>CM055122.1:532070080-532577580 GCA_029206835.1 Rana muscosa
TGACGCTGCCTGGGGTGTGACGCAGACCCTCTCTGACGCTAAAACCTAATTGATATCACCCGCCGGGCGATCAGGGGGTTAAACCTTTATTGGGTTATATACGGCGGGTGCCCTGACACTATAAAAAGCAAACTAACTAACCAGCGTCACCCGTAACACTTATATGATGATCACTGGTGAAAGGGTTAACTAGGGGCAATTAGGGGGTTAAAACCTTTATTAGGTAATATATGGGGGTACCTGACGCTATATAAAAACCTGACGGCGAACCTAAAAAAAAATTACTGGCTACCTATCGGCATCACAGACGCTAAGACATCGATCAGAAAAACGATTGCTTAGCGACAGTGGTGATAGGGGGTGAAAGGGTTACCTGGGGGGCGATCAGGGGGTTAAACCTTTATTAGATAATATATGGGGGTACCTGACGCTATAAAAACCTGTGGCGAACCTAAAAAAAATTACTGGCTACCGATCAGCATCACCGACGCTAAGACATCGATCAGAAAAATTATCGCATAGTGACGGCGGTGCTAGGGGGTGAAAGGGTTACCTGGGGGGTGATCAAGGGGGTTACACCTTTATTAGGTAATATATGGGGGTACCCGACACTATAAAAACCTGCGGCAAACCTAAAAAAAATTACTGGCTACCGATCAGCATCGCCGACGCTAAGACATCGATCAGAAAAATTATCGCTTAGTGACAGTGGTGATAGGGGGTGAAAGGGTTACCTGGGGGGCGATCAAGGGGGTTAAACCTTTATTAGGTAATATATGGGGGTACCCGACGCTATAAAAACCTGCGGCGAACCTAAAAAAAATTACTGGCTACCGATCAGCATCACCGACGCTAAGACATCGATCAGAAAAATGATCGCATAGCGACGGCGGTGCTAGGGGGTGAAAGGGTTACCTGGGGGGTGATCAAGGGGGTTAAACCTTTATTAGGTAATATATGGGGGTACCCGACGCTATAAAAACCTGCGGCGAACCTAAAAAAAATTACTGGCTACCGATCAGCATCGCCGACGCTAAGACATCGATCAGAAAAATTATCGCTTAGTGACAGTGGTGATAAGGGGTGAAAGGGTTACCTGGGGGGCAATCAAGGGGGTTAAACCTTCATTAGGTAATATATGGGGGTACCCGACGCTATAAAAACCTGCGGCGAACCTAAAAAAAATTACTGGCTACCGATCAGCATCACCGACGCTAAGACATCGATCAGAAAAATGATTGCTTAGCGACGGCGGTGCTAGGGGGTGAAAGGGTTATCTGGGGGGTGATCAGGGGGTTAAACCTTTATTAGGGGGGGTTAGGGGGCTACACTGGACCTAAAACTAAATGTAGTGACACTTTTACAGTCACAAATGTCACTGATTGCAGTGATCACTAAATAAATGGTCACTGCAATCAGTGACACTGTGACTGGGGGCTGGGGGGGGGGCTGGGGGGTGATCTGGGGGTGTCTGGGGGGGCCTGGGGGGGCGATTTATGTGCCTATGTGTCCTGGTGTCAGTGTGCTGTTTTGTGTACTAACCTGCATCTTCTCCTGTACGGCGCTCGGTATATGTGAGCGCCGCAGGAGAGATGACATTACTTCCTCCTTCCTGGCAGGCAGGGGAAGCTCTCTCATTCGCCGGGAGCGATCGAGAGGGGGTGGCCGGAATCGAACGGCCGTCCCCTCATGCCGGATCGCTCCCGAAGGTAAAACGACCACCCACTGTAAAGAAGGGGGGTCCGATCGGACCCCCCAACTATACAAAGGCAATCACGTATATGTACGTGATTCTGCCTGTCGGTGCCATTCTGCCGACGTATATTTACAGTGGGCGGTCGTTAAGTGGTTAACAGTGAACTACAGTTTCAGCTAGTGCAGCCCTCAAAATTTCCACTCGCCTGCTCACATTTGACGAGTGGAAAATTATTGCTGGCGAGCGTGGGCCGCCTCGAAGATGGGGGGAGAGAGACGAAGAGAGATTGGAGGAAGAGGAGAACGGCCGGCTGGATCACAGAGCGGGGATTGCATACTGTAACAGCTTTATTTGAATTGCTGTCTGCTTGCCGTCACATACAGTTTCGCCTCCCCCATCTACTTTGATAGACAGAACACCGACCCAATGCCGGGACGTGTGACGTCATCAAAGTAGCCAGGCAAGGAGGCGGGTCTGTATGTGATGGTAAGCAGTTAGCAATTCAAATGAAAGCTGTTAAAGGCTGGGCAATCCTCGCTCTTTGATCCGGCCGGCTGCTCTCCTCTTCCTCTACTCTCTCTTTCTCTGCACAGATCACACTGCATAGGTGGGAACAGGGAAGTTGCATTGATGTGCACAGGTCATGCTGCATTGGTGGGAACAAGTGAGTTGCATTGATGGGCACAGGTCATGCTACATTGGTGAGCACAGGTGAGTTTTAATTGATGGGCATTATATATTTTCTGAAAGCAGGGACCCTGTAAAATAAAAAGATGATAGTTGCAATTTTTTTTTATATTGCACGATATTTGTGCAACTGTTTATCAAAGCAAATTTTTAGGAAAAAACATAATAAAATGAATTTTTGCGCAAATACACAATATAATACATATTTTTTGGGAAAAATATGAAAGATGGGGTTGCATCAAGTAAATAGATATTAACCACTTCAGCCCTGGAAGATTTTACCCCCTTCCTGACCAGAGCACTTTTTACAATTTGGCACTGCCTTGCTTTAACTGACAATTGCGCCGTTGTGCGATGTTGTACCCAAACTAAATTTGCGTCCTTTTTTTCCCACAAATAGAGCTTTCTTTTGGTAGTATTCAATCACCTCTGCGTTTTTATTTTTAGCACTATAAACAAAAAAAGAGCGACAATTTTGAAAGAAAAAAACCAATATTTTTTACTTTTTGCTATAATAAATATCTCAAATTTTGAAAAAAAAAGCTAATTTCTTCATCAGTTTAGGCCAATATATATTCTTCTACATATTTTTGGTAAAAAAAATCCAATAAGAGTATATTGATTGGTTTGTGCAAAAGTTATAGCATCTACAAACTATGGGAAAGATTTATGTAATTTTTATGGCGTTTTTATTATTATTATTTTTTTACTAGTAATGGCGGTGATCTGCGATTTTTAGTGGTATTGCGACATTGTGATGGACAGATCGGACACTTTTGACACTTTTTTGGGACCATTGACAATTATACAGCCATCAGTGCTATATAAAATGCACTGATTACTGTGTAAATGTCACTGGCAGGGAAGGGGTTAACACCAGGGGGCGATCAAGGGGTTAACTGTGTGTTCCCTCAGTGTGTTCTAACTGTGTGGGGATGAAAGTGACTAGGAGAGGAGACATATAGTTTTTCCTAACTTAGTCGGAACAAACAATATGTTTCCTCTTCCCTGACAGCACAGGGATTTGTGTGCTTACACACACAAATCCCCATGCTGGCGCTCGTGCACGTGATCACACATGGCCAGTGGCGATCGTGCCCGCCGGCCAAGCACATCGGGTTCCCCACCATGCAGCGGTGCGTGCGTGCCCTCTGGTGGCCGAAAAAGATAAGGACGTACCCGTACAAGGTTTCGTCTAGGGGAGCCATTCTGCCGCAGTATACAGTTGCAAAATAAGTATATGAACCCTTTTGGAATGATATGGATTTCTGCACAAATTGGTCATAAAATGTGATCTGATCTTCATCTAAGTCACAACAATAGACAATCACAGTCTGCTTAAACTAATAACACACAAATAATGAAATGTTACCATGTTTTTATTGAACACACCATGTAAACATTCACAGTGCAGTTGGAAAAAGTATGTGAACCCCCAGACTAATGAGATCTCCAAGAGCTAATTGGAGTGAGGTGTCAGCCAACTGGAGTCCAATCAATGAGATGAGATTGGAGGTGTTGGTTACAGCTGCCCTGCCCTATAAAAAACACACACCAGTTCTGGGTTTGCTTTTCACAGGAAGCATTTCCTGATGTGAATGATGCCCCGCACAAAAGAGCTCTCAGAAGACCTACGATTAAGAATTGTTGACTTGCATAAAGCAGGAAAGGGTTATAAAAGTATCTCCAAAAGCCTTGCTGTTCATCAGTCCACGGTAAGACAAATTGTCTATAAATGGAGAAAGTTCAGCACTGCTGCTACTCTCCCTAGGAGTGGGCATCCTATAAAGATGACTGCAAGAGCACAGACTGCTCAATGAGGTGAAGAAGAATCCAAGAGTGTCAGCTAAAGACTTACAAAAGTCTCTGGCATATGCTAACATCCCTGTTAGCGAATTTACGATACGTAAAACACTAAACAAGAATGGATTTCATGGGAAGATACCACAGAGGAAGCCACTGCTGTCCAAAAAAAACATTGCTGCATGTTTACAGTTTGCACAAGAGCACCTGGATGTTCCACAGCAGTACTGGCAAAATATTCTGTGGACAGATGAAACCAAAGTTGAGTTATTTGGAAGAAACACACAACACTATGTGTGGAGAAAAAGAGGCACAGCACACCAACATCAAAACCTGATCCCAACTGTGAAGTATGGTGGTGGGGGCATCATGGTTTGGGGCTGCTTTGCTGCGTCGGGGCCTAGATGGATTGTTATCATCGAAGGAAAAATGAATTCCCAAGTTTATCAAGACATTTTGCAGGAGAACTTAAGGCCATCTGTCCACCAGCTGAAGCTCAACAGAAGATGGGTGTTGCAACAGGACAACGACCCAAAGCATAGAAGTAAGTCAAAAACAGAATGGCTTAAACAGAAGAAAATACGCCTTCTGGAGTGGCCCAGTCAGAGTCCTGACCTCAACCCGATTGAGATGCTGTGGTATGACCTCAAGAAAGCGATTCAAACCAGACATCCTAAGAATATTGCTGAACTGAAAAAGTTCTGTAAAGAGGAATGGTCAAGAATTACTCCTGACCGTTGTGCACGTCTGATCTGCAACTACAGGAAACGTTTGGTTGAAGTTATTGCTGCCAAAGGAGGTTCAACCAGTTATGAAATCCAAGGGTTCACATACTTTTTCAACTTGCACTGTGAATGTTTACATGGTGTGTTCAATAAAAACATGGTAACATTTAATTCTTTGTGTGTTATTAGTTTAAACAGACTGTGATTGTCTATTGTTGTGACTTAGATGAAGATCAGATCACATTATATGACTAATTTGTGCAGAAATCCATATCATTCCAAAGGGGTTCACATAATTTTTTTTGCAACTGTATCTGTGTGAGCCGGTCAGGAATCGGTTAAACATGGCAAGTCTTAAAATTGCATGCACTCATGATATTGCAAAAAAAAAAAAAATGGTACCCAAAAATCTTCATAAGTGATGCTTTAACCACTTAACGACCGCTCACTGTATATGTACGTCGGCAGAATGGCACTGACAGGCACAATCACGTACAGTGTACGTGATTGCCTTTGTACAGTTGGGGGGTCCGATCGGACCCCCTCCTATACAGTGAGCGGTCGGTATTCGTTGGGGAGCGATCCGACATGAGGGGGCGGCCATTCGATTCCGCCCACCCCCCCACGATCGCTCCCGGCGAATGGAAATGCTCCCTCTGCTGTGTAATGTTTACACAGGCAGAGGAAGCAGGAGGAAGTGATGCCATCTCTCATGCGGCGCTCACATATACCGAGCGCCGTACAAGAGAAGACACACAGGTCAGTGCACTAACACTACACTGACACCAGGACACATAGGCACACAAATCGCCCCCCCAGGCCCCCCCAGATCACCCCCCAGCCCCCAGTCACAGTGTCACTGATTGCAGTGACCATTTATTTACTGATCACTGCAATCAGTGACATTTGTGACTGTAAAAGTGTCACTACATTTAGTTTTAGGTCCAGTGTAGCCCCCTAACCCCCCCTAATAAAGGTTTAACCCCCTGATCACCCCCCAGATAACCCTTTCACCCCCTAGCACCGCCGTCGCTAAGCGATCATTTTTCTGATCGCTGTCTTAGCGTCGGTGATGCAGATCGGTAGCCAGTAATTTTTTTTAGGTTCGCCGCAGGTTTTTATAGCGTCGGGTACCCCCATAAATTATCTAATAAAGGTTTAACCCCCTTGATCGCCCCCCAGATAACCCTTTCACCCCCTATCACCACTGTCGCTAAGCGATCATTTTTCTGATCGCTGTCTTAGCGTCTGTGATGCAGATCGGTAGCCAGTTATTTTTTTTAGGTTCACCGCAGGTTTTTATAGCGTCGGGTACCCCCATAAATTATCTAATAAAGGTTTAACCCCCTTGATCGCCCCCCAGATAACCCTTTCACCCCCTATCACCACTGTCGCTAAGCGATCATTTTTCTGATCGCTGTCTTAGCGTCGGTGATGCAGATCGGTAGCCAGTAATTTTTTTTAGGTTCGCCGCAGGTTTTTATAGCGTCAGGTACCCCATAAATTATCGAATAAAGGTTTAACCCCTTGATCGCCCCCCAGGTAACCCTTTCACCCCCTATCACCACTGTCGCTAAGCGATCATTTTTCTGATCGCTGTCTTAGTGTCGGTGATTCAGATCGGTAGCCAGTAATTTTTTTTAGGTTCGCCGCAGGTTTTTATAGTGTCAGGTACCCCCATAAATTATCTAATAAAGGTTTAACCCCCTTGATCGCCCCCCAGGTAACCCTTTCACCCCCTATCACCACTTTCGCTAAGCGATCGTTTTTCTGATCGCTGTCTTAGTGTCGGTGATGCAGATCGGTAGCCAGTACATTTTTTTAGGTTTGCCGCAGGTTTTTATAGGGTCAGGTACCCCCATAAATTATCTAATAAAGGTTTAACCCCCTTGATCGCCCCCCAGGTAACACTTTCACCCCCTATCACCACTGTCGCTAAGCGATCGTTTTTCTGATCGCTGTCTTAGTGTCGGTGATGCAGATCGGTAGCCAGTAATTTTTTTTAGGTTCGCCGCAGGTTTTTATAGCGTCAGGTACCCCCATATATTATCTAATAAAGGTTTTAACCCCCTAATTGCCCCTAGTTAACCCTTTCACCAGTGATCACCATATAAGTGTTACGGGTGACGCTGGTTAGTTAGTTTGCTTTTTATTGTGTCAGGGCACCCGCCGTGTATATAACCCAATAAAGGTTTAACCCCCTGATCGTCCGGCAGGTGATATCAATTAGGTTTTAGCATCAGAGAGGGTCTGCGTCGCCCCAGGCAGCGTCAGGTTAGTGCCAGTAATGCTAACACCCACGCGTGAAGCATACACCCCCCTTAGTGGTATAGTATCTGATCAGATCAATATCTGATCTGATCAGATCTATACTAGCGTCCCCAGCAGTTTAGGGTTCCCAAAAACGCAGTGTTAGCGGGATCAGCCCAGATACCTGCTAGCACCTGCGTTTTGCCCCTCTGTCCAGCCCAGGCCACCCAAGTGCAGTATCGATCGATCACTGTCACTTACAAAACACAACACACATAACTGCAGCGTTCGCAGAGACAGGCCTGATCCCTGCGACTCCAGTGCTGTAGGAGGTGATTTCACCACCACAGTTAAAAAAAAAAAGCATATATGCCGAAGCATTGGGGCAGCAGGGGCGGAGGAGCGATTTTGCTCCTAATGCCGCGTACATACGGTCGAAATTCCGACGGAGGCTTGCCCGTGGAAAAGTCTGACCATGTGTACGCGGCATAACTTTTGCGGGAAGATGCCCCCATGCTTCGGCATATATAAATGGTGCATGTATGCCCATCATTAGAAGTGGGTGGATGAAGGGCGGTATTCTAATGGTGGGCATACCCACCGATCAATCTCTTTTTTTGTTCAGCCAACTGGCTGCATGAAAAAAAAGATTACAATACATGTCCAAGGACCAGCAACGTACTGGTATGTTGCTGGACTTTGAATGTTTATACCAGAATGATGCCTGCGGGTTTAGGTATCATCTTGGTATCATTCTTTTCAGCCAGCATCTGACCACAGATGCTGGCTGAAAAGAACCACAGATGCCGGCTTTCATGTAAAAGCAATCCTAGTGGCTAATTAGCCTCTGGACTGTTTTTACAAGCAGTGGGAGGAAATGTCCCCCCCCCGGATATAAAAAGCGCCATTGGGAAATTGGGAAAGCATTTTATCACACCGATCTTGGTGTGGTCAGATGCTATGAGGGCAGAGGAAAGATCTAGGGTCTAGAAGACCCCAGTTTTTTCAAAAAAGAGTATCTGTCACTACCTATTGCTATCATAGGGGATATTTACATTCCCTGAGATAACAATAAAAATGATAAAAAAAAAAAAAATATGGAAGGAACAATTTAAAAATAAAATAAAAAAGCAAAATTAATAATAAAAAAAAAACAAAAAGCACCCCTGTCCTGCCCTGCTCTTGCCCAATGGCGAACGCAAGCGTCGGTCTGGCGTCATATGTAAACAGCAATTGCACCATGCATGTGAGGTATCACCGCGAAGGTCAGATCGAGGGCAATAATTTTAGCAGTAGACCTCCTCTGTAAATCTAACGGGGTAACATGTAAAGGCTTTTAAAGGCTTTTAAAAATGTATGTAGTTTGTCGCCAATGCGCGTTTGTGCGAAATTTTAAAGCATGTCGTGTTTGGTATCTATGTACTCGGCCTAAGATCATCTTTTTTATTTCATCAAACATTTGGGCAATATAGTGTGTTTTAGTGCATTAAAATTAAAAAAAGTGTATTTTTCCCCAAAAAATGCGTTTGAAAAATCGCTGCGCAAATACTGTGTAGAAAAAAAAATGCAACACCCACCATTTTAATCTGTAGGGCCTTTGCTTTAAAAATATATATAAAATGTTTGGGGGTTCAACATAATTTTCTTGCAAAAAAAAAAATGTTTTCATGTAAACAAAAAGTGTCAAAAAGGGCTTTGTCTTCAAGTGGTTAGAAGAGTGGATGTAAGCTTCCTAATGTTGTGTATAAAATGCCAGAACAGTTCAAAACCCCCCCAAATGACCCCATTTTGGAAAGTAGACACCCCAAGCTATATACTGAGAGGCATGTCGAGTCCATGGAATATTTTATATGTTGACACAAGCTGCGGAAAAAAGACAATTTTATTTATTTATTTTTTTGCACAAAGTTGTCACTAAATGATATATTGCTCAAACATGCCATGGGCATATGTGGAATTACACCCCAAAATACATTCTGCTGCTTCTCCTGAGTACGGGGATACCACATGTGTGAGACTTTTTGGGAGCCTAGCCGCGTACGGGACCCCAAAAACCAAGCACCGCCTTCATGCTTTCTAAGGGTGTAAATTTTTGATTTCACTTCTCACTGCCTATCACAGTTTCGGAGGCCATGGAATGCCCAGATGGCACAAAACCCCCCCAAATGACCCCATTTTGGAAAGTAGACACCCCAAGCTATTTGCTGAGAGGTATTGTGAGTATTTTGTAGATCTTGCTTTTTGTCACAAAGTTTTGAAAATTGAAAAAAAATAAAAAAATAAAAATATATTTTCTTTCTTCATTTTCAAAAACAAATGAGAGCTGTAAAATACTCACCATGCCTCTCAGCAAATAGCTTGGGGTGTCTACTTTCTAAAATTGGGTCATTTGGGGGGGTTTTGTGCTATTTGGGCATTTTATGGCCTTCAAAACTGTGATAGGTAGTGAGGAGTGAAATCAAAAATTTGTGCCCTTAGAAATCCTGAAGGCGGTGCTTGGTTTCCGGGGGGCCCGTACGCGGCTAGGCTCCCAAAAAGTCCCACACATGTGGTATCCCTGTACTCAGGAGAAGCAGCAAAATGTATTTTGGGGTGCAATTCCACATATAACCATGGCATGTGTGAGCAATATATCATTTAGTGACAATTTTTTGTAATTTTTTTCAATCACTTGAGACAAAAAAAAAAATATTCAGTGGACTCAACATGCCTCTCAGCAATTTCCTTGGGATGTCTACTTTCCAAAATTGGGTCATTTGGGGGGTTTTGTACTGTCCTGCCATTTTAGCACCTCAAGAAATGAGATAGGCAGTCATAAACTAAAAGCTGTGTAAATTCCAGAAAATGTACCCTAGTTTGTAGACGCTATAACTTTTGCGCAAACCAATAAATATACGCTTATTGACATTTTTTTAACTAAAGACATGTGGCTGAATACATTTTGGCCTAAATGTATGACTAAAATTGAGTTTATTCGATTTTTCTTATAACAAAAAGTAGAAAATATCATTTTTTTTCAAAATTTTCGGTCTATTTCCGTTTATATCGCAAAAAATAAAAATCACAGAGGCAATCAAATACCATTAAAAGAAAGCTCTATTTGTGGGAAGAAAAGGACGCAAATTTCGTTTTGGTACAACATTGCATGTCCACACAATTTACAGTTAAAGCAGCGCAGTGCAAAATTCTGAAATCACCTCTGGTCCTTTAGCTACAAAATGGTCCGGGGCTTAAGTGGTTAAAGCCTTCACTACTTATCAGTTTAAAGTTAACTGTTTATACTTTTTTTATTTATCTTTTTTTAACAAACCACCATGTGATAGCACTGGGAAAGTTAAGCAGGTGACAGGTACTCTTTATAGAGACATAAAGACATAAATGTCTTCCCTACCCTCAAAAGCATTTAACTGAGCAAGCAGAGATCCTCATGGTTAAATGCTTCCCTGGCTGTATCGGCCAGGAAATGGAAGCTCTGAAACCAGAAGTGACTAAATCTTCTCCGCTATTGGTTTCATCAAGTGCAGAGGAAATTGAGGAATACTGAAGATATTGCTTTCCTACCGCTCTCCATCCTGAAGTGGCTGGATGTGGTCCTGGTCTCCTGTAAGAGTGGGAAAGCCCGGAAACCACGCGGAGGGAGGGGGCACTGTGCCAACTGTACAGCGAATGTGATCACTTTAACTTTAAAGCTGGGAACTAGTTAAGAAAAGCCATCCTAAGTTGAGGCCATCAGCTTCTGCTTAACAGTTTACTCTTAAAGTGGAGTTCCACCCTAAAAAAAAAAATACACAAAAATCCTACAATCCTTGTCCTCCTTGTGTTGTCTTCTGGTGAATGGGGAGCGCTGCCTTTTGGAAACTGTGTGTACCCCAGAGAGCAGCCGCCCATTCATACAGTGCTGCGAGACTCGCGCATGCGCATTAGGAAACGGGCAGTGAAGCCGCAAGGCTTCACTGCCTGTTTCCCTTAGTAAAGATGGCGGTGCCGGGAGCTGCAAGGATCGAGGGATCGGGCGGGCGAGTAGGACAGGTAAGGACTCGGGCGGGCGAGTAGGACAGGTAAGTGTCCTTATTAAAAGCCAGCAGCTACAGTGTTTGTAGCTGCTGACTTTCAAAAAAAAATCGCAGGTGGAACCCTGCTTTAAGATGTGCTACTGTAACCATCAGCTTTTGCCTAATGACTCATTCTTTGGACATGCTACGTACACCCAAAAACCTGAACTAGTTAAATTAGGAGTAATTTAACTCTTAGCTCAGTAAACTACAATAAGTTCACTTTAAATACTCTAGAAGTATAATTACTACCTGAATTTGACTTGGTATCAGCCTCATGCAGTCCACTGTAATACAGAGCTTGGACTGGGAGAGGAAGAAGCAGCCAGTCAGTTGTGTTGCAATGCCTATGTGCTAGCAAAGAGCATGCTGATAGGAGGAGAAAGCAGAAATTAACTAATCAGTGTGTTTCTTCTCTTTCCACCATCCTCTCACAGGCAGGGCTGGACTGGGACAAAAATTTGGCCCTGGACTTCATCCAGGCCGGCCCACTTTATTTTTGCAAACACACACAAAAACAGTATATAAACTATACGCAATTGCGGAAAAAAAAAAAACATAAGTAAAACCCCCTGCCCCAACCTCTCACAAATAAAGAAATAAAATTGGCACTGTGTAGTGCTCCTCTTACCTTAACTGGGTACTGTAGCTGTGGCTGGCTCCTGAGTCCTCTGTGGGTGGCTGGCTGGCTGGCTCCTGTGGGTGGCTGGCTGGCTGGCTCCCACCTGTTGGTGGCTGGCAGGCACCCTGCTGTGGCTGGCTCCCTGGTGTGGGTGAGTCACCATGGGTGGCTGGCTGGCATCCTGCTGTGGATGGTCACCGTGGCAGGTTGGCTCCTGTGGGTGGCTGGCTGACACCCTGTTGTGGCTGTCTGGTTTCCTGGTGTGGGTGGGTCACTGTGGGTGGCTGGCTGGCACCCTGGCCCTGCTGTTGGTGTGTCACCATGGGTAGCTGGAACCCTGGCCCTGCTGTGGGTGGGTCACCGTGGGTAGCTTGCTTTTGTGGGTGGCTGTCAGGCTCCCTACTGTGGGCCAGTGGGTGGGTGGCTGGCATGGTGCACTCTGCTGCAGGTGGCTGGCCTGACTCCCTATTGTGGGTCAGTGGGTGAGTAGCTGGCATGGTGCACTCTGCTATGGGTGGTTGGCTTGACTCCCTGCTTTGGGTCAGTGGGTGGCTGGCATGGTGCATCCTGCTGTGGCTGTCAGAGAGGGGGACTGACAGAGAGGGGTGGGCTGACAGAGGGATGGGCAGACAGAGGGGTGGGCGGACAGAGGGGTGGGCGGACAGAGGGATGGGCGGACAGAGGGATGGGCAGACAGAGAGGGGAGCTGACAGAGAGGGGTGGACTGACAGAGGGGGAGGGGGGCTGACAGAGGGTGGGCTGACAGAGGGAGAGGGGGGGGGACAGAGAGGGGGGCTGACAGAGAGGGGTGGGCTAACAGAGGGGGTGGGCTGACAGAAATGGGTGGACTGACAGGGGGGCTGACAGAGGAGGGGTGGGCTAACAGAAAGGAGGCTGACAGAGGAGGTGGGCTGACAGAGGGGGGCGACAGAGAGGGGGGCTGACAGAGGGAGGCTAACAGAGGGGGTGGGCTGACAGAGGGGGGGGCGACAGAGAGGGGGCTGACAGAGGGGGGCTGACAGAGGGGGTGAGCTGACAGAGGGGGGCTGACAGAGGGAGGCTAACAGAGGGGGTGGGCTGACAAAGGGGTGCTGACAGAGGGGGAGCTAACAGAGGGGGTGGGCTGACAGAGAGGGTTCGGCTTACAGAGGGGCGGCTGACAGAGGGGCGGGGCTGACAGAGGGGGTAGATGAGAGAGACCTCGGAGAACACACAGCGCGCCAGGCAGAGAGGCGGGACTCCGGCAGCAAGTGGTCACGATCACCCACAGACCAGCCCCGCCTGGCCGCATCCACACGTGATCAGCTCAAAAGAGCCAATTGCAGGGCGTTTGGTGGACTACAAGTCCCAGAATGCCACAGCGTGCGGCCACACACATGCCCCGGCCGTTCTGCATATAAGTTGGGACAGCCTGAGGGGAAATTGCCAAAGTGACGTCACTCACGGCCGGAGGCGGGAGGGGATTATTATGGGAGGAGGCCGCCTCCTCCCATAATAATCCCCTCCTGCCTCCGGCCGTGAGTGACGTCACGCCGCTGGGACGGGGATGGGGCGGTAAATTTAGGAGGAGGGAAGTGTTGAGCGATGATGGCTATTGGCTGGCGCTGCCGCCGGGTGCAGGAGCATTAGTGTAAATGTGACATAGACTCACAGAGACGAGAGAGAGACACTGACAGTGACAGCCGACCCACTGAGCCATCGGCCCACCGGGAAACTCCGGTAGTCCCGATAGCCAACCAATCCCTGCTTACAGGCTTGGAGAGGGGCACGTGTAACTTAACTGCAGCCTGGCAGAGTATATCTCAGAAATCTATAGACAAAAGCACAAGTCCTTTGGCAGGTAAAATATCTCCCTTATATGTATTTCAGCTGTGTATTTAGCTGTTTGCCTGGAGTTTTGTTTTAACCGTGCAGACCAACAAATGAGAGAAATGAGAGGTAGTTTAAAGTTTTTAAGCTATTATTAGTCTTCTGACTTCTCTCAATAGAGTTGTATGTTGAAGTGGGTCTAATGGAATGATTCTCCAAGCCATATTGCATTACATAAAAACACATGGAAGTCATTGGAGAACACAATAGATGGCTAAAGGCTTGTAATATGAAATCTGTACCCAACTCTATCAGGCAATCAGGACCATGAAGTCAAATATTTTTCTAATTTAGGTAATAGATATAGCACAGGCTTTCTGAGATATCCACACCTTTAGCAAGTTGGCAATACTTTTACTGATAAGCCCCACCTAGTTAGCTATCTTGGTATCTTGGAGTTAGTGTACAATATCATTTTTGCAGTACCACTATACTGCCTCTTCCTTCTAAATGAAAAACTAGTCTCAATCAGAAAGTTCATTGAGAGCTGCTACTCCTCTTGAGTAAAATTGCTTTATCTGGCAGGGGTTACTTCCATCCTTGTTCAAAATGGTTTTATCAAGCAGGTGTGCATAGGGCAGCATGATGTCTAAATATAGCCCTGGGAAGAGGTTGCCAACCTATTGACCACAAAAGTTCTGGTCCTTTTTATGCCAATGCAGCATTTAAAAAATGTAAAATGCCAGATTTTCCTTAACATTTTGCTTCTTTACTAAAGGAGTTGAAAATCTTCACACACTATATTGAATATTCAAGTGGATTACCAAATCATTGGAAAGGCAAAATTACTTTTAAATGTTATTAACGTGGTAAAGCTCATATGAGACTTTTAAGATTTGATTCATATTTACTTTGGTAACATGGCATCATTTTAGCTCTGGTAATATGGCATTGCTGACAAATAGTATCCTGTAAAACATTAGAACAAGATATTATAAACATGACATAAAGCAGGCCATAGATGAGTCGAAAAGTGAATGAAAATTCTTGTAGATTGTCAGGTGGTTCATTTTTCGTATCATTAGTGTGCCACTGCCAGCTGCGAAATGCGATTTTCATGCTGTAATCATTAGTGCCTGATCCAACATGCTGGATTTGTTTTAGAAAAACAAAACAAATGATGGCACAATCGTATGCACCATTTTTGATTGACAGAACGTTTGGCTTTCAACTTGTTTATGGCTGGGTTTAGTTTACTTATGAAATTGCGCGGTGCGTCAGCAGAACAACGGAACAGGGGAACACCTGCTTTTATTCACAGCTTTGCCTCACTTTTCCTAATACAGGCTATAATAATTATAGTAACCAAATGACTTAATCCTTTCAAGAAAAATGATGCCCTCAAGCTGGAGGACCCCTGCATATTTCCAACATCAGTCTGCTGCTATCTGCACAAATTCATAGAATTATTTGACACCTACTTCTGACATTGTTTTACATTGGTACAATGCTAACATAATGGAGTCATGCAGATAAACATATGTACTGGCTCAAGAAACAGCAGAGATGCACAATATGTGTAAACTGGCTACTTGCCTGTTTCCAGTAACAGAGTCGTACTTGTACTTTTCAGCTCTTCTACCTTGTTGAGACACCCCTGTGATATCTTTCATGGGCAGCCCATCAAAGCTTGTGCCTCAGGGCTGTACTCTTGTGATATTTTCCATTTGTATTTCTAGCTGGCATTTTGGTTTTCATTGTAATAATGTTTGTTTTACAAAATCCTGCCACCCAAATATTTCAGGGTGCAATTCATAAGAATACACATCACAAGTTCAGAAAACTTTGCAGGGTAATAATTTTTTTCACATTGGTACTAATTGCTTACATTTTATATTTCAGTATTAAATTGTGAACCTTTTCCATTGCATCCAAACACCCATTGGGTACCTGTTGTCAATTTATGATGCTGTAAACGCAATACATTTCTCTGATCTATATTACATAGATTTTAAAATATTTGACTCTATTGTCCAACTAAGCCACAAATTAATTATACAGTGGGACCTTGGATTACGAGCATAAACCGTTCCAGGAGAATGCTCATAATCCAAAGTACTCGTATATCAAAGCAAGTTACCCCATTGAAGTCAATAGAAACGAAAATAATTTGTTCTGCATTGACTTCAATGGCATGCAATACCGCATGCAGCCAGAGGTGGGGGGGCGGAGAGCCTCGGAAAAACTCGGAAAAAACTTGGCTAAGGACACCTTGGCTGAACTCGGAAAGGCTCGGGAATGGAGTATTTCCGCGATTTTCTGAGCATTTCCGTTCGGCTCTGCTTGGCTCCGGTGCCCCCCACCTCAGGCCAAACGCGGTTTTGCACACCGCTTTGGCTTGAATCCTGCTCGTTTTGCGAGACAACACTCGCAAACCGAGTCAGGATTTTTTTAATTCAGTGCTCGTATTATGAAACGCTCGTTAACTGCGTTACTCGCAATTCGAAGTTCCACTGTACTGTACTTCTAAGAATGCATCGTGTTCTGCTGTTTTATTTTTATTTTTTAGGATCAAGTTTAAAAAAAAAAAATGTATTATTTATTTTTTTTGTAAATATGAAATACTCTCAGAACGAAGACAGCCATCCCCGCAGCACGGGCAGCGGCGAGTGTGGTAGGAGACGCTGTACTTCATATAGAGCCTGGTTCGGCGCTTTATAAATGTGAACAAATGCCTGATTGTTTTTTGCATATATGTGAGTGTACATCTGTATGGTTGTTTTAATGAGTTGGAATTAAATGTTTGAAACGGGATTACGCTATGTCCGCTTCCTTTGTTTCCTATGGTGAATGATGAGCAATCTGACTATTGACCAGGAGTGAGAAAAATGTTCTGCCGGGATCTTCCTGACTGATTGTCTATGGGCTGTTATTTGGTCGCTCTGTGGTAAGAGTCTACTCAGGAGGGTGCTTCTGTACACACCCCCCCCCTCTCGTTTGCAGCACATGAGTGAAAGTGTCTTTTCCTAATCTCTTCTGGTGTCAGCAGCACTTATTCATCTATCAGGATTTTTTTGGGACATTTCTGTTTTATTCCCACATCTTTAAAGTGGAAGTAAACCCCCCTATCGTTTTCAGACAAGGAAGCTACCATCTTTGCCTCTTTGCCATCTACATCTGCCATGATGCTGCACATGTGATCAGTTTAGACACCAGTCATTGGATGGTTTGACAGCTTGGTTGAGAGCGCAACCAATGGGAGTGTTACATTTCCGGCACGTGCCGGAAATGAAATGGTTTTATGGATGGGTTTACTTCTGCTTTAAGCCTACAAGTGTGATCTCACCAATATGGACTTTTATCAATCAATGTGGATGTATATTGTGACAGCAGGAAGGTAAAGTCACCTGGTTGCATCCAGGGGGGTAGATATATTTCTCCCAGATTCAGGCTTTATGCCGACTTATACAACTAGGGAGTTGATGAAGCCCAGCTGAGGCTAGTGGGCTCATGGATGACTCATACCTCTAGGGAGAGGGCTGGGCGTCGTGCAGGCAGAGAGTTGATGAGACCAGCTGAAGCTTGTCAGCTCATTTAAAGGCCTCTATAAAAACTCCCAGATTCATTAGGTGTTTGCTCATGCCTGGACCCAGACCTGTGTGGACTGTCTAGGGAGAGTGAACCCCCTGTGCGGTGAGACAAAGCCTGTGTGGCTATTTGTTTGGACTTTTACTAAACCAGGGACTTAGGGACTAGGACAGCACCAGGCTGATCCCAGTTGTTAGTTTAGGAAACCTGCATGTTTAGTCAGAGGTCAAACTGACCAGGATTTATTTTGTTTATGTTTCTTTTTGGCTTTGCTGTGTTTTTTGTCACTGTACATAGAGAAATAAACCGCACCTTTTGATTTTGAAAACCACAACCTCCGTCTGCTGGCCCTGTTTTTGTGTGGGGAGCCCAACCAGGGGGGTCACACACACCCGCTACCGAGTTAACCCCTTCACAGTTGGTGGAGAACCAGTGGCAGTTTTTTTTAAGCCAGCATGGAGGAGATACTGAAACAGCTGGCTCTAGCAAATGCCAATCAACAGCAGACAAATGCAGGTTTGCAAAGGAGCCTTGCAGCCCAGCAGCAAGCTCATCAACAAGCCCAGCAGCAATCTGAGGCCCGCTTCATAGACCTGTTACAGAAGCAAGAGCAGAGACTACAACAAATGGAAGCAGTAATGCAGCAACGTCCGCAGACCAGTGAGGAAAGCCGTCCCACTAATACCGCGTCCTTTGGGGTGAGTCGTTTATTGACAAAAATGACTGGAGAGGATGATCCAGAGGTATTTTTGACCACATTTGAAAGGACTGCTGAAAGAGAAAAGTGGCCTGAGGAGCAGTGGGCTGGACTGGTGGCTCCTCTGTTAACTGGTGAATCGCAGAAAGCTTACTATGACCTAGAGCCTGACCAAGCAAAAGACTATGTGATGCTAAAAGCTGAAATATTGGCAAGGCTGGGTGTCACCCTGGCTGTCCGGGCTCAGCGTGTGCATAACTGGACTTTCCAGCTTGGAAAACCCCCCAGGTCTCAAATGTATGATCTCATTCACCTGAGCAGGAAGTGGCTACAGCCAGAGACTTTGTCCGCACCAGAGATTGTGGAACGTGTTGTAATGGATCGGTTTTTGAGAGCTCTTCCTACTGCCATCCAAAAGTGGGTAAGCCATGGAGACCCAGAGACGGCCGGTGGTCTTGTGGATCGTGTAGAGAAATACTTGGCTACAGAGAACCTGACGGCCTCTTCCAGAGACTCTCGGACTTTCCACCCTAAGACCAGACCATCCCCAGGGGCGGATAAGAGGATTCCAAGGGGTGAGGGTGGAGAGAGTGAGAGGGTGGGAGCTCTACCCAAAGTTTGGCGAGAACAGCCTGGGAAGTCAGGGGCTCAAGAGGCAGCCAAATGGATTGTTTGCTACCGCTGCCGGCAAGCGGGACATATTGCAGCAAATTGCCCGGTTGTGGAGGAACCCATGCAATGTGACTTTCTGATGGACAGACGTCAGTCGCTGTGTGCGACAGTCGCATGCACTGCCATTCGGGGAACTGAGAAACATTTATGCAAAATGTGTATTAATGGTAGAAATGTTGTGGTATTACTGGATTCAGGTAGCCTTGTGACCCTGATAAAGGCTGAATTAGTTAAAACAGAGGTCTCTGGGAATAGCAAGGTAGCTGTTATTTGTGTGCATGGGGACACCCGAGAGTATCCAGTGACTACAGTGTGTTTCGAGACCCCCAAAGGTACCCTCTCTCATCCAGTGGGGTTAGTATCTCAATTACCGCATGATGCCATTGTGGGAAGGGATTTTCCGAAGTTCTGGGAACTGTGGGATGATCCTGAGCCCCCCACTGGTGCCCCTATGTACCAGGAATGTGATAGCCAGAACTCCTCTGAGAGTGGTGAGGACTCTCCAGAATTTCCCTTGTCAGTATTGGCAGGGGAGACTCAAGAATCTGGAGAGGAGCCCACCTCCTCAGACGAAAACCTACCGTCTGTGGAGTTTTCTGATCTGGAGGTTCACAGGGAAAATTTTGCCACAGAACAGTTAAAAGACCCCGCCCTAATAAAGGCACGGGAAAACGTAGTGGAAATAAATGGCGAGTTAGTGAACCCAGATAATACCTGCACTTACCCATACTTCAGCGTAGAGAAGGACCTACTGTATCGGGTGGCAAAAAGGGCAGAAGAAACCGTTGAGCAGCTTGTGGTGCCCAAACCTTACAGGAAGTTGGTGTTGGAGTTGGCCCATGGGCACATTCTTGGAGGTCATCTGGGGACAGAGAAAACCCGAGAGAGGGTATTACAGAGATTCTATTGGCCTGGGGTGATGAAGGACATAGAAAATTATTGTTCCTCCTGCCCTGTGTGTCAGAGGTCGGCCCCGATGCCACATTTCCGTAGCCCGCTGGTCCCTCTACCCATCATTGAGGTCCCGTTTGAGAGAATCGCAATGGATTTGGTAGGTCCTATAATCAAGTCCGCTAGGGGGCACCAGTACATATTGGTTATAATGGACTATGCCACCCGTTATCCAGAAGCGATCCCTCTCAGAAATACCTCGGCCAAAACCATAGCCAAAGAGCTATCTCTTGTTTTTAGCCGGGTGGGTATTTGTAAAGAACTGCTTACGGACCAAGGTACACCCTTTATGTCCCGGGTTATGAAAGAGCTGTGTAAATTGTTCAAAGTGACGCAATTGCGTACATCTGTGTATCACCCCCAAACCGATGGGCTGGTTGAAAGATTCAACAAAACCCTAAAACAAATGTTGAAGAAAGTGGTGGATAGAGATGGAAAGGATTGGGACTGTCTACTTCCTTATTTGATGTTTGCTATTAGGGAGGTGCCCCAATCCTCTACGGGATTCTCCCCCTTTGAGTTACTGTATGGGAGACACCCAAGAGGGCTGTTGGATATTGCCAAGGAAACTTGGGAAAGTGAGAGTTCTCCCCACAGGAGTGTGATTGAGCATGTCGCCCTGATGCAAGATCGAATTGCACAGGTAATGCCCATCGTGAAGGAACATTTGGCCCAAGCGCAGTTGGCACAGCAGAGAGTGTACAACCGTGGAGCAAAGACCCGTACCTTTTCCCCGGGGGATAGGATATTGGTACTTGTCCCTACGGTTGAAAGTAAATTCCTTGCCAAATGGCAAGGCCCCTACGAGATAATGGAAAAAGTGAGAGAAGTGAATTACAAGGTCAGACAACCAGGAAGGCGAAAGCCCGAACAGATATATCACGTTAATCTGTTGAAAGCCTGGAGGGATAGAGAGTCCCTAGTCACAGAAACTTGGTCACCAGCTCAAACTGGTTGCGTGATTCTGGAGGTTGGAATAGCAGCCACCTTGTCACAACCCCAACAACAGGAGGTTAAGGAGTTTGTGCTTCGCAACAAGGAGGTGTTCTCTGAGCTGCCGGGACAAACATCTGGGGTAGAGCATGATATTATTACCCCGCCCGGTGAAAGGGTGAAGTTAAAACCCTATCGGATCCCAGAGGCCCGACGGGAGGCAATACGGGAGGAAGTACAGAAAATGCTGAACTTAGGGGTGATAGAGGAGTCCCAAAGTGATTGGTCTAGTCCCATTGTGTTGGTGCCTAAACCGGATGGGAGCTGGCGATTTTGTAACGATTTTCGTCAGTTGAACAAAGTTACAAAATTTGACACCTACCCCATGCCACGTATAGATGAGTTGATCGACCGGCTGGGAACAGCCCGATACATGACGACTCTTGACCTCACAAAAGGGTATTGGCAAATTCCCCTGGCCAAGTCGGCCAAAGAGAAAACCGCATTTGTAACCCCAGACGGGGCGTTCCAATATAAGAGAATGCCGTTCGGGTTACAGAATGCGCCGGCCACATTCCAGCGGAAAATGGACCAGATACTGAGGCCCCATCGGAAGTATGCTGCGGCTTACCTGGATGACGTAATTGTCCATAGCACAGATTGGGCCTCACATCTGCCAAAAGTGCAAGCAGTCCTAGACTCTATCCGGGAAGCGGGGTTTACGGCTAACCCCAAGAAGTGTACCATTGGGCAGGAGGAGGCCAAATATCTTGGGTACACCATTGGCAGGGGAGTGATAAAACCCCAACTCAACAAAGTCGAGGCCATCCAGAGTTGGCCACGTCCCAACAGCAAGAAGCAGGTACGGGCCTTTCTGGGAATCGCGGGTTATTATCGGCGCTTCATTCCCCACTTTGCTTCTAAGGCTGTGCCCCTAACCAACCTGACGAAAGGGAAAGGGTCGGTCATGATTAAATGGACCCCCGAGGCTGAGGCAGCATTCCAATTCTTGAAACAAGCCTTATGTAGCCAGCCAGTGTTGTACTCACCCGACTTCTCTAAAGACTTTGTCGTACAAAGTGATGCGTCAGATGTGGGGTTAGGAGCAGTATTGTCCCAGGTCTGGAACGGGGAAGAGCACCCAGTCATTTACCTCAGCAGGAAGTTGAAGTCCCATGAGGTAAATTACGCCACGGTTGAAAAGGAGTGTTTAGCGGTGAAGTGGGCTCTAGATTCCCTTCGGTACTATCTGCTAGGTAGGCACTTTGACATGGTTACGGATCACGCTCCGTTAAAGTGGATGGCTCAAAACAAGGAGACAAATAGAAGAGTGAATAGGTGGTTCCTGGCCCTACAGGAATTCAACTTCACAGTAAAGCATCGCCCTGGCGTTCAAATGGGGAATGTGGATGCTTTGTCTCGAGTACATGAATGCCTGATTGCTGGTGTTCCAACCCCAAGGTTAAAACAAGAGGGGGGGGTATGTGACAGCAGGAAGGTAAAGTCACCTGGTTGCATCCAGGGGGGTAGATATATTTCTCCCAGATTCAGGCTTTATGCCGACTTATACAACTAGGGAGTTGATGAAGCCCAGCTGAGGCTAGTGGGCTCATGGATGACTCATACCTCTAGGGAGAGGGCTGGGCGTCGTGCAGGCAGGGAGTTGATGAGACCAGCTGAAGCTTGTCAGCTCATTTAAAGGCCTCTATAAAAACTCCCAGATTCATTAGGTGTTTGCTCATGCCTGGACCCAGACCTGTGTGGACTGTCTAGGGAGAGTGAACCCCCTGTGCGGTGAGACAAAGCCTGTGTGGCTATTTGTTTGGACTTTTACTAAACCAGGGACTTAGGGACTAGGACAGCACCAGGCTGATCCCAGTTGTTAGTTTAGGAAACCTGCATGTTTAGTCAGAGGTCAAACTGATAGCCACACAGGCTTTGTCTCACCGCACAGGGGGTTCACTCTCCCTAGACAGTCCACACAGGTCTGGGTCCAGGCATGAGCAAACACCTAATGAATCTGGGAGTTTTTATAGAGGCCTTTAAATGAGCTGACAAGCTTCAGCTGGTCTCATCAACTCCCTGCCTGCACGACGCCCAGCCCTCTCCCTAGAGGTATGAGTCATCCATGAGCCCACTAGCCTCAGCTGGGCTTCATCAACTCCCTAGTTGTATAAGTCGGCATAAAGCCTGAATCTGGGAGAAATATATCTACCCCCCTGGATGCAACCAGGTGACTTTACCTTCCTGCTGTCACAATATGTTTTATTATATGTACTAGCGCTATCTGGTTTTACAATTACTTGTACTCAGCTTATAAATATTTGTTTTAACCCTTTGTTGCACAATCTTTTCTACCTGTTTTAAAAAAAAAATGGTTTGGTAAGGTAGCAGCTTTAGCCACTTCGGCTGGTTATTTTCTCGGATCTGATCTATGATTCCAAGAGCGCTTGTTTTTGTTTTTTGAGGTTAGGCCTGACTCAAACACAATTTTCCCTGTTTTAAATATGAAATACTGCATATAAAAAACGACATATTTACAATTTCTACACAGTAGCTGGAGCACTAGGATTGTTTTTACATATTTACCTTATGAAGTAAACACTTGTTTAGCTTTGTGCATTTCTCCCCCCTGCCCTAAAACACTTACCTGGTTCCTCTCGCGATCCAGCACTGTTCCCATGTGCAGCACCACTGCATTGACTTCCTGCCCCCACAGGAGAACAAATAGCAGTGGGAGCCATAAGCACGTGCTGCTGCTGCCAGTCAGATCCCGTGAGGAAGGGGTGAGGGGTGTCTTTGTGTGTCTATGGATAGACACAGCCTGGCTATGGAGCGTACTTGCATGGGTTTCCCCTGAGCACATGGCTTTCTAAGGGGTGCCCGCATGAAGGAGACGCAGAGAACACTGGAGGGGGACTTTTGAAACAGAGGTAAGGGACTTCTCTGTACAATATCTTTGCACAGAGCAGGTTAATATAACCTCTTTTTCATTTTAAATAAAGAAAACGTTTGCTTTTTTTTATCACTTTAAAGTGTAGCCCAAATATTTTTTTTTTGTTGTAGATAGTCACTGTCAGTTTATTTTCTGCTGTTTATGTATCACTGAAGACATTTACCATCCTTTCCTTTACCAGAAACACAACAGGAAGTGGAAAGAAGTCTTCCAAAATTAGGGGAATTCTCTATCAGACAGTTTTCTTTGAAACAGTTAAATCACCATTGGAAGATTTCCCCTTATTCTAGGGAGAATCAAAAATGTTGGACTTTCCCTCACTTTCTTTCTAGGGGACATTGATCACCAGTACAACTAGAGAGGTGAACTAACAGAATCGGGACACTGACAATAATAAAAACTTGGTCTAACACTTCCCCCACTCCATCGAAAACTAAAAAAAGAGGTTTTGCCCAAAGGTAGACTTTAAGTGACCCCAGGTCACTTTTTTTTCAAAAGGTCACCTGTAAAAGAAGAGGGAACATACTTACCCTTCCATTAACCCGGTTGCCACATTTAGTCACCCAGCCAATGCAAATATTCGACTCATGGATGAGTCAAATACTTACTAGTGTTGCAGATTTTTTGGCTGCTGCTAGAATAAACACTATCAAGTATATTATATATGGCGAAACATGTCGGGATAACCACTCCTTTGTCACCCTGAGTGACTAGATTCCAACATTTTTGAAGACAAGATGTTTTCACGCACTCGTGTACCAAAAGCACAATCAATTTTTGAATTATGTGTTGTGTGTAATAATAAAATCTTTGTAATAGTTTTTATACATATCTTAGTTCTTGTGTTTTCTATTTTGCTGGCACCCTTAAAAATCCCACAAAAAACCTCCCCTGTCTATATATCTATGTTATATACTTGCTTCCCAGCAAGCTGCTATGCTTCCTCCTGCCATTCGTACATCCTGTAATGATATACAAGCCAGTGGGAGGAACCACAATGGCCGGTGGAGGAACAAGTATTGCAAACACCCTGAATTGTGGAATTCTTGCAGTGTCTGGGCAATAGAGGTGCAGTGGCTTTTAAATACAACAACCTGAAGAAAAGGTAAGATGACCCAGTGGATAAAAGTGACCCTATGGTGACAGGGTCACTTTAAAGGAGAAGTATACTTTTATGTAAAGTACAATTAAACTGGCCATACACTTGTTAGTTTTTCATTTTTTTCCTTCTGGCTGAATTCCTTCATCTCCCCAATGCCAGGACTGCCACTGTCACAGCTGTCAAAATGCACTGATCAGCCACTGCATGTTGCTTTGACAGAAGCTGATCAAACAATAGACTTCTGTTGAGCGAGGACAGCCAAACACTGTCTGCAATTCAACTGTTCCCTGCTGAACCAGACACATTTTGATAAGTGTATGGCCAGCTTTATCTTGCCTAATTTGACACCCACCCCCATCCCCGTTCCCGATATATAAAGTATCCCACCCACCCTCCCCTGACCCAGGTACCCTCCTAAATTCAGTGGCTGTAGCCTCTCACAAAGTTTACAGCCTGTGATCAAAATCTTCTAGGAGCTGTTTTTAGCAATTGCCAAAATGATTGTGGGTGGACTTGTTTCTAAAATAGTGAGATCAGATGCAACATTTGCTGCCATCCTTACTTGATTCTGAATTAAATTCACACTGAACTTGTGCTGTCACCAGGAATCACCTAATAAAGAATAAATTGGAAATATTCTTGTTTTATGGTCTTACCCCAGTCAGTGAACTGGATCCAGTATTTACCAAGTAAAGTTAAATTGGTCAATGACTCAGAAAGCTTGACCATTAAAGAGGATGTAAATCCATATGAAAAAAAAAACCCTGCAAGACAAAGGCATAATGAGCTAGTATCCATAGCATACTAGCTCATTATGTATTACTTACCTCAGATCGAAACCCCTGCAGCAGGCCTCGTCTCCCCCTCCGGCCGCCGACATGTCACCCGGGGCTTGCTTCCGGGTATCGCGGCTCCGGCGCTGTGATTGGCCGGAGCGGCGATGACGTCACTCCCATGCAACGGCACACAGACTGAAGCAATGGCACATAGGTGCCATTGCTTCAGTTTGCCCCAGTGCGCATGTGCCGATTACATCGGCACATGCAGGGGACAGGGGAAATCTCCTAAACCGTGGAGGTTTAGGAGATATCCTGGATAGCTACAGGTAAGCCTTAATATAGGCTTTCCTGTAGCATAAACTTGTTTTAAAGGGGTTACAACCACCTTAAAACCAGGCAACTAACATTTCTGAATAAAATTGCAGTCCCCATAAGACAGGCCATGAATTATTTGGCTATATATTGTTGTCTTGATATAGATTCTTCTTATGCTCATTCCAGAATTCAGGCCTCGTACACACGGCCGAGATTCTCGTTGAAAAAAACATGTCGTTTTTTTCGACGAGATTCTTGGACAAGAAACTTGTCCCGGCCGAGTGTACACACGTGACGCGGTGACGAGCATGCGCTCGTCACATTCGATGCCGTCGCCGCCATCTTGGTATACCCTACGTATGCCTAGGAAGCTACCGCGCATGCGTCGAATTCATTTCGAACATGCGCGGGCTTCCCGGCGGACAGGTAAGTGTACACACACTCACTTTTCTCGTCGAGAAACATGCCGACGAGAATCTCGACGAGAAAATAGAGAGCAGGTTCTCTATTTTCTCGTCGAGGTTTCTTGTCGGTTTTCTCGACGAGAAACCCGATAGCAGCGTACACACGACCGATTTACCGAGTTTCTTGCTGGTTCTTGCCGAGAAAATCGGTCGTGTGTACGAGGCCTCAGAACATCTGAAACCATGATTTTGTAATCATGCAGATACCGAATAAAAGTAATAGCATATTATCTCTGTACATATTTCTGACCTCTCCTTGTAAGAATACAAGTCCTGGCCAACTAGATTGAGAATCCGAATGAACAGAACACCTGATTAGCATACTTGAATCAGGTAGTAAGTCAGAAAGTAATGAAGCTGGTGAATCAGCATGACAGTCATGCAACTAGCATTTTTGGAAGGAGCGGTCATATCATCTTTGCTCAGTACAGTTTAACTTTAATTAATTCCTGATTATAATATGTAATTCTTAGGCATGACTGGTTTTACTGACATTACTATAGGTTATATTTTATAAGGAGTGCACGCAGGTGCTGAAGGCGCTGGTATCTACCTAAAGATTAAGAACCAGTCATTCTCATTCCCAATCATATGCTCATTGTGACAGCCAATCCTGGTGATCGCATGAGGTTGGTTTTTAAAGAAACCAGCTGACTTTAGCTGTCACTTTGCCTTGCACAAATGCACGCTGTCCCAAGTCATTACAGTGTGCAAAATAATAATAGTTTAAATGTTTTTTGTATTTATTATCTTTTTTTTGTCATTACAGAACAAAAAACAGAGGGTACAAACCATAAGACAGTAGCTAAGCACATTGCAAAATTGTTATCATTAGATTTCAGTCATTAGGGAAGTACATAGGTTGACGTACAAATAGAAAAGAAGGATATGAAGGTATGCTTGAACTCCAAATATTAGATTAAAGAATAGCTGGGTAGTTGCAATGAAAGTCCAGGGACCCCCTTGTGGTAGAATTCTACTTCCTGCATGATAATTGTGAAGCTGTACGAGAAGGGTGTCACTGACTAACACACAATAACACGCAGTGCCTTTCCATGGGCAAACAGAAGAGCCCTATGTGGAGAGAGGGCTAGAGTTGAAATCTGAAGCATATCACATATATAATTGTTAATAGAAATGAAAGGTCAAGTATAGAGCAAGAATGGAGTGGAAAGGGGGATAGCAGGTAATGGGGAGGGTAAGGTGCATTTGGTGGGAATGCAGGAGGAAAAGTAGAAAGAGAACTCTTCATCGGCAGTTGTGAGTTTTTTGTGGGGAAAGCCTGTAACACAGGTTGGTAACCTAATAAAGGTGCAGGATAATAAAATAAAAAAAACTGTTAAATGTAGAATAACAACATTTTTCTGTCTGCAGTATGAAAAAAAAATATCCTTCACATAATATGCTGTATGTTCCAACAATTGTTTGTTTCTTATCTAGAAAGTATGACATTCCAAACAAAGGGTCCTTGTGACACCACACTCATGGACATTGAGGGACTGGTTGGACTGTTAGTTTGCTAACCACCCACTTTTTGACCATTTTTAGGGGATCAAAAAAAAGAAGGTCAGTTACTGTCTTTTAGAGGTTAAAACTAGGTGGCCTTATAATATCTAACAATTGCACATAAGTGGAAGAATAGAAACAGCTTTTTTGGGCATTTCACTTATATGAAAACTATTTTTTTCATTTCATTTGTGGTATACATTTTTATCGCAGACATTTTACACATGAATTTGTCACATTTATGAATTTATTTTTTATGTAAATAGTAATGTATGTACGTGTAGCGAGTATGTACTTTCCCGGGTGTAGATTTGAACTTGACAGAGACATTGGTGATGTGTAATTCCCTGCAGCCCAGCGGGTGGCGCTGTCGCCCTGGGCTGGGGTTGAATCATTGCTGTGTGTTGCGCTTCCTTTTTGTCCTCCCTCGGCGGCGGTATGGTGGGGCGGGGAACCCGCCGTGCTTGCTGGGAGAGGGTATAAAGGGGCCGGCCATCTTTGTCGGGGGGTCGAAGTCCCAGGCACCTTCAGCCTGTGGACGGTGGTTCGTGTCGGTCCTCTGGGTGGCCTAGGCCTAGAGGACAGCCGGAGGTCGTGTTCCATCCCAGGCACCTTTAGCCTGGGGTGAGGTACTCGGATGGAGGTCCGGAGCTCAGTGCCCAACACTGAGTTCCGCGAGGGAAGGAGATCCTAGGGAACCCCGGGAGTGGGTACCCGAATCCGGAAGGCGCAATGGACCGGGGGGAACTCCTCACTTGAAGACCCGGTGCAGCATATTGCCGGTGACAGGTGAGCCTCTCGTCAGAGACCGCCTGGAAGGAAATTCCCCCTCGTGCGGAGACCGTAACCCACATTCAGGAAGGAAAGTGGAGAACCAAATTGTGTCTGGGCCTATTCGCATCCACACCTCCTTTCCTGTTCTGTTAACCAAGGGAGTTCAACTGATTGTGTTCATTCGCAGAAGAATAAAGGAGTGTTGAACTTTAATGGTTTGGGGCTTATTTCCTAGCAGACATTGTTCAAGGTGACTCTTGGAGGGAGGATCCAGGTGCACAGCACTGACCTGAAGGTAATACAAGAACGTTGCTTATACCGCACTGACACATGTGGTGGAAGCCAGGCGTGGTGTCCCCGCTCCCTCCCCTCTAAGATACCCCTAGACAAAAGAAAGACGAGACGAGAGAAAGAGGGGAGTGAGGAGGGCGCTACACGTGGGGGCTCGGGTCCGGTATAGTGTTTGTGCACCACGGAATTGAACGTGTCTACTGGAGGAGTTAAGCGAATAGGCAGGCCTTCATTGGCCGAAGTGCATCCCTGCTCGAAGTTGTGGACATGACCCAATGAAGGGAAAGGCCCGCGCAGAAGAGTGGAAAAAGGGGGAAGCTCAGCCGGGTGAAGTAGTACACGTGGGGGTTTCTATTGCACTGCGCCACCAGGCACACCCCCATCGCTTAGTTCGTGGGCGTGACTCAGAAACAGAAAAAAAGAAAAGCCAGTGAACTGGAGCAAAGGGGAGGAGTCCAATACGTGTGAAGGACTACACGTGGGGAGTTGGCGCAAAAAATGTTTGCAGTGTGCGATGGATCAGCAACAGGTCGCCATGTTCGGGCATACATCGTGGATTCCAGTTCACCCTTCCACCACGACATTGACTGCTGGTGCTCTGGTAACAGATACGGGGATCCGGCTAAAGCCAAGGGGTCGATTCGCCCTGTACTCGTGCATGGACGTTGAGGCCCTGGGTGTGATTTGTCCCGGCTGTTCGGGACTGGTGTGCCAGCTGAAGCCATTCGGGCGATGTGAGGCCTGTGGGGAGTTCCTGTTTGAAGTGGATCCGGCGGTTGAGAGGCCGAGAACCATTTACCCCGGCCGTGCTGTGGACAACACCACTCAGAGAGGAGGAATCACTGTTGTGAGAGTCATCCCTGCGCACACTGCAGCGACAGCGGAGGAGGTCGTAAAACTTAAACGGGAGAAATCCGAGGATGCTGACTCGGTCACCACTGTCTCGCAGCGTCCGCCACCGAAGAGAAAGACCGGCATGGTAGCCCCGACCAGCGGTTGTGGTGGACCGTCTCGCCCGCTTACGCCCGGCCTGGATAGATCCGTCGACAAGAGTTCCGGACGTCCCGCTTCAAGTAAAGGCTGAGGTAAGCCAGGTGGAGAGATTTGGTGTGTGGGCGGAGGTGTCGGAAAGTCATGGCCCAGCGAGTCTGCGGGAGGTGGTGGCTCAGTTTCTACAACCGGCTACATACCCGCGGAGGAGTGTGACACCTCTGACCTGGAGTCGCTCTCGGACAGGGGAGACGACGTTGCCATAGACGATTTGTTTGCCGAGAAGGGTTGGGACAAAGTACCTCTCACTTCATCTCGGAGGATTAGAGATCCACCCATGTCATCAGGGGAAAGTACACCCCGGGTGGAGGCACCAGCGCCTGAAGAGAGGTCCCGTCCCCAGCCTGCTTCTACATCCCTGGTGCCATCTGTACCGAAGGCCGGGGAAAAGAGACTGTTGCTGCGGGCACCTATGCCCAGACGAGATGCGGTCAAGGTCCCTCGCCACCCGGACTCGATAGTTTTGCCTGGCGAAAGGGACAAAGCTACCATGCCTCCTTTGGCGAGACTACAACGCCTATTTGGCCAAAAGGTTGCTGCGGATTACGGATGGGAGTATCCGTACTTGTTGAAGGAACTGCTGTATGTGGTGGAAATGTGCCGGGAGCGCTGGTACAATGACTTTGTGTGGACCCACCTTCAGGTTCCTCACGCTCGCAGGTACCTAGCATGCTCTCCAAAGGCCTCTCAACGTTTCAAGGACTGCAAGGCAGAGTGGATGTTGGGACGACACATCCATGCAGACAAAGTGCTGATCCGGCGCAAGGAAGGGGAAGATGTGGAGTATCATCTAGAGACCAAGGACCAGCACTTGAAGCTGCTTGTTCTGCCGCATCCCCGCTTTTACTTGTAGGAGAGAGAAATACTCTGTTTGTCCTTGATTATGCTGCTGAACTTTCTGGGGCCGTTGCTTTTGTGCCCAGAGGAATGAAGAACTGTTCCTGTTTGTTCTTCACTTTTCCCGCAAGAGATTATGGACTCTGGGGTAGATAGGGCCAAAAGAAAAGAGGAAGGTTCCACGGGTGCAGTTACCGCGATGCTGTCACCAGGTGGCAGTGTTGCGCAACGTTAAACACTTTTCACGCATTCACTCTTTGGAGAAAAGGGATTTCTTCCCGAAGAGGTTTCTTTCTCTCACACGAATACATGTGTCAGGGTTATATGTGTTGTTTCTTTCTTTTCCCTCTGCAGGAGAGCATCCATCAAAGATCACTGAGAATGGGGTGGATCTTAGTCAGGATGGGTGGGAAGAGTATGATGTAAAATGTGATTCAAAGTTATGGTTAAATGCTGTTGTTTTATTCTTTCTGTATTACCTTTTTATTACAGGGCTCAGACACAATTGCTCCAGTAGGGTAGTTTTTCCTAAAAAAATTATTTTTGTACAATTGTTAGTGAGTTTCTGGATTGGATTATGTCAGCCGTTGAGGGCATGATTTACTCCAGACACTGGGGACCAGTGTCAAACCACCAGGGGGAGAGTGTAGCGGGTATGTACTTTCCCGGGTGTAGATTTGAACTTGACAGAGACATTGGTGATGTGTAATTCCCTGCAGCCCAGCGGGTGGCGCTGTCGCCCTGGGCTGGGGTTGAATCATTGCTGTGTGTTGCGCTTCCTTTTTGTCCTCCCTCGGTGGCAGTATGGTGGGGCGGGGAACCCGCCGTGCTTGCTGGGAGAGGGTATAAAGGGGCTGGCCATCTTTGTCGGGGGGTCGAAGTCCCAGGCACCTTCAGCCTGTGGACGGTGGTTCGTGTCGGTCCTCTGGGTGGCCTAGGCCTAGAGGACAGCCAGAGGTCGTGTTCCATCCCAGGCACCTTTAGCCTGGGGTGAGGTACTCGGATGGAGGTCCGGAGCTCAGTGCCCAACACTGAGTTCCGCGAGGGAAGGAGATCCTAGGGAACCCCGGGAGTGGGTACCCGAATCCGGAAGGCGCAATGGACCGGGGGGAGCTCCTCACTTGAAGACCCGGTGCAGCATATTGCCGGTGACAGGTGAGCCTCTCGTCGGAGACCGCCTGGAAGGAAATTCCCCTCGTGCGGAGACCGTAACCCACTTTCAGGAAGGAAAGTGGAGAACCAAATTGTGTCTGGGCCTATTTGCATCCACACCTCCTTTCCTGTTCTATATTCAAGGGAGTTCAACTGATTGTGTTCATTCGCAGAAGAATAAAGGAGTGTTCAACTTTAATGGTGTGGGGCTCATTTCCTAGCAGACATTGTTCAAGGTGACTCTTGGAGGGAGGATCCAGGTGCACAGCACTGACCCGAAGTTAATACAAGAACGTTGCTTATACCGCACTGACACATGTGGTGGAAGCCAGGCGTGGTGTCCCCGCTCCCTTCCCTCTAAGATACCCCTAGACAAAAGAAAGACGAGACGAGAGAAAGAGGGGAGTGAGGAGGGCGCTACATACGTATATATGAATTATCACTAGTTTTGTATAGGAAGATTTTATATGGAATCACAGGTACTGGGTACTGTGTACTGTGTAGAGAACAAAAAAAGCTTCCTTATTTTGAATAATTGTTTTGCTTTGTGGTGTATTTGAAGGCAACTGCTTTGATGTATTCAAATTTAAATATTTTTTGGGGGCAATGCAGTATGCTGCACATGCTGTATACTGTTAACTTTCTTAACCACCTCAACAACACTGTATGTATATTTACGTATGTAAATGGTCAAGGCTGCAGCTACAGTTATGATCCTGTTATTGTACCTTTCAGTAGGCAATTTTTTATTTATTTTTGTAAAAGTGATCCAAACAGCTATACAGCTGCTTGATTGCTTTTACAGGCAGCACAAGTGGGTTCACCTCTCCCATAGCCTTTTCTGGGCTTTTCTTTCCCATTGAGCAGCCCGATACCAATGCGATCACTCTTATTGCAATCACTGTGAAGAATGGAAGGAACACAAGTTCATTCCCCCTTCTGTGACATCAGGAACTGGAAGTGACAAGGATTTTGTAACTCCTGGTTTCAGTTTGTTTATTTACAAGCCATTACCGACTTGTAAAGTATCCGATCAAACTGATCTTGCTTGATCAACTGCTTGGAGGCTAGAGCAGAGATCTGGGGTCTAATAGACCCCAGATCCTTGCAAAAAGATGATCTGTCACAGCCCATGCTATCACAAGGGATGTTGTTCATAGTCTGGTGGTTGTGATAGCAATAAAGATGATCCAAATATTTTTTTTAAAGGTAGAGCGTAAAAAAATGTAAATAAAATAAGTAATAATAATAAATAAATTAAAGCGTCCCCATCCTTTCTTGATCACACGCAAATGGGAATATGCACATAGGTCCCCTGTGCATATGTAAACAGTGATCTCACCACTTGTGAGGCATCACTGCGAATATCAGATTGAGAGCAATAATTCTAACACCAGATCCCTTGTGTAACTCTAAACTGGTAACCTGTAAAGGCCTTTAAATCATTGCCTATGAATAATTTCATTTACCATAGTTTTTTATATTCAAAAGTGGTGCCGCGCTCCCAAATGCTAATGAGTTTTTCACATTTTTTAAAAATGGCATTTTAAAAATGGCATAATATACTTATATATAAAAGTAGAGTTTACTGGACTCATTGTTTTAAAATATTTCATTATTCTATTGAAAAAAAGGTGCCTGTGCGTCTACCACTAGGTATTACTACACTAAAATAATCTTAAGTGCAAAGTGCTAAAATATATATGAGACATACAGCAGCTGAATTCTAAAATGCAACCAACATACACAAATAAATTCAAAATATTGAAGCAGCGCTAAATGTCAATAAATATGGTATAAGTGCTACAAATGTGCTAAAACAGCAAATACAAAAAACTAATAAAAGTGCTAATTTAAACTGTAATGTGTATTAACTATTATATATTATTAATAAAGTGCAAAAATGCAAATCTTGATAAGTCCCAAAACTTATTGCGCAAAAAAGTCCAAACAATCACTGAATAAATAAAGTGCTAATTTTCCAAAAATATCAGCAGCCAAAAGCAGGGAGGGAGAAAAAAGACAGGTGTGGGAATCCAACTCGTCACATCAGAAACAAGGGGGGTCAGTAGGGAATCGATAAGCATACACAAAATTGTCCAAAGTGTACCAACTTCCAGTTCACGGCCGCAAACAGGAAGTACAACGTCACTAGGCTCCTCCTCCCGATGCATTGCGTCACTACTCACGTGACTTTATCAAGGGCATCTATAAAGTCACGTGAGTAGTGAAGCAACGCGTCGGGAGGAGGAGCCTAGTGACGTTGTACTTCCGGTTTGCGGCCGTGAACCGGAAGTTGGTACTCTTTGGACGTTTTTTGGCGTTTTTTACACCTTATGGTTTTTATATGTGTTTTAAAGCTGTTTTACTTTTAATAAACGCTGTTTTTTGGGCTTCTTATACATACTTCACCATGGAGTCCCTTTTGTTTTGTTTTTAAAATCTGTGGAGCAAGATTTACCTTAAGGAACAACGATTGGAAGTGGTGGAGAGTTCTGCAGTGATCCCTGTCCACACAAAAGGATTGGAAGTTATTATCCGGAGCAGTGGAGATGCTTTGAGGCTGTATCTGACCCCTTGGGGTCCAGCAGTAAGGTGAGAGGCTAGCGTCTATGGGGGAGGATTGTGTATGCTTATCGATTCCCTACTGACCCCCCTTGTTTCTGATGTGACGAGTTGGATTCCCATACCTGTCTTTTTTCTCCCTCCCTGCTTTTGGCTGCTGATATTTTTGGAAAATTAGCACTTTATTTATTCAGTGATTGTTTGGACTTTTTTGCACAATAAGTTTTGGGACTTATCAAGATTTGCATTTTTTTGCACTTTATTAATAATATATAATAGTTAATACACATTACAGTTTAAATTAGCACTTTTATTCGTTTTTTGTATTTGCTGTTTTAGCACATTTGTAGCACTTATACCATATTTATTGACATTTAGCGCTGCTTCATTATTCTATTGCTTGTGTTTTTGCACTTTACCTGTATGAGCAAAAAGTGGTAGAATATAATAGCATAGTTTCTATAACATCGAATGCTAACCACACTTGGTTAATCTTAAAATGGATGGAATATTGTTTGTGGAATAATGTATGTAATTTTTGTATTGACACAATGGCAGGGTGTCCCTTAGGGGACACATATATGCAGCACTGACAAGATCATGATGGAATTGTACATTGGATCCCACTGTGTGTTGTGTATAGAGCAGTTCATAGAGCTCCAGATCCATGGCAAAATGGTGCTAACACTGGCCACTAGAGGTCCAGGGACTAAGGCAAGGTGGCGCCCTATGTTGTTGTGGAATCAGAGCTTTGGGAAAATGGTGCCCAATTGGGTTATATATAAGTTGGCATGACGTAATGGCAGGTAAGTCCCCCTGAGGAAACTACATGACCCTGTGGTGTAACACCTAGGGGAGGGGCCAATATGTTGTCACGCTGAGGCGCGCATTGTGAGCACATGGTGGTAATACTGTCTGATTGTCTTATACCCGCACTGTGAGGACTAAATGCTTTTTACAGGATGGTGCACTCTAAGCACCAGGAAAATGTGAGTGTTTTTATACTCTAACCGCTTATCGCCCGCACACCATCAAATGACAGAGGGGCAGTGCGGTTCTCGTTCTGGGAGGACATCATATGACGTCCTCCCAGAATGGCCGCTTTCGTGCACCCGCAGGGGCGCACAGCGCAACAATTGTGGCCTCGTTCTCTGTAAAGAGCCCCGACCGCGGCTCTTTAACCATGTGATCGGCTTTGTCCAATCACAGCCGGTCACATGTAAACACGGAGATGCCAGTAATCGGCTCTCATCACCTCACACTGACAGAGTGTGTGGCGAGGAGAGATGATCAGCGGCATCTCCTCGCAGGGGACATCCAGGCATGTATTCAGAGCACTGATCATCAGTGCCCTGATTACAATACAGCGCCAACAGTGCCAGCAATCAGTGTCCACCATTGCCCACCAGTGCCAGCAATCAGTGCCCACAAGTGCCACCAATCAGTGCCAATTAGTGATGCCAGTCAGTGCTGGCTATCAGTGCTGCCTATTAGTGCTGCCCATCATTGCTGCCCATCAATGCCGCCTATTTGTGCCACCTATCAGTACCCACCAGTGCCACCTATTAGTGCCACCCATCAGTGCCGCCTATCAGTGCTCATCAGTGCCACCTAATCAGTGCCCATAAGTCCCGTCTCATTAGTGCCCATAAGTGCCGTCTCATCAGTGCCCATAAGTGTCACCTCATCAGTGCCCAGCAGTGCAGTCTATCATTTTTGTAAAAAAAAATTAAATCAACAGTGATTAAATACCACCAAAAGAAAGCTCTATTTTTGTGAAGAAAATTATAAAAATTTCACATGGTTACAGTGTAGCATGACCGTGTAATTTTCATTCAAAGTGTGACAGCGCTGAAAGCTGAAAATTGGCCTCGGCAGGAAGGGGGTGAAAGTGCCCTGTGTTGTTTATGAACATAAAGCACTATGTCCAGCTTTCTCTGTACACATTTGGGTGTAGGGAGATACCGTAAGCGAAAGAGAAGGAGTATTCTAATCCCAAGATTGCCAGCAAAGAAGTGAAACAGCATAAAACAGATCCCCAGAGAGGGACAAAAGCGCATATGGACCATTGGTTGGTCTTATCCCCCAGGTGAGGGCACATCATATGAGGGGATTATCACGAATGCATGTGGGTGATTGGAGTACATAGGAAGCCGAAGCAGTCATTTGGATATGTGAACATAAGCCTGTTTTTTTATGAGAGATTGAGCCATATGCATGCAAATTCATACCAATTTACACTTTATTGACTGATGCATTATTTGTTTTGTTTTGTTAATGTTATATATGGTTTGATATGATATGCTGATTTTAAAAATTGCTATGTAAACAAATTTAAAGGGATACTAACTTGGGAGCACGACACCACTTTTGAATATAATTTTGCACATTAATACACATTTAGGGAGTGTATAGGTGTAAGCGATCCGCTTAGTAAGTTTTGTAGTCTTATAGCACTTAATAGCACAACATCACAAGTACACACATTTTTAATTGTCATAGTTTTTTGCCATTCCATGGGCATGCACAATTTTAAAGCATGACATATTTGGTATCTATTTACTCAGCGTAACATCATCTTTTATATTTTACAAATAATTGGGTAATATAATGTGTTTATGTTCACTAGAATTCATTAACCACTTCCCGCCCGGCCTATAGCAGAATGACGTCTGGGTGGTGGTTCAGTTATCCTGACTGGACGTCATATGACGTCCAGCAGGATAACAGCCGCCACACCGATCTCGTTTAAGAGCCTCTGACGGAGGCTCTTTACCACGTGATCAGCTGTGTCCAATCACGGCTGATCACAATGTAAACAGAAAGAGGCGTTGATCGGTTTTCCTCACTTGGGTCTGACAGACGCGAGTAGAGGAGAGCCGATCGGCTGCTCTCCTGACAGGGGGGGTCTGTGCTGATTGTTTATCAGCACAGCCCCCCCCTCGGATGCCCGCCTAGGACCACCAGGATGCCGCCAGGACCACCAGGGATGGCCACCCACACTGGACCACCAGGTATGCCACCCTAGACCACCAGGGATATGCCAATCAGTGCCCACGAAGCTGCCAATCAATACCCAGGCAGCTGCAAATCAGTGCCCATCCACAATGCCTACCAGGGACCAGTGCCACCAGTGATGCCTATCATCAGTGCCATCTATCAGTGCCATCTATCAGTGCCGCATATCAATGCCCATCAGTGCCCATGAGTGCCATGTATCAGTGCCCATCAGTGCCACGTATCAGTGCCCAGCAAAGCCGCCTATCATTGCCCAGCAGTGCCACCTATAAGTACCCATCAGTGCAGCCTTTCAGTGCCCATCAGTGTCGCCTATCAGTGCCCATCAGTGCCCCCCATGAGTGCCCATCAGTGCCGCCTATCAATGCCCACCAGTGCTGCATATCAGTGCCACCCATCAGTGTCACCTACCAGTGCCCATCAGTGCCACCTATTAGAGCCCATCGTCAGTGCCCATCAGTGCCACCTCATTGGTGCCACCTCATCGGTGCCGCCTTATCAGTGCCCGTCAGTGCCACCTTATCAGTGCCTATTAGTGAAGGAGAAAACTTACTTATTTACAAAAACAATTATAACAGAAACAAAATAAAAACTTTTATTTTTTCAATATTTTCAGTCTTTTTTTATTTGTTTAGCAAAAAAAATAAAAACCACAGAGGTGATTAAATGCCACCAAAAGAAAGCTCTACTTGTGGGAACAAAATGATTAAAATTCTGTTTAGGTACAGTGTAGCATGACCGAGCAATTGTTATTTAGGCCTCATGCCCACGGACGTTTTTACAGCCGCGTTTTTGAGCGTTTTTTACAGCTTAAAAACGCCTGTCCATGTTAGTCTATAGCTTCATGCCCACCTAGACGTTTTTGAGCTGCAAATAGCATAGACGTTTTTAAGCTGTAAAAAAAACCCAGGACCAGTGCGTTCCTCAGCGTCAGAATTAGGCAGGAAAAAACGCGAGCGTCAAAAAACGCGCAAAAACGCGCACTAACGCGCGGTCGCGTTTTTAGCTCCGACGTTTTTTTTTTTGTTTTTTTTTTAAATTTATTTACAATAACATGGACAGGCGTTTTTAAGCTCTAAAAAACGCAGCTGTAAAAACGTCAGTGGGCATGAGGCCTTAAACAGCGACAGCGCTGAAAGCTGAAAATTGGCTTGGGCTGGATGGGGGTGTAAGTGCCTGGTATTGAAGTGGTTAATGTGTATTTTTTCCAAAAAGTTTGCATTTGAAAAAGCGCTGCGAAAATATTGTGTGACATCAAAAATTGCAACAGGCACCATTTTATTCTCTAGGGCCTCTGCTTAAAAATATATATATAATGTTTGGGGTTCTAACATGTTTTACATGTATGAGAGACAGGTCAGAATTGGCTCAGTTTTGAAATGGTTAAAGTACAAGTTCACCTTTAATAACTTTTTACATAAATCCCCTTATGCAAACCTAAATCCCATAAATAGTACTAGCAATCCTCATTTTAAAATGCTCCTCCTGCTATTCTTTTTTTTTTTTTAATTCAAACTGGTTTTTATTGGTACAAAAAACACAGCTTACAAGTGATGCATTAGTACAGGAAAAGTCGGGTATAGGTGACAATATGAGCAACATAAACCGGGTTATAGACATCCCATATGCAAAGCAAGTGTGGTTGGATACATTACAAAGGAACAAAAAGGTGGTGGGGAAAGTAAACAGTAAAAACATTTCACCCATGGTACAGAGTGATGCGTTTGGCCTCAGAGACTACCGTCTGCGCAGGGTGGCAGAAAGGAGGGCGACTGTAACACATGGAGGAAGACATCAACCCAGGGTCTCCGGAACCTGGAGCCACCTATCCCAGATTTTACCATATTTCGCAGGACAGCCTCTATGGGAATAGATAAGCCAGTTGCAGGATCGGCTGAATGCTACAAATGTGCAACCCCGAGAAGCCAAACAAAATTAAAGTACCAAAGTAAGGGACTTTAATTATGTCACCAGGTGCAAACATACAAATAGAAAAAGAGAGAGAGAGAGAGATTTCTCTCACAAAATGGCTAAAATAGTTAACCACTTCAATACAGGGCATTTTCACCCCCTTCCTGCCCTGGGCAATTTAAATTTTTCAGCGCTGTCGCATTTTGAATGACAATTGACAATTAAATTTTTATAATTTTTTTCCCTGCAAATAGAGCTTTCGTGGTATTTGATCACCTCTGTGGTTTTTATTTCTTGTGCTATAAACAAAAGAAGAGTGACAAGTTTGAAGAAAACACAATATTTTTTACTTTTTGCTATAATAAATATCTAATTTTTTCTTTAAAAAAAATAAAATTTTTCCTCAGTTTAGGCCGATATGTATTCTTCTACATATGTTTGGTTAATAAAAAAATTGCAATAAGCGTATATTGATTGGTTTGCGCAAAAGTTTTAGCGTCTACAAAATAGGGGATAGATTTATGGCATTTTTATTATTTTTATTTTTTTTACTAGTAATGGCGGTGATCTGATTTTTATCGTGACTGTGACATTACGGCAGACACTTTTAAAACTATTTTGGGACCATTCACATTTATACAGCGATTAGTGCTATAAAAATGCATTGATTACTGTATAAATGTCACTGGGAGGGAAGGGGTTAACACTAGGGGGCGATCAAGGGGTTAAATGTGTTACCTAGGGAGTGATTCTAACTGTAGAGGGAGGGGACCGATCGTTGTTCTTCTGTACTGGGAACACACGATCAGTCTCCTCTCCCCTGACAGGATGTGGATCTGTGCAATAGAGCCTGCAAAGCGCCTCAGTGTGAAAGGGGCCTTAAGGTGGACTGAAAAAAAGGGAACATCACAAAAGTCTGTCCTTAAAATGTCACTGTTAGTGCAAATTTAAAAAATAATAACACAGTGAGTACTCAATTATACTGTTAATTTAACTTTGTACAAATGCGTTCAGTGGTTTATAAATATAATAATCAGCAAAAAGGACCCGTGTAATCTGTTTTCATTTTTAAAACAATGGTCTTCAGCTGGCCATACAGGGAGCAAAGTGGATGGCCCTGTAGGCTGCCTCCTGCTTGACATCCCTCAATTGAAAAGTTGCTGGGTGGAAAATGATCATCCAAGCAACACCTGCATCCAATCAGATGCAGACGCTATTGGGATATTTTGACAGCTGGTGGGGGTAGATGTCATAATACAATCGTCACAGTGACATATTCGTCGATCTGCGCTATGTAATGTGAATGGTGGAAGCTGTTGGATGCAGACTGCATGGAATAAATCTATATGTATAAGGCTAGCTTTGATTTTATGCTTTTGCATATAAAAGCGAAAGCTGCACACCAATATCATGGTTCCTACTGTATGTAACATGCAATCCTACAATGGGAGTACCAACAATGGTAATTTACCTGGCAGCAGTGGCAGCTGGTGCTCCAAATTTTTTGGGAGGGCCCAAAAAACTGAAAAAAAAACATCAGTTGCAGCCACTGTGCCCATCAAAAGCAGCTACTGTGCCCATAAATTGCCGCCACTGTGCCATCAAATGCAGCCACTGTGCCCATTAAGCGCAGCCACTGTGCCATCAAATGCAGCTACTGTACCCATCAATTGCTGCCAGTGTGCTCATCAATTGCTGACACTGTGCCCATCAATTGCTGCCAGTGTGCCCATCATTTGCCGCTACTGTGCCCATCAATTGCCGCTACTGTGCCCATCAATTGCTGCCAGTGTGCCCATCAATTGCCGCTACCTGTCTCGGTGGGGCAGCGGGTCACGGCGGTGATGTCCTCCATGCTCTTCAATGTCTTCTCCCGTCCTCTCTTCCCGTCCTCTGCTATGATTGGACGCCTACAGCACCTGTCGTTTCAGCCAATCAGGTGACAGGTAACAGATCCGAGCTCCTGATTGGCTGAGAGGCGGTTCAGTGCTAGGAAAACTAATATTCATTCGCTTTCCTAACACAACACTGAGTGAACTGCGAGCGCCCAGCATGGCGCCCGCTGTTCACCTTTTTGGACGCCTATTAGAGCCTATTGCTCTAATCAGGTGCTTCCAAAAAATACCCCGCCACTGTAATTTAGGCTCCCGGTGCCCGAAAAGGGGCCGGGCACCTGAATAGGGGGTGTCAGTGGTGACCATAGATAGATTCATGCAATGCATGAATCTATCTAGGGTGTTAGACAGGTGGCAGGAGAGAGGGGGCGGCGCCCGTGTGCCCCTTATGGATGTACCGCCACTGACTGACAGTTTCCTCTGTATTCCCTATCGTCCATGCTACATGAAAAGCACAGACTAGTAAAATATAGCAGAACATTTTTCATGTGTATGCATCCAGTGAAACAAACAACAAAAATTTAGATGCTAAGTCAATTTGAAGCTTTCATGGATGTTTTGCAGTGGAAGGTGTATTTAAAACGTGCATAAACAACATTTTCCTTAACACAAGCCCTGGCAATCAGTAAAGTGCACCTCTCCAATATATTGCACTTTTCACAACATATGTCTAAAGCCCTGTACATAGGGGCCGAATGTCAATGGTTAAAAAAAAAATCGGCCGACATTCGGCCCGTGTGTATGCCGGTCTGTTGGCCGGATTCTGTCAGACGTGCATGTTGGAAAACCAGCAGTCGACCGACTCCCAATCAGCGCTCTCAGCCAATGGCAGAGAGCACTGATCGGAGTGTTCTGGAGAGGGGGCCATCCCCCTATCAGAACACAACAGCTCAGCAGCGGAGATCGCTGAACTAATCTCGCATGGTTACAGGGCCGGCGCTGCCACTAGGCGGATTAGGCGACCGCCAAGGGCGCCCGGCCGCTGGTTATTCTACTCCCTCACTGTCCTCAGCTTGCACCATCCACCAGTGCCCTAAAAAGCAGTGCCGCCACCCCCGCCCCCCAAAGCGCGGCTCGAGCTCTCCACTCCGGTGCTCTGACATCAGTGTCACATCATGTGTCCAGGCTGCAACCCCCCAGGGCGCTCTCTGATGTGTCACTGTGTCCAGCATCTCCCTGTACGCTCTCCGCTCTGAGATGTGTTCAGAGTCAGGCAGCAGCCCCTCCCTCTCCGCTCTCTGTCTGTGTGACATGTGTCCACAGAGTTCAGCACCGAGGCCGCTCTCCCTCTGTGTCCAGCAGCACAGCGCCCCACCCCCCCACGCTCTCCTTGCCGTGTCACTGGAGCGGACATTGATGCATCATGGGATATTATAGCGTGGCACCTGGCGGCGGCTCCCCGGGCTTGGGGACAGGTGGAGCCTGGCTGGAAGAGGTACTGACACAGAGGCAGCAGAGTTGATGTGAGCAGGAACAGGCAGCAATCACAGGGTCACCGTCCACGTTGTCGGAAGTTTGCTGAGCCCAAGACTGTCACCTGGTGACACTGGTGTGGTGAGTAAAAACTGTTGTGTATTGTATATGTGATGACAATGACATGGAATTTTAAAATGTGTGTATATGTGTATATTAAAATATCTGCCAAATGCCCCCCCAGGGATTGATTACATTGATTGGCACTGGTGAAGCATTGATGGGCGCTGGTGAGGGTGTATTTGATGACCGCTGGTGGGGGTGTATTTGATGGGCGCTGGTGAGGCTGTATTTGATGGGCGCTGGTGAGATGGCATTTGATGGGCACTGGTGAGGGTGTATTTGATGACCGCTGGTGAGGCTGCATTTGATGGGCGCCGGTGAGATGGCATTTGATGGGCACTGGTGAGGGTGTATTTGATGACCGCTGGTGAGGCTGCATTTGATGGGCGCTGGTGAGGGTGTATTTGATGAGCGCTGGTGAGGCTGTATTTGATGGGCGCTGGTGAGATGGAATTTGATGGGCACTGGTGAGGGTGTAATTGATGACCGCTGGTGAGGCTGCATTTGATGGGCGCTGGTGAGGGTGTATTTGATGAGCGCTGGTGAGGGTGTATTTGATGGGCGCAGGTGAGATGGCATTTGATGAGCGCTGGTGAGATGGCATTTGATGGGCGCTGGTGAGGCTGCATTTGATGGGCGTTTCATTAAAAAGGTGGGGTTTACATGGGCAGGGAAAAGGGGGTGGAGTCAGGGGTGGAGCCAAGGGGGCGGCAAAATGAGGTTTCGCCTAAGGTGTCAAAAATCCTTGCACCGGCCCTGCATGGTTAGTACAGTGTCTCCGACCGGAGTTGTCAGTTTTTTTTTCGTGCAACCCAAAAAAAAACTGTTAAGCCCTGTACACACGATCGTATTTCCTATGGATTCTAATCCGATGGATTTTTCCATCGGAAATCCGATGAAGCTGACTTCCATCAGTCTTGCCTACACACCATCAGTCAAAAATCCGACCGTCCCAAACGCTGTGACATAAAACACTCCGACAAGCCCAGAAAATGAAGTTCAATGCTTCTGAGCATGCGTCGACTTGATTTTGAGCATGCGTGGGTTTTTTGTCTGATGGAGTTCCACACAGACGATCGGAATTTGCTATCATTTTTTTTCCCATCGGATAAATTTAAAACATGTTCTATTTTTTCTCACCGATGGAAAAAAGACCGATGGGGCCCACACACGATCGGTTTGTCCGATGAGAAAAGTCCATCGGACTGTTTTCATTGGTAAAACCGATCGTGTGTACACGGCATTAGTGTGTACCAGGCTTTAGTTGCATACTGGAGGACACCCAGGATCATTTTGTTTTTTTCTCTCCCCAGCCTGACCTGGCCTGCCCTTTTCATTCATTCATTGTATCTCCGTTCTTTTGATAATGGAGGCTCAGCATCACAATATGGCCTTTGCCTAGGGAGATCTGCATGAAAATTCAGTCAGAGTAGGAATACCCACTCCTTCAGACAGACATCCACCCATCAAGGCATTTTGATATTTTCATTATTCCTCCCAAGAGCTAGCTCACTGCTTGCATCAGGGCTAAGGGCTCTTGGGTGAAGAACGGAAGCAGGGTGTTGTGATATTTTCAGGAAGATATGTATAGCACCTTACCCCTCCCACCACCAGTCATGATCTGTCTGCATTACAAAGAGAGGTACAGAAAACCCAGTGATGACTTGGATCTAAAATAAGATATTCAATGACAATGTGGTCCCCCGCACTTATCATTTAAAAATGTCATTAGTATGTTGATGGGTAGCAGATTTAACTCCACCTTTAATTCACCTAAGAGCATACTTACCTATGAATTGTCAAAATGTGCCCTATTGTACACGCCACATAAAAAGCCCAGACACAGCAGTTTATTCACTTCGTGAAATTCTGTTCCACAAGGCACATTTTTGTACATTTTAAAATGGTTGAGCAGCTGTCATTTTTTCTCTGACAATTGAAAATAGCCCAGTATTTACATCTTGGCAATTTTTATTCTGACTGGAGTTCTCCAGTCTCTAAGCAAATTCACTAGCTATATTTCCATGCAGTTCCATTTTGAGCTCAGTGGAATTTAATATACAAAGGTTGATACCTTTTTTTCAAACTTTAAAGCCATTACTAACCAATTTACTAAATAACTGAAGGCTAAAATTGCATTAGCAACATAGTTCTCTGCTGCACAGCGCAGTGTAAAATTGGCATTTGTTACAATATTATTTTGTGGAACGTGATAAAAGTTGTAGCTAATTGGTTTGGATCAATGCATTTACAACGTTTAAGGGAAATTAAATTTCAATTAAAAACAGAAAAGGCTTTAGACATTGGGACTGATAAGGCATTGCCACGTCTCCATCTGGTACCGACTCAATGACTGTTTAAAATGCTGGATGCCAGTTTGAGAGACACATTTGATAGCCGGCCAAGGTCCACTGGAGGTAAAACAATGTCCACCCTTTTTACAAGGGTTCATTGTTCCAAAACAATAAAGCTCTCCGGCTTATTTGAATGTCAACAATTCAGGCAATTTGATGTTCAGAGCCATCAAATAGAATATTTTGTGTACCAGTTTATTATTTCAGTGGCAGCTATTTGCATCATTCATACTAAAGGATGTTTGCTAATGAGTGCTTGGCTGCTGAAAATTCCTATGAGGCTGAATGCTCTTTGTGCTCACAAAAGGGTCCAAATCACTGGAGAGAGACCGACTGGACAAATCATTCATCTATGCAAATGCCAGCTGAAATGGTCAGATGCATTTATTACCCTCCTCATTATAGTAAACAAGGGAGGAATCGTGACTGGCAGTTATCAACTTGCCCTACGGTATGATTTGTTCTTCTACCACTATTAAAATGAGAAGAAAAAAGGCATGCCGCTGGGGACTATATTGGTTTGTAAAAGAGTAAATGTCACATAGACCTATGCTTAAAGACTTTTGATTGACAAATGTTTTACTTGACATATCAAACACCGGTCTTTTCCATATCAAATACACTGTATTTAGTAGAAAATAAAAAAATCTTAACCCTTTAGCAGGTTTTAATCAGAACAATGCTGCTGATTGACGTACTGAACTCAAGGGCCACATAACACTTAGCTTCTTAGTAAAATTACCTTACTACAATTTCATTTGCTTTGAACAACCAAGTCATTTAAAGAAGACCTCAGCTTAAAATTATTTATATAAGATAGAAATGACAAAGGCAGGAAACATTTAATATGTGTAACTTTAGATCTACATTTTAGATCGAGTAAGTTGAGTTTGCCCAGCTAATTTATTCCCTTGTTGTTCCTGTTTAGGTATCATATAACTGCTACTGGAAATCAACAAGAATAACATTTAGAATTCACCCACAAATAAGGGAGAAGCAATGATAAAGTGGAAATTGAAGGAAGGACCTAGTAGATCATAGTCAACCTACCGACCATGCTGTATTTAAAAGCAGACTCATAGCTTTGGATGAAGGTCTTTATTTAAAGACTTGTCACAAGAGCAGCATAGAGGCTGCCACTACCAGCCTCTCCTTCCTAAAAATGAAGATATCTGGCTGCTATGCTGACCCTCTTGCTGAATCGTGCACCACACTGCCCCCTAGCGCAGCCGGCATTGCAGAGCGGGCGTAGCAGTGAATCGCTCCTGTGTTGCAGTGTGAATTGGCCCTAAAGTGCTGGTCATAGAATTATTGCTCTTATTGCAGCCTGAGAGGCAATACCCTATGTGTGTTGCAAAATTGTCATTTTTATACACGTGTGTACTGTATATGCATGTTCCTGTACATATGTCCAAAGGGGCCTTACATTTTTTTCTGTTTTTTAAGTTATTTGTACTTTATTTTTTATGCTTAAATGTACTAAGCGCTATGATAAGCCCCCCTATGTGATTGCAATTTTTGAGTGACAGGTACTCTTTATGTTGACATCAGGGATCTTTTTGGACCCTTGATGCCTCCCCTGCACTTAGGCGATTCTGATTGAGGAAAAAGCATCCTCAATCAGTTGCTTCATCGGGCTCTCCTAGCTGGAATCTGTTGGCACTTTTGGTTTACACTTCACGAGAGAGGGGAATGGACGTTTCTTCCTTTTTCACTGCTCGCCATCCTGATGTGTCTTCTTTCAGTCCTGGGCTCCCAGGAGAAGCAGGTAAACCCAGGGACCAAGGAACAGGGGGTGCTTTATAGCAACAACATACCCCCGTAGTCAGATATTGCAGCTGCGAGATTGTTTACATGCCGATACTGCCACTACCATAGTATTTAACTGGGTGACAGGGGAAGGGCTGCAGGACATCTATATCTTGTTTGCATGCAAGAAGCAATGATTGTGTCATTGGATCTATATACTCAGGCACTGTGATTTAAATTGCACACAGGTGTTTTGTATTTCCTCCTTCTGGAGCACAGGATATACAGTGTATATAAATGTGTCTCGTTTTACTTGATGGTTAGCTATGAGTAAGGCCTGGAGTGGCTGAAATGTGTCAGTGTACCTATATGTTTTTTTTTGGGTTGTGTTTTTGTGTTTTGCTTAATGTGATTTTGTTTGTATAATTTGTCTGTATTGTCTTAATGTTGTTTGCATATAAAAATAAAAAAAGGATCTGATTTAAAAACAAATAATAATACGTGAGTGGCTTGGCAGAAGCTGAGCAATGTTGTTTCCTAATAGATGGGATTGGGTGGGGTAATTTAGTTTAGCTTTCTTTTTTTTTGCAAAACTGAACACTTACCTTTCCCACTAATTGCAAAGCTGTAACAAAGGGTAAAAAAACACGCTAGACAGAAAAAAATGAAAAATATGAAAAGAGGCAGGCAGCTTATAGTGGGATACACACTTGGATATATATTAGGAATTGTTAAGCTGTGCCAAAGGAAATATTAAAAAAAAATATTAAAAAACAAATGTGTAAATTTAGTCACATTTCCTATAAGTCAGTCCAAATGGGTGGTATTGTAATACTGACAACCATCGCCCAATGATAAGTCCATATAGAAAATGTCCACACAAAAAAACTCTCTCTGCGCCCCCTACTGCTTTTTAACAGTATCCAGCTGTCCAGTTTGTTCCTGTGTCGTTTACATCTTCATTGCAAGCAAAAGGCCACGGCTTGGTTATAGCCTAATGCTTTTTGTGATTGCCATCTGGTAAGTGGTTATATATTGCGGTGTTGGGCACTTATTCTTGTGTGAAGTTACTGTGGTGTTGGAGTAAGAATAAGAGCGGTTCCAGACCGCAGTCTACAACATTCACCAACCTTTTATTATTCATTCAATATTGTTTTTTTTTGTGTGGACTCTTTCTATATGGACTTATGATTGGGCGATGGTTGTCAGTACTTCAATACCACCCATTTGGACTGACTTATAAGAAATGTGACTAAATTTACACATTTGTTTTTTAATATTGTTTTTTAATATTTCCTTTGGTGCAGCTTAACAATTCCTACTAATTGCAAAGCTGAATTCCACTCCATCGTGGAGAAAGGGTCCCCCAAAGTCAGTGGGGAAATCAACACTTCCTGGAGTGTCAATCTCTTGGGACCCCAATAGCTTGCACTGGTTCCTTCTGCTGACCTCCAGTAGTGATGTGCAGGTCAGCAGGAGGAACCAGTAAGAGCTGAAGGAAACAATCTTGTTTTCAGAGTGTAAGTTGTAGTCTGATAAAACCAGAAAGAAAAGTTACAAGATACAAAACCTACATGTCACTGACTTGAATTCTGCCCAGAAAAAATACTTACTGTACTGCACTTAATACTAGGAAAAAATCTAGTAAACATAATACATAAATATAATACATGGAAAACTTTATATTTTCCTAACACGATGGATGTCCCATTACTTGGATTCAACCAATTTGTGGTTTTAAATAGATATTTTATTTCAACTGTACAACTATACCTATTTTCTGGACTGTCATTATATATGTCTGTCACTGAATTGAAATAAACCAGTGCAGATATTGGTGTGAATTAATACAGTGATGTGAAAATGTAAGTACACCTCAAGGAAATTGTTAATTTTTTTTAACATATTTGTAAAGAAAAACATTAGATATTGATTCAAATAGTGTGTTCTGTTTCAAATCCTAATACTGTATATGCAATGACATACCTTCTTAGACACAGTGGGGTTGATTTGCTAATATTGGAAAGTGCAAACTCTGGTGCTGCTGTGCATGGTGGTCAATCAGCTTCTAACTTCAGTTTGTTCAATAAGCTTTGACAAAAAAACAAACAAACTGGAAGCTGATTAGTTTTTATGCGGAGCTTCACCAGATTTAGCATTTTCCAGTTTTAGTAAATCAACCCCAGCCTGTCTGACAGCATGGCCACTTGCTGATTTGCAGGATTCATAGGCAACTTGACTTTACAATAAGACATAGAAGTGCACACAATAACAAGTTGTTTTGGCACATAATGCAATAACAAAATAATACATAATAGGTGGGACACAACACTCCCTGCTGGAAATCTGTAGATTTCACTATTTAAAAACACAACACAATTAAGCCCATCATACACAAGTGTATGAGTCTATTCAATGTAAATTCTGGTGCTCTCCCCTTTTCCCCCATCCAGGCAGGCCATATGGCTTGTCCTGTGGATATGAAAGACATAAAATGAAGGCAACATGCAAAATAGAAACATGAGTTAATAAAAAAGGTGACATCTTAGATGATTCATGAAAAACCAATCTTTAATTCGAGACTACAACATGTTAAACCTTAGCTGACTCCAATTCTAATCCAAGAATAACAGAATAGATGATGATTCTCCAGTTCAAACTTTAATGTCCTGTACTTGACATCCTAAAACAGTCCATTAGGACCTCAGGTGATTTCTCTGAGAGTGACAAAACTTGCAAGAGTGGGAGTAGGGTTGTCTCTCTAGTTAGTTGAAGAAACCTTTTGATGAGTCTAGAAGTCTCTGCTTCCAGCTTCCAAAGAAAGGTATGTTTTTACACGTCAACAGACTTTGATGAGCTTCTTAGGCTTTTCCCTGCAAGCAGTGTTCTTAGGGTGATGGTTGAAGTGACAGCTGTATCAGATTGGGACTTGAAAGATGAATTTGCAGCTAAGTTGTGGGTTATTTCAAGACTATGTTGCAGGAATGTAGGATCAGTCTTTGAAGCTCTTGCTGTAATTTTCTAAATCACTGTATTCAAGTTGTCAGGTGCAGTGTCATTGAGGGCAGGGCTAGACTGAGGTTGCAACTGATCCTCTGTGAGCAACTCTGTAACATTTAATGAAATGGATAATGATTTAGAGTCACTGGTCACACATCCCATGAACTTCTGAACATCAGTATTCTGGTACAGGATCTTGGCATTAGTAGATTACTAGTCAACTCTTGAATGTTCAGTCTTGTTGCTGTCAGTAGTAGTTTGAGATGTGGTTTCACTGGCGCTGCTGTAAAATGGTTCCCTCGTGTAGACAAAACCCCTCACAGGAAGTCTCATTGTCAGAGTGGGAAAACTGATTTCCTGCAGCATGAGTTTTGAGAGATGAAAGGGGTTCCCTGAGTTGTCACAACAATAGTTATATTGCGCACACTGTTAGAACTTTGCTTCTTAGTGGAGCAAGAAGCACTCATAGCGACCCAACCTAGTTCAGTCCTTCAGGCATAAGCACCATCGCTACAACCAACAACTGTTTATGTATTTTGGGAACTCTTTGGATGTCTCTTCCAAGCAGAAGCATGATTTTGGCATCATTGTCAAGTGGTGGGATATAACCAGTTAAACTGACAAAGAAATACATGACTTGTTTTCCGGTGTAGGGATCTCCTCTCTATCATTAGGTGTTTAATTGCACTCCATAAGTGCAGGAAAATAAATCTCTTATGTATCTTTAAAACTTGAAATAATTAATTCTTCAGCAAGAGCAATTCTCCCTGTGGTTTCTACTATGCCAGCATGTGTGCAGTGTGTGAAACACTGAATGACTGCTTTGATTTTTGTAAACAGCATACATCCTGACAGATTTCTTTGGTTGACTATAAGGAAACACTTTAACTGGACATATTTTGGGTTTGGTCTTCTTATAAAAATCATTTAAGATGTAGGCTGGGGCTGCTCAAGTCGATAATCACTTGAATCTTTCTTGGCTCTGGCTAATTTTATGATGGACTTAAAAAAAAAAAAAAAAGAAACGGTAAAAAGGAGATTTGATATTTCTCTTTTTAGGTTGAACTCACTGTTGCCTTGGATATTGTGAGCCAACTTAGGTATCCTATCCAGGTGTACAGGGGACTACACAGGAATCCTGGAGCATGCAAATGTGACCCCGGAAACTCCTGTACATACACCCTGCTGGTGGGATGGGATGAGTGACAGTGTTGGGGGGATGGAATGAGTGGGATTGCTGGGGGAATGGGATGAGTGGCAGTGCTAGGGGGGGGAGGAATGAGTGACAGTGGTGGGTGGGTGGGATAAGTGTCAGTGGTGGGGGGTAGGGATGAGTGTCAGTGGTGGGGGGGGTAGGGATGAGTGGCAGTGGTGGGGAGGTAGGGATGAGTGACAGTGCTGGGGGGATGAATGTCAGTGCTGGGGGAGATGAGTATCAGTGCTGGGGGGATGAGTGTCAGTGCTGGGGGGTAGGGATGAGTGTTAGTGCTGGGGGGATGAGTGTCAGTGGTGGGGGTATGAGTGGCAGTGGTGGGGGTAGGGATGAGTGTCAGTGCTGGGGGGGATGAGTGGCAGTGGTGGAGGGTAGGGATGAGTGTTAGTGCTGGGGGGAATGAGTGGCAGTGGTGGAGGGTAGGGATGAGTGTTAGTGCTGGGGGGATGAGTGTCAGTGGTGGGGGGGTAGAGATGAGTGGCAGTGCTGGGGGGATGAGTGTCAGTGGTGGGGGGGGGGTAGGGATGAGTGGCAGTGCTGGGGGGATGAGTGGCAGGGGGGTAGGGATGAGTGTCAGTGCTAAGGGGAATGAGTGGCAGTGGTGGGGGGTAGGGATGAGTGGCAGTGCTAGGGGGATGAGTGGCAGTGGTGGGGGGGTAGGGATGAGTGTTAGTGCTGGGGGGATGAGTGTCAGTGGTGGGGGTCTAAATGGCAGTGGTGGGGGGTAGGGATGAGTGTCAGTGCTGGGGGGATGAGTGTCAGTGCTGGGGGGGTAGGGATGAGTGTTAGTGCTGGGGGATGAGTGTCAGTGGTGGGGGTATGAGTGTCTGTGGTGTGGGGTAGGGATGAGTGGCAGTGCTGGGGGGATGAGTGGCAGTGGTGGAGGGTAGGGATGAGTGTTAGTGCTGGGGGGATGAGTGTCAGTGGTGGTGGGGGGTAGGGATGTGTGTCAGTGCTGGGGGGGATGAGTGTCAGTGGTGGGGGGTAGGGATGAGTGGCAGTGCTGTGGGGATGAGTGTCAGTGGTGGGGGTAGGGATGAGTGGCAGGGGGGTAGGGATGAGTGGCAGTGCTAGGGGGAATGAGTGGCAGTGTTGGGGGGGTGGTAGGGACCAGTGTCAGTGCTAGGGGGATGAGTGTCAGTGGTGGGGGGGGGGGTAGGGATGAGTGTCAGTGCTGGGGGAATGAGTGGCAGTGGTGGGGGATAGGGATGAGTGGCAGTGGTGGGGGGGTAGGGATGAGTGTTAGTGCTGGGGGGATGAGTGGCAGTGGTGGGGGTATGAGTGGCAGTGGTGGGGGTATGAGTGGCAGTGGTGGGGGGTATGAGTGGCAGTGCTGGGGGGATGAGTGGCAGTGGTGGAGGGTAGGGATGAGTGTTAGTGCTGGGGGGATGAGTGTCAGTGATGGGGGGTAGGGATGTGTGTCACTGCTGGGGGGGATGAGTGTCAGTGGTGGGGGGTAGGGATGTGTGTCAGTGCTGGGGGGGATGAGTGTCAGTGCTGGGGGGGATGAGTGGCAGTGGTGGGGGGTAGGGATGAGTTGCAGGGGGGTAGGGATGAGTGTCAGTGCTAGGGGGAATGAGTGTTAGTGTTGGGGGGGTGGTAGGGACCAGTGTCAGTGCTAGGGGGATGAGTGTCAGTGGTGGGGGGGGGGGTAGGGATGAGTGTCAGTGCTGGGGGAATGAGTGTCAGTGGTAGGGGGTAGGAATGAGTAGCTGTGCTGGTGGGGGGGTGGAATAAGTGTCAGTGCTGGGGGGAGGGATGAGTGGCTGTGGTGGTGGGGACAGGATAGAATCAGTGGTGGAGGTGGGGACTGGGTACAGTGGCAGCGCTGGGTGCCGGGATCAGAGACACTTACTTGCTGTCAGTGTCCACTTGGTTTCCCCTGCATTGCTCCATGTCTCTCTCGGCTCCACGTGTCTCTACTCTTCACACAGTGGCCGCGACCTCCTGCAGCTCCTCCCCCACCTTCTCTCAATTGGTGTCAGCAGTGTCCGCCCAGTCAACAGTCTCAGCACTGCCTCTGCCTTCTCTCTCTCCCCTCAGCAGACAAAAGCCCCCCTCCCCGCGGCGTAACGAACTGACACATGCCGCCCTCACAACAGCAGCCAGAGTGGACACACACAGTGACAGGACAGTCAGGTGGGCCCCTCACATGACCCGGGCGGCGGCGGGTGGGCCCCCCTGAATTGGCGGAACTACAGGGCCCAGTCGCAAGTGCGACTGCTGCGACCCTGATTATTCCGCCGCTGGCTCTGAGCTTGGCTAAGGCTCCCACTTTCTTACCTTTCTTCTAGCTTGGTTTCTGCCTGCAGTCATCCTTTTGGGCAACTTCTGCCTGCGCAGCTTCCATTTCCATCTGCACTCATGCCTGGGCAGCTTATGCCTCTGCCGACGCATAAGCTTGGATGAACTGTGCTTCTGCCTGGGAAACTTGCACTGTGGCCTATGCACAAGCTGGGTTAGGCTGTTCTTCTGCCTGCGCACAAGCATGGGTGGCTTGTGCTTCTACCTGGGTGGCTTGTGCTTTAATGGCTGCTTCCCTCTTAATGCAGTAAGCTTGCACTTTAACCTCCTCTGCTTCAGCATAAGCCCTTAAGAGCTGACTACTCGGTGAGAATTACTGACAGCAGGATAATCTTATTGCTGCAAGTGGGATCTCTTCATGATCTAGTTGATCTCCTAATGCTTGGAAGAAGTAGGGTAAAAGGATGTCATTTTGTGAAGTTGAGATATCTTGTAATCTGTCCTTAAACCAGCCTCTAAAGAAGTCACATATACAAAAAATTAAGACTAAATATCTACAAGAAAGTCTGCTAAAGGATCAACCAGTTGAAAATATAAAACCACAGCTTTAATTGAAATTGACTGATTACAGAACAAAATATCCACCACTTCAAAATTAAAATTAGACAATGTTGTGTTGGACAAGCCTAGCAGCTGCTCGCACTACGCATTCATACAGACAGACATACTCCAGGGTAGACATAGTTCCTGAATGATAATAATTGACGGGAGGGGGGGGTGGGTAGAGAAAAAGGAGACAGGGATACAGTTAGACATATAACCAAATAACCCTTGTTATAGTCTTTCTCCTTTCAACAGCCTCATAACAGGACATGTTAAGGATGGTACAAGTCTAATGTATCCACGATTCACAAATAGATGTTGATTTCCATCCTTCACAGGTATGCTGTATTGGGATGCTGCTGTGTGGCTGCAGGTGTCTGTGGGTCAGCATATGTGAACAGGCTTAGCAGTAAGGACAATGAGAGCAGTTTGATATAGTCAGTATAGAGTCTTAAGTAGGAAATAGCAGATGCATATGTAATGGGTAGTAATCTCAAAACCTTGTAATGTCCCCAAAGTCCAGGTTGTAATCTGCTTAGTTGTATCCGACTCCTGTTGTCCCATAGAGGTCTGATATGTTACTGCCCTTATCTAGCAATCTGGGTGCGTCCACAGGTTCGACTGTGCATGCTCGCAGTGAAATACTGACGTCACGTGCGTGATGATGTCCCGCTGATCCGTTTTGTTCACCAATCACATCAAACTTCTTCAGAGCGAGGAGGGACTTTCCATGGCTGACTTAAATATCCTGATATCGGTGTATTATACCATGTCTACCAGAAGGTGTTATGTATTCATGCTCCTACTTCAACATTCATTGCAATAATTAAAACAATACTGAGTGCTTCATTACCAGATATTGTGCTTACATGGCACTGTAGATTAAACAAGATGTCATATATAGGATTACCACAGTGGATAGCAGAAGACGGCTATCTTAATTATCTTTTTTATCTTTTCATATAGCCAAAGTTTGTAGAAATTAAAGGGACATAGGTTTAGGTAAGGAGGCACAAATTATCAATAAGAGCTGTATAAATACTGGGAGTAGACATGTGCGATTAGTTTCGTACGAATCAAAAATTCGTACGAATTTTTAGAAATTCGTACATTTGTATGAATCCGAATTACGAATTTTTACGGATACGAATTCTGTACGAAATACGAAGTTTCGTTTGCGAAGTTTCGTTTACGAATTTCGGCTCCAAATTGAAAAGATTCGACATTATAGAGAGAAAAGATTCGACATAGAGAGGAAAGATTCGACATTATAGAGAGAAAAGATTCGACATAGAGAGAAAAGATTCGACATAGAGAGAAAAGATTCGACATTATAGAGAGAAAAGATTCGACATTATAGAGAGAAGATTGCTGCTGGAATTGGGTGGGGGAAGTACATTTCCGGTCGAATCATTCGTTCGTTCCGGTCGAATCGTTCGTTATACGCGTCGTACGAAATTCGTATTTCGTACGAATCCGAATTGAATTCCGTACACGAATTACGATTTTTTTTTAATACGGAACGGAACAAAACAAATTTTTCGATGGCTCCCATGTCTAACTGGGAGTGGATTTCAGAAAAGATTAAATTAGATCACATTGTCCCCTTGTGTCTCCAGAAATGGTTGCGAATTGCATTCAGTGTTAAGTCCATTGGGCATTAAAGTTCCCAATCTAAAGATTCACATCTTTTGTAATAAAATGGTGTTAAAGTCACCTCTTCTAGCTGGAATGTTTAGGACATAAATGTCCTTAACACATAGGTCTTTAGGGTTACCTTCATGAAATTGGACGAAATGCACTGCAAGTGGACGCTCATCATCTTTTTTCTGTATACTCTTGACATGCTCACCAATTCTGACTCTAACCTGACCTGTGATCTACCGGCCTCCTGGACAGGTACTGTATAAACCTACCTTGATGACTTCTTTGCCTGGCTACCCTACATTCTCTCTTCTGAAATTCCCACAATCATTCTCAAGTGAATTCAACATCCCTGTTAATACTAACACTCCTGCTACTTCTAAACTTCTCAGTCTAACCTCCTCTTTTGACCTAAAGCAATGGATACATGTTTCTACTCACTCTGATGGCAACACACTTGACCTTGTTTTCTCCAATAATCTTTTTCCTCTCTCTGATCGCTACCTTATTCGTTTTTCTCACTCCCTGACTTCCACCTCCTCTCTCTCCAATTCCCTAATGCCGCGTACACACGATCATTTTTCCCGTCGGGAAAAATTAAATTTTTTCCTTTGGACGAGAAAAACGATCGTCTGTGGGCTTTTTGCCGTTTTTCCCGACGGGAAAACTGCATTAATCACGACGAGAAAAATTAGAACATGCTCCAATTTTTCTCGTCGTGATTCACGGCATTTTTTTCCGCGGCAGATTTCCCATAGCCTACACACAGTCGTTTTTCTCGCCAAGAGAAAAAATGACGGGAAAAACGGCCGTGTGTGGGGGAACAAGCCGTTCCCTCATTTTTCCTGTCGTGATTCACGGCGGTGTTTTCACCGCTGTGAATCACGATCGTGTGTATGCGGCATAACAGTTACCAGTAGAAACCTTTGTCACTTTAACCATTCTCTTCACTATTCTTCTACTGACCACCTCTATGACAAAATCTCACCCCTATTCTGCCCCAACTAGCCACTTCTTAAAATTAAAGTTAAATCTCTATCATGCAAAGAATGTCAGACGATTGTTTACTATGCAGTACAGTACAACAGTACAAAAAAAATCACAGATACATTTCTTTAAGAAAGTACAAATAGTCTGTTAAAGGTGTGCTATTTCAGTGTTTAAATTATTCAAATGTGTACTCTTTATTATGCTACACTGTTTTCAAATTTGCATAACAATCTCCTTCTGTATATGCAGAGATCCATGCTAATTGTGCATTAATTCCTTGGATGCATAATTGAGATATTGAATGCAGCAACATAAAAACTGATTCTTGTTCAGCACTCAAAGTAACATGTCCTGAGCAATGAGTGAATCATGACAGCCATACATAAGTCTTCATTAATCAGCCATAAGAAACAGCGGGGTTATCAGAAACAGAAAGTGTGCACATTTTGTGCATGGTTCAATTTATTTCCAATTAACATATTCTGGTAAGTTAAAGGTATGGAAACATGAATTTGTAAGGTGACGAAAGTGCTGAATTCACTGTGAAGGTGAAACGATGACTTAGGAGGAAAATTACCTACTGTATTATACTATATAAAAGTAACCCATTCCTTAGCAAACAGTGATTCACCCTGTTTAATTGTGTCTGAAAGGACTTAAGATATTAGTGTGTCATACAAATATAGAAGCAAATGACTGGTAGCAGTAGCGTTGCCTTGATAGCATGGCAGCATGTAGCCATACATCTAGTCCTTACTGTCAATAAAAAAATAAAATAAAAAAAGATCTGAATAAAAAAAAAAATGCTTAACAGGCATGAACTAGAGCTGAAGATTAGGCAAAATATTTGGATTACCTGTAAAATCCTATTCTTGAAGTGCATCACAGGATGCACTTATTCATAACTACCTGTGTTATGCTGTCACCTTCAGGTGAATTGACACTGACCATAAAAAGCAGGATTCTCCACCCAAGCACAACCTTCCCAGCTCAGCTAAGCCTAATGCCCCATACACACGATCGTTTTTCATGCCGTTAAAAATGGCATTAAAAAAAATGGCCATTAAAAATGATCATGTGTAGGCTCCAGAGCATTTTTAATGACGTGAAAAACGGCCATTAAAAATTTCGAACATGCTCTCTTTTTTCACGTCGTTTTTTATGTCGTTTTTTTTAACGACGTGAAAAACGATAGTGTGTATGCTTTAACGACGTGAAAAAAACGCGCATGCTCAGAATCAAGTATGAGACAGGAGCGCTCGTTCTGGTAAAACTAGCGTTCGTAATGGAGATAGCACATTCGTCACGCAGTCACGGACTGAAAAGCACGAGACTGAAAAGAGCGAATCTTCGCTCAACAAACTTTACTAACATGAAGGGTGGCGCCATTCGAACGGAACTTCCCCTTTATAGTGCCGTCGTACGTGTTGTACGTCACTGCGCTTTGCTTGAACATTTTTTAAAATGATGGTGTGTACGCAAGACAGGCTTGAGAGGAAACAAGAAAAAAAATGACAAGAAAAACGTCAGTTTTAAAAATGACATTAAAAATTATCGTGTGTATGGGGCATTAGTTTTGTAGCAAACAAGGAAGATGTGATGTACTCCAAAAAGGATTTTACAGGTAAACGAAAAATTATATTGTCCTAATCGCACATTACAGGACACAGGGTAGGTCATATTCATGACTACTTTGGATGTCCCAAAGCACTGAACATGAGGGGTGGGCAACACAGCAACAAGGCCAACATGCTTAAAACCCACAACACAATAGGAGAGAACCCCACTAGAAAGCCACCTGCAAGACTTTTTTGCCCAAAACTGGTGTCCCTGGAGGTGTGAACATTTACTTGGTAGAACTTTGCGCTACAGTTACTCGATGCTGAATAGCACAGGAAGCACTAACACCCCTGATGGATTAGGCCTTGATGGGGAAAGTAGGAACCTTGTTCTTGATACCACAGGCCTGAAAAATAAGTTGACAAATCCACATAGAAATAGTGAATGAAGGAGTCTGATCCTTGCAAGGACCTTCAGGTAGAACAAGCAGGGACTCAGACTGTCAAAACAAAGCCGTAGGCTTCAGATTAAAAAAAAAAAAAAACCTTGAACAACATCCAGAGAATAAAGCACCTTCTCCTTAGGATACTTAGGATTAGGACAAAAAGGAAACCACCTTAGGTATAAAATAAGAACAAAGGCCACCCTATCCTGGTGGAGAACCAGAAAGGTTCCTTGCGGGAAAGCATGGATCTCTCTTCTGGTGATATACATTAGGGATGCAGAAATGTAAGAGCATGGTATCTGAACGTTTTTTCTCTTGTCAAGATAATCACACATAATCCATTTTTTTTATTTCTATATTCCTTTTTATTTTTATTATTTTATGTTAATTTTCATTTACAATTTTTTCTTGATTAATATCATTATGTCCTTTTAGTGTTAGCATATTTTCTCTATTGAGTGCTTTGATAACACTTCCTCCCCATGCTACTGCCTAGTATATAGTATATTTAAGATGCAAACATTCTTATCCATATGATTGCTGCTCTTCACATAGCCTCTATTGTTTCTCAGTCTGTTCCTGTATGTTCCTTTCCATCCTGTGACGTCATTTCCGCCCACATTCCACGCTGTTTTAATTTCCTGGTGGCCACAGAAAGCCTATGGAGCCTACAACTGGATGAAACATCTCAACGCACAGCGCTATACCGAAGGACTGATTGGGAAAATAACTCTCCACTCCTACTTCAACCACTAAGCTTGCCATTGACTTGCATCGTAGGGTCTATCCCCATACCATCTACTCACCATGGACCAGATCTCGGCAGTATCCACAGGACAGAGGGTCCAAGGCTGATATCTAATTTTGTGTTGAAGGTGATAAATTAATTTTAATCCTGTAAGTGTTTTTAATCTTTACATTAAATTCCCCCCTGTCATACTGCACTTAGTGGCACTTCCCTTTCCTCTTCCTTCGTATACTCAACAGAGCTGGCTATACAGCAGACTGAAGTGCTTCACACTCACCCCACAAACTACCTAACCCCAAGTACTATAATATTATTTTCTTATGAACTGGCCACTGTTGCTGGCATCCAACTACTGTTATTTAATTTCAACTAGCTACTGTTGCTGGCATGCACCCCTTGCACCTGAACTTTTAAACACATAACAGTAGGACTGATAGTATGACACAGACACCAAACTTTATATTCGACAACCAATCCTTCAATTTATGCGGCTAATATATATATATATATATATATATATATCAGGGAACTAGATGAGCTAACTAATTCAGTTACCACCCATAGGTATCATAACCAGATATCACTAAACCTAGCAGTCAATTAAATCTGTGTTTAACAGATTATACCCGCTATTTCCCTGAAGTTTAATTAAGGGGCGGAGTCTGTTTATGAGTTGTGTCAATAAAGAACCAATGCAATTTCCTAATCCCTAGGAGTTATATTACCGTGAGCAGAATATCAAATTAAACAAGCTAAATCTATTGTAAGTGGAATCAGCTAGATAATAGCACACCATTAGTTACCCTCAGAAGCAAGATGGCGGTAGATCGCTTTGGATGAATGGATATGGCCTTAAGATAGATGGAAATCAAGATGGAGGTTCTAGATGAGCTAAGGGTGAGAAGGAGGCAATATTAATGATGAAGCTGGATTAAGAGAACCCTCAAGGTGGATGGATATGAATAAAGAAGGACCTTCATATGCTGATCATTCAAGATGGAGTGCATCATTCATGATAGAGTGGAATCTAGTCTCTATCTGAGCCTCCCTTATTTATTTCCTAAAACGAACTTAACTACCTTAACTATGGACCATCCCAGAGGGTTGATTTACTACCCACCTTTGATTGGAAGGCAATACTACTGATTAACTATTTGTTTGTACAATAGTGTAGCTTGGCCACCAGATGGCACTCTGAGACTAGAAATCTCTATATTAGGTTTTCTGGGAGGAAAGGTAATTTATTTAATTCAATCTTTATAGGATAAACCAATTTTATCCTTATGCCCCATACACACGATCGTTTTTCATGCCGTTAAAAATGCCATTTTTAAAAATGGGCATTAAAACCGATCGTGTGTATGCTCCAGAGCATTTTTAACGACGTGAAAAACGGGCATTTAAAATTTCGAACATGCTCTATTTTTTCACGTCGTTTTTCATGTCGTTTTTTTTAACGACGTGAAAAACAATAGTGTGTATGCTTTAACGACGTGAAAAAAAACGCGCATGCTCAGAATTAAGTATGAGACGGGAGCGCTCGTTCTGGTAAAACTAGCATTCGTAATGGAGATAGCACATTCGTCACGCTGTAACGGACTGAAAAGCACGAGGCTGAAAAGCGCGAATCGTCGCTCAACAAACTTTACTAACATGAAGGGTGGCGCCATCCGAACGGAACTTCCTCTTTATAGTGCCGTCGTATGTGTTGTACGTCACTGCGCTTTGCTTGAACGTTTTTTAAAATGATCGTGTGTACGCAAGACAGGCTTGAGAGGAAACATGAAAAAAAACGACGAGAAAAACGTTGGTTTAAAAAAATGGCATGAAAAACGATCGTGTGTACGCCACATTAGATTAATCTCAATGTGTTAATTTGCTTAGAGGGTATATAATCATATCCCTCCGAGGTGTTTGTGGCATTTATAATTTTTTTTTAAATTGCTTGGTATAATTGCAACATGAAACCTTGGCTAAAGAAATTTAATTTTATCTAGCTATCCACATTAAAATAGTATAACACTAAAATATTTTCTACACACTTTATACTATTTACCTCTGGCTTCTGAGGATGTAAAGATTATGAAACACATTTTTCTTATGATAGTGATTACAATCAACTATAAACATGGTAATAATCATGATTGAATCATTTTAGATAATATCATATCTTGTACAAATATATGTAATTGAAAAGTGTCTTGATATCTTGGCCTTATGATTCGCAAAAGGGTCCATGAGATTTTAATTATTTTGTTTTATTAATTTGGAAATTAAGACAGTTCCACTCTTATCTGTAGAGAGATTTCAGGTAGTTCATTATCTCTTATGTACCTTTCTGATTTGGAACAATGGGCATTAGATACATAGACAGGTTTAGGTTTGTTTCTCTCTAGTTTGGGTAAATAGAAAGTTATATACTCTGTTTTTCCCCATATAACACTGGTTAGTGTTTGCTGTCCGACAAGGTCTTGTAAACATAGAAGGATAGATTTCATAGAGAGTGTATTTTCTTACGTTAGTTAAATAAAACCATAGATTTCTTTTACTCAGCTTATTGATATTCCTTGCTGCCCAAAACAATGCAAAACTAGCTGGGCCGTAGACTTTGTGTACATTCAGTAATATACAGGTGCATCTCCAAAAATTTGAAGATCATCAATCAGAAGATCATCAGATCATCAGAGGGAAGAATGCAGTACTCTAGAATTTCCTAGTAGAGGGCTGCGCTGACTTTGGACTTGATAAATAAAATACAGTGGCCCAACACCAGCAGATGACATGACTCCCCAAATCATCACTTACTGTGGAAACTTCACACTGGACCTCATGCAACTTGGATTCTATGACTTTACACTCATCTTCCAGACTCTGGGACCTTGATTTCCAAATGAAATGCAAAATTTTCTTTCATCCGAAAAGAGGACTTTGGACCACTGAGTAACAATCCAGTCCCTTTTCTCCTTAACCCAGTTAAGATGCTTCTGATGTTGTCTCTGGTTCAGGAGCGGCTTGACACAAGCAATGCAACAGTTGTAGCCCATGTCCTGGATTCGTCTGTGTGGGGTGCCTCTTAAAGCACTGACACCAGCTGTAGTCCACTCCTTGCAAAACTCACCTAAATTCTTGAATGACCTTTGCTTCACAGTCCTCTACAATATTGACCTTTTTCACAATATTAAAATTTTCTGAGATACGGAATTTTGAGTTTTAACTAGCTGTAAGCCATAATCATCAAAATTAAAAGAAAGAAATGCTTGAAATATATCACTCTGTGAGTAATGAATCTATACAATATATGAGTTTTACTTTTTGAATTGAATTACTGAAATAAATGAACTTTTTGATGACATTTACATTTTTTGAGATGCATCTTTACTCATAGATAGGGATGAGCCGAACTCCCCCCCCCCCCCCTGTTCGGTTCGCACCAGAACTTTCGAACGGACCGAATGTTCGAGCAAACTTTAGACCCCTATTAAATACAATGGACGCGAACGTTCGAAATCTAAAGTGCTAATTATAACGCCTAATATGCATGTTATTGTCCTAAAAAGGGTTTGGGGACCCGGGTCCTGCCCGAGTGGACATGTATCAATGTAAAAAAAATCTTTTAAAACTGTCGTTTTTCCGGGAGCAGTGATTTTAATGATGCATAAAGTGAAAAAAAAAAAGTGAAATATTCCTTTAAATATCGTACCTGGGGGGTGTCTAAAGTATGCCTGTGAAGTGGCACGTGTTTCCCATGTTTAGAACTGTCCCTGCACAAAATGACATTTCTAAAGGAAAAAAAGCCATTTAAAACTGCTTGCGGCTTTAATGTAATGTCTGGTCCCGGCAATATGGATGAACATCATTGAGAAAAATGGCATGGGCACCCCATCACCCACCCCTACCCCAGCCCATTACCAGCCCCTTTGGGTCTTGTATGGATATTAAGGGGAACCCCGCACCCAAAATAAAAAAAGGCCCTATATACTATGAACAGCACCATACAGGCGGTGCAAAAAAGACACGGACTGTAGGTTTGTTCTTAAGTACAATCTGTTTGTGATTTGGAACAGGTACATTTTTTAAGTGTAGCTCTAGCCAAAAAATCTATTTTTAAGCTTTTTGGAGAACATAGGGAAGGGTTATCACCCCTGTAATATTTGTTTTGCTGTCTGTGCACCTGTTCAGAACATTTCACCTCACTTTCCATCCCAATGACAAATGTTTTTGGAAAATTTGTGTTTTTTTATTGAAACAAGGATTGGTGATAAAGCATCAGTGGAGAGGAGACACCTTTTTCCCATATTAACTCTTACAATAGAGAATTTCCCTTCCTAGGGGTAGATTTCCTCTCACTTCCTGTTGTCTCCTTCCGTTTGCAAGTAGTAGTCATTTGTAAGTTGGATGTTTAAAAGTAGGGGCCTGCCATATATAGTCTACAGAAATTAGGCACTGGTGCTGGTGCCACAACACTGCAACCCCTCACAGATATTGTACTTAGAGCGCAGCAATGAGCCCTGTTGCAAAGTATTGCATCAAAAATTTTGGCTTTAGGTGAATGCTATGCAAAGCACGCAGTAGTACACTAAGTGAAACACTGACTGTCTGCAGCTAGCACAATCACCGGCCTGCCTGTCACAGTATAGAGAATAACTGTATCCAGGTGAGCTTTAGGTGATCGCTATGCAAAGCACACAGTAGTACACTAAGTGAAACACTGACTGTCTGCAGCTAGCACAATCACCGGCCTGCCTGTCACAGTATAGAGAATAACTGTATCCAGGTGAGCTTTCGGTGATCGCTATGCAAAGCGCACAGTCGTACACTAAGTGAAACACTGACTGTCTGCAGCTAGCACAATCACCGGCCTGCCTGTCACAGTATAGAGACTAACAGGAACGGATCTAGCTAAACTCAATACAGTGTATAAATATATATACACAACACCTAGAATGCATATATATCCTCTACACACTGTAACAGCAGCTAACTGACTCGCCTGCCTTCTCTATCTAACTCAATATAAATGACACTGTCTATCTCTCTGAAACTGCCTCTTTCACAAACGCCAACACACTACACAAGGCCGACTTCCAGGCGGCCTTATATAGTGTGGGGCGTTTACTAAACCCCCTGAGCAATAATTGGCCAAAGCCACCGGAAAAGGGCTATGCTTACTCTGGGAGGAAGAGGGGGGGATGGAGGGAGAGGGAGGGAGACGGGGTGGGAGGGGAGGGGGGTGGTAGGGAGGAAGGGAAAAGGGATCTGTATCTGTACCTTCGAGGAAGAGAGAGAGAGGAAAAAAAAAAAAAAAGGAGAGACTTAAATGACTGACGAAAACTGTATTACATATAACGTAAGAGGTCTCAACTCTCCAGAAAAAAGGCACATGATATTAAGGGAGTTGGAAAGGTATGCCGCGGAAATTGTTTTTCTTCAGGAGACACATCTAGCTCTAGAGTCTAATACAAAACTATACTCGCGTGCGATCCCAACCTGGTACTATGGAGACTCCCCAAATAAAAGATCTAAGGGAGTAGCCATAGGTATAGGGAAGAACATAAGTTTTATAGTAGAAGATAGAAGTACCGACCCTGAGGGCCGTTATCTGTTCCTAAAAGGGAATTTACAGGGAAAAAATACACACTAACAAATGTGTTTTGTCCAAATAACCAACCCAAAAAATATCTGAATGGAATCCTAAATGCTTTAATGGATTTTAAACAAGGTCATGTAATTCTCGCAGGGGATTTCAATTTTTCAATGGAACATAAACTCGATAATACGTCTGGTGCACCGATAAGAGATAGTAAACAACTAAATTTGGTTAAAAAAAATATATAATCATCAATTAGTAGATCCATGGAGGGTGGCTCACCCTAGTAAAAAAGATTATACGTACTATTCAACGGTACACAATACGTATGCGAGATTGGATCATATATTAATTGACCAAGAGCTCCTGGAACAGGTCGTGGATGCCTCTATAGGAGTTAGGTCAATTTCAGACCATGCCCCCGTAGTGGTAAAAATAAGATTTAACAATATAGAACAAAGAAAGGGTACATGGAGCCTAAATGAGGACCTCTTAGATAACAAGGAAGTAGGTGAGATAATATCAAAGGAAATAGAAGAATATTTCAAAATAAAAAATACTCCAGAAGTAAGTGTAGCTACGATATGGGAAGCACATAAGGCTTACATAAGAGGAAAATTGATAGCCATAGGAGCAGGGGGAAAAAAAGAAAGAGATCGGAATAGGAAAAATCTAATAAAGGAACTGAACGACCTGGAACAAAAAGATAAAAAACAGGTAGACAGGGAAATACATGAACAGATAATAATTAAGAAAGGCCAACTCAGAGACTTAATGGAACAGGAAACCAGGAAAATATTTAAAAACGTAGCAAAGGAAAGATACGAGTGGGGGAATAAGCCTGGGAAATATCTAGCGAGAATAGCAAAGGGGAAAAAAACTTCAAACTATATTGATAAAATAAAAAAACAGAAAGGAGAGATGAAATTTAAAACATCTGAAATAGCAGAAATATTTAAGACATATTATAGTACATTATATGACATTAGAGTGAAAGAGACACAACAGGAAGAGGAAAATAGGAAACTTAGAATACAGGAATACCTAGAGCAAACTAACTTACCAAAGATAACAACTGATAGTGCAGAGAGTTTAGAAGACCCAATTACGCAAGAAGAAATAAATAAAGCCCTCCAAGAAACAGCAGGGGGGAAAAGTCCAGGACCCGATGGATTTCAGATTAAGTATTATAAAAAAAATGTAAAAAACAGTTGGTCCCAGAGCTATGTAACTATATTAATAGAATTGGGGAAGATATAGAAATAAGAAATTAATCTCTTCTTGCCAATATTTCTATTATACCAAAAATAGGAAAAGATGGAACTATATGCGCCAACTACCGACCCATAGCGTTATTGAATACAGACATTAAGTTATACGCAAAAGTACTAGCAACGAGATTGAAAATCTTAATGTCTGAACTAATTAACGCAGATCAGGTGGGCTTTGTGGCAGGGAGGGAAGGGAGAGATAATGGTATAAGAACCCTATTATTAATTCAGAAAGAGAGAGAGAGGAAACCCCCAGTCGTACTCTTGTCAATAGATGCGGAAAAAGCATTCGACCGAGTCGACTGGGGGTTTATGATGGATACACTTAGGTATGTAGGTCTGGGACCAAAATATATGAAATGGATTGAAAACTTATATACCCACCCAACGGCTAGGGTAAAGGTAAACGGGAGTCTGTCGTCGGTATTTGAGATGTATAATGGAACGAGACAAGGGTGCCCGCTCTCACCCCTCCTGTATGTGTTGGCACTAGAACCATTACTGTCAAATATACGTAATAATCAAGATATAGGGGGAGTGAGAATTGGAGAGAAGGAACATAAACTGGCTGCGTATGCAGACGACATACTCCTATACCTAACAAAGCCAAGGTTGTCATTGCCCAATGTGATCAAAGAAATAAAAAAATATGGGGAGCTCTCAAATTTTAAAATTAATCCAATTAAGACAGTAATCTTGAACTTAGGTATAGACAAAGAGGAAGAAAGATTATTACAGAGGGAATTCCCGTTTACTTGGGAGAAAAAATCTTTAACATACCTAGGAATTAAAATAACACCAACGCAAGAAGGACTGTACCCGGCCAACTTTATTCCCTTATTAAACGAAATCAAAACAGAATTAAAAAATACCTCTAAGTAGGGTTGTCCCGATACCACTTTTTTAAGACCGAGTACAAGTACCGATACTTTTTTTCAAGTACTCGCCGATACCGATTATCAATACTTTTTTTCAATGTCATGTGACAGTTTGAAAGATGGGGACTGATAGGTGGCACTTATGGGCACGGATCGATGGCACTTATGGGCACTGATAGGTGGCACTTGTGGGCAGTGATAGGTTTCACTGATAGGTGGCACTTGGGGGCACTGATAGGTGGCATTTATGGGCACTGATAGATGGCACTTGTGGGCAGTGATAGGTGGCACTTGTGGGCAGTGATATGTGGCACTTGTGGGCAGTGATAGGTGGCACTTGTGGGCACTGATAGGTGGCACTGATTGCACTGAAAGGTGGCACTTATGGGCACTGATAGGTGGCACTTATGGGCACTGATAGGTGGCACTTATGGGCACTGATAGGTGGCACTTGTGGGCAGTGATAGGTGGCACTGATAGGTGGCACTTGTGGGCACTGATAGATGGCACTGATTGCACTGAAAGGTGGCACTTGTGGGCAGTGATAGGTGGCACTTGTGGGCACTGAAAGGTGGCACTTGTGAGCACTGAAAGGTGGCACTTATGGGCACTGATAGGTGGCACTTGTGGGCAGTGATATGTGGCACTTGTGGGCACTGATAGATGGCACTGATTGCACTGAAAGGTGGCACTTGTGGGCACTGATAGGTGGCACTTGTGGGCACTGATAGATGGCACTGATTGCACTGATAGATGGCACTGATTGCACTATCAGTGCAATCAGTGCCATCTATCAGTGTCCACAAGTGCCACCTATCAGTGCCCATAAGTGCCACCTATCAGTGCAATCAGTGGCATCTACCAGTGCCACCTGATAGGTGGCACTGGTAGATGGCACTGATTCCACTGATAGGTAGCACTTGTGGGTACTGATAGGTGGCTGGGACTGAAATGCTGCGGGGGGTGGGGGGGAAATGACACAGGATTTAAGAAAAAAAAAAAAACTGCTGCAACGCCCATCTTGGTACACCCTGCACTCGGCTGCAGTAAGCAACAGCAGACATCTTGTTACACCCAGCCCATATAGCTCGGGCTGGGTGTAACAAGATGTCTGCTGCTGCTTACTGCAACCGAGTGCAGGGTGTACCAAGATGGGCGTGGGGACGTTCAGCCGCTGACGGTGACCGAATGTGACAGCACCGGTCACCGATCCTGATGCGGCTGCGCCCTGAACCCCTGCCAGCTTACCAGGTTCAACTGCAGGTGAGGGACTCGCTCTCCGCCCGCGGACTCCGTCCACCAACTGTGCCCGCCCTCTTCAGCCAGACTCCGCCCGCACTTTCCTCTCCCGCCCTCCCCAGCCACTGACTCCTCCCGCCCTCTCCGGCCAGACTCCGCCCAGACTCCGCCCGCACTCCCCCGCCCTCCCCAGCCACTGACTCCTCCCGCCCTCTCCGGCCAGACTCCGCCCGCCCTCTCCGGCCAGACTCCGCCCGCACTCCCCCGCCCTCTCTCCTGCCCTCCCCAGCCACTGACTCCTCCCGCCCTCTCCGGCCACAATAAAAAAAAAAAAAAAGGATCGGGTGAAGCATCGGGAGCATTTGCGCGAGTACAAGTACACGCGCAAATGCTTGGTATCGGTCCCGATACCGATACTAGTATCGGTATCGGGACAACCCTACCTCTAAGAGACCTATTACATGGATAGGAAGGATAAACATATTAAAAATGATGATCCTACCAAAAGTGATATATAAGCTTCAGATGCTTCCAATAGAAATACCCCAATTTTTCTTTAAACTGATTAGAACGATTATTTTGAATTACATATGGCAAGGTAAAAAGGCCAGAATTAAATATACACTGTTAATCCGGGGGAAAAAAAGGGGGGGGATGGCCCTACCAGATTTAAAAGATATCACAAGGCGATTATATTAGCCAGATTAGTGGAATGGGTGAATCCACACACAAAAAAGAAGTGGGCACAAATGGAAGACACCTTAAGTAAGACGCATTTAAAAAAAAAAAATGGATTCCACCGAAATTTAGAGCACTAGGTAAAGAAACACATAATATAACTAGAAAGGTATTTAAAACATGGGACACACTCTATAGACACGAAAAATGAAAATATAATTCTCCATTAATCCCACTATCAGACACAGAATTTTTTAAACCAGGAAACGGTACACGACTGGGAAAACAAATGGGAATTGCACAATTAAAAGATATTACCTCACTAAGAAAAATAATGACTAAACAAGAAGCACGGGTGGAACCAACTTGGTGACTGGGAATATCTCCAAATAAAACACTTAGTAAGCACTATCCCACAACCAATTATAAACGAAAAAACGCTAACCCCCATAGAAAAGATATGTAGTATAGAGAAGCCTCTGAGGCATGGTATATCGCAGGTATATAAAATATTAACAGACTTAGAAACGGAAGGATCATTACCCTTCGTAGAAAAATGGAGTCAAGATCTAGGTAAAGAAATAGAGGAAAAACAAATAATAGAATCAGTTTATAGTTTTGCATCTGACATAGCGACGATAGAAACAAATTATAAAAACTTGGTACGCTGGCATTTGACCCCAGAGAGAATGAACAAAATACATCCTAACAACTCCCCATTGTGTTGGAGGGGATGTGGGCATCTAGGAACGACAATTCACATGTGGTGGGAATGCCCAAAAATAGAGAAGTACTGGACTGAAATCCTGGATTATATAGAAATATTAACCGGAAATCAAATTTTACAAAATGCCTGGACATGCCTATTCCACGGCACAAATAAAACAAAGAAACAATACAGAAAAACGTTAGTCCCATCCCTGCTAAACGCGGCAAAGGGGTTAATTCCAAGAAATTGGTTATCAATAAGAAAGCCAACCATAAAAGAATGGATACAGCAAGTGGACTATATCGCAGAGATGGAATACCTGAGCCGGGGAGAGCAGGGAAGGGGGGAAAGTAATAGAGTAAAATGGGAAAAATGGAGAAATTTCAAACTGTCAGATAAATATGCGAAGGGAATGACAGAAAAAGATAAACAATAAAACAGAGTAAGAAAGAAAAAGGAGGGAAGGAGAAAGGAAAGTAGAAGGAAAAAAGGAAAGGAAAGAGTGAGGAGAAAAAGCAGAGGAAAGAGTAAGGAAAGGGCAGACCTGGGGGGGTAGTAGAGTAGAGAGGGGAGGGGGGTAGGGATACGGGAAACAGGGTACTATGGGAAGATTAGGAAAAATGTATATATTTGTATGTTTTGAATGATGAAGCTGTATTACACCAATGTGGGTGTGTGCTGTATAATTTTAACAGTCTTTCCAATAAAGAGTAAATAAAAAAAAAATAAAAAAAAAGAAGATCAATTGATTCTTTTTCTGTAGGCAGAGATTTGAGTCCATTGTCTTCAGGCTTTCAAAGGGCATAACTTCCGCATTTTATTTCCTAACTACCTATTACAGTTTTGGAGGCCCTAAAGTTCCAGGACAGTTCAGACACTCCCAAATGACCCCTATATGGAAAGCAGACACTCCAAGGTACACTATATTAAAAAAAGTATTGGGACACCTGCCTTTACCACTTAAATGGTATCCCAGTCTTAGTAGGGTTCAATATTTAGTTAGCCCCCCCTTTGCAGCTATATCAGCTTCAACTCTTCTGGGAAGGCTGTCCACATGGTTTAGGAGTGTGTCTATGGGAATGTTTGACCATTCTTCCAGAAGCGCATTTGTGAGGTCAGTCACTGATGTGGATGAGAAGGCCTGGCTCGCAGTCTCCGCTCTAATTCATCCAAAAAAGTGTTTTAGCGGTTTGAGGTCAGGTCTCTGTTCAAGCCTGTCCACACCAAACTCACTCATTTATGTCTTTATGGAACTTGTTTGTGCACTGGTGCGAAGTCATGTTGGAACAGGACGGGGCAATCCCCAAACTGTTCCCACAAAGTTGGGAGCATGAAATTGTCCAAAATGTCTTGGTATGCTGGCACCTTAAGTGTTCCCTTCAATGGAACTAAGGGGCCAAGCCCAACCCTTGAAAAACAACCCCACACCATAATCCCCCCTTCACCAAATGATTTGGACCCGTGCACAAAGCAAGGTCCATAAAGACATGGATGAGCAAATTTGGGGTGGAGGAACTTGACTGGCTTGCACAGAGTCCTTACCTCAATCCGATAGAACACATTTGGGATGAATTAGAGCGGACACTGCGAGCCAGGCCTTCTCATCCACATTAGTGCCTGACCTCACAAATGCACTTCTGAAAGAATAGTCAAACATTCTCATAGACACACTCCTAAACCTTGTGGACAGCCTTCTTATAAGAGTTGAAGCTGCAAAGGGTGAGCCAACTCAATATTGAATCCTACAGACCAAGACTGGTATGCCATTAAAGTTCATGTGCGTGTAAAGGCAGGCATCCCAATACTTTTGGTAATATAGTGTATTTGATATAAGGCAGGGTGAGTATTTTTGTCACAAGGTTTTGAAATAAAAAAAAGAAAAGAAAAATACATTTTTCGTTTTATTTTTTCATTTTCCAAAAATGTATGGCATGTCATGTATACCCATGATGTGTGTAAGAAATATCTCATTAAAGGCTGCCATACACCGGTCACTGTTGTGTTTGTGTGTCCCCCTCACAGGGTTTGGGCCTTCCCACTTTGGGACATACGTTTTCCTCTCCGGTTCCGGGTTTTGCGGTTTCCCACTGGTTCCATCTCCCCACCCTTCCACAGCTCCTGGGGTGAGATCAGCTTTGTAGCATGGTTGGCAGTGTATGCATTCATCCATTCATTCTTACAGACAGTTCATTACATTTTTTTAAATCTTTTTTTATAAGTATAGGGTATCATACCCATTTGTTTATATACTCATTTATACACTTTTTGATTTTCAAAAAGAGTCATTCATACCAGCTAGTAGGCCAGGAGTCTTCCATCATCCGCATCTATCTGTGCTTCTCCCAAAGAAGTGAGACTCCTCCTGCAAAATGGATGGAGACCTAGCACAGTCACCCTAGACTACTGACAGTCATCTGCATGAGACAATCAGATCTCATGGAAAGGTCTATGACAAAAATGCAATATTGATTATATGTCGACATTTAATATGTGGTTTCTTTTCTGTATTGTTGTTTATAAATGTTTGTTAAAAAAATAATTTACCGTATATACTCGAGTATAAGTCGACCCGAATATGAGCCGAGGCACCTAATTTTACCACAAAAAAATGGGAAAACGTATTGACTCGAGTATAAGCCTAGGGTGTCCATCTGCATGCCTCACTGTGCCTCACTTTGCCTCACTGTGTCCATGCTTCACTGTGCCCATGCCTCACTGTGCCCATGCCTCACTGTGTCCATGACTAGACTGACGTTTAACATGGGAGTCTATGGAAGGGGTGCCCGGCTTTGAAAAATCGGTGCTCCCCGACCATAGGTCCCCCAGACAACAAACTTTGCATACTTGTAGAGGAGAAATGGGGCTACATGTGTGCCAAGCTTTGGGTCCAGGGGACCTAAGACCGGCCGGTACTGGGTCCCCAAAGTCACCAGAGAAATGACCATTTAACATGGGAGTTTATGGAAGGGGTGCCCAGCTTTGAAAAATCGGTGCTCCCTGGCCATATGTCCCCCGGACAACAGACTTTGAACACTTGTAGAGGAAGAGTGGGCCTACATGTGTGCCAAGGGGACCTATGGCCGGTCGGTACCGGGTCCCCAAAGTTCGGGAAATCAGGCACAAAAAGGTGACTCGAGTATAAGCCGAAGGGGGCATTTTCAGCACAAAAAAGTGTTGAAAAACTCGGCTTATACTCGAGTATATACGGTATACTTTTTACTTGAGGTGTGTTTTTTAAAAGTCCCATGGGCATTTTTGTTTTTTGTTGTGTGCATACTATTGAGGACTGAGCATCACCTTCACCCATCTTGGCCTAGCTCGACTTCATCTGTAATAAACAGCATTAGGTGTTTCTGCCACATTCCAAATCTTGGGCATACATGCTATATTTTTTTTTTTCAGCCTGTGGGCTGAATGAAAAAGGAGCCTAACAGATTTCTTTCATTCACATCAATCGATGTAGGTGAAATCTCTGCCAGAAAAAAGTATATGCCGTGCAAAGGAGCTAGCGTCAACTGACCACCCCACACTCCCAATCCTGGACATACACGTTCTTTTATTTTAACAGCAGATGGAGAAATCTCTCCCTGCAGCGTTGCAGACACTGGCATAAGTATTCTGAGAACAGCATCCTGCCGCTGTCAGAATACACATATCAGTGCTGCAGCTAATTGGCGTTCTTGCAAAGCAACGAAAAACAGTTAACAATAACACACAGCATTGATATAACATTAAATCAATAAAACAACTTTTTTTACTTTTTTATTTATTTACATTTTTTTGTAACTTACATTTTTAGAACCATAACATTTCCAGCCTTTAATTTTAGGGTCTCTCAAAATGTAATAGAGAGTCTCCTGACCATCTAAAATCTTGAGAAACCCTTCATTGTGCAGAATTGTGCACGTGAGGTACACTAGACTAATAGTCCACTAGTGTGTGGTAGCGATGGAAGCAGTCCTTGATGCAGAGGCCAGGTTGCCCAGGACAGATGGGTCAAAAAAAATGGCTGCCAAGCCTCATTTCGCATTTACTACAGACACATCTTTTTCGGGTTGTCCTTTGTGTTGGAGTTGCTGGGAGGACATCTGGAAAATGTCTCACCTGCAGCCGCCTAACTGCCTCTGAATTTGGGCTTTGGGCCACAGCACCTTCTGGATAGAAAAGGGCTGTAATGATCTCTTCCTGAAAATTTAGGAAGGATCCAGTCCATCCAGTAGCTTTATAGATAACAAAAGCATTGTATAATGCCAATTGAAATACATTTATAGACACTTTTTGTACCAGTGTCTAACTTTGCAGGAAACTAAGTTTGGCTTCATTATTTGGTCATTAAAGTCTATGCCTCCCATATAAAGATTATAGTCATGGACACAGAGAGGCTTTTTTGAATGACACCAGACACTGATTAATTTGGACCATTGTGTCTGCATGAATGGAAGACAGGATGAATACATCCCATTTGTCCTTCCCCTTCACTGCGAGTAGTTCTTTCTAAGTGGGGTGTTAACGAGCTATTGGGGGAAGCCCCAGTGATTTTGTCGCACGGTGCCACAGAAGCCAATTTCTTTAATGAGCAAATGTCTAAAAAGTGGCACTCTGTGGTAGGAGAATTCAGAAGTTTTTTTTTTGTTTTGGTAAAGAGTAATCAATGTACATGCAAAAAAAGATGTCAAGAGCAAAAGAATTAGAATTGTTGAAAAAGATGTTTTGCATGAAAAGCTGTATTATTATTATTATCTATGTGAAAGAAAAATTTAAATAAAGAATTAATAAAAAAATTTAAAAAAAGTGTCACTCTAGCATAAAAGTTGTCCACATACAAATGGTACCCATTACGGAGCAAGGGTGACAAGTCCCATACTATCTTGCCACTGCTCCCCATGTAATCTGGGCATCCGGGGGAGGGGGCTCCATTTCACTGTCTTTTTCTCTCATGCATTCTAAAGCGGTATGTATAGCCTGTGGCCCTTTCACAGAGCTTATACAGTTTGATCCTATATCTGGCATGCTTGCTGGGGAGATATTGCTTTATTGCAAGCCTACCAGTAAAATGTACAAGGGACTCGTCTATGCAGATGTTTTGTTGGGCATATACACATCTGCAAATTTCTGGGAGAGGTAATTTACAAGGGGCAACATTTTGTGGAGCCGTTTATAGTCAGAGTCACCCCAATGATGACAGAGGATAATGTCACTGAAATGCATAAAATGCATGATTGTCTCATATCTTTTCCTGGCCATTGCAGCAAAGAACATAGATATGTGATGAATTGGGTCTGCGGACCAATATGATCACAATTCATTCTTTTTTGTAATGCCCATGTTAAGGGTTAGGCCTCCAGAACTTTTCAATTCAGAGACTGTGGTTTATACTCAAATTGCTTGGCAAGAATTTAATTTCGATTGGTGGTTATGTATTGCTTTGGTCCACAATCAAATTGTAGAGGTCTTCAGTGAAAAACAGCTAAAAAAAAATCAAGGGTTGTTTCCACCTGAACCCCAGGCTGGGCTGTGAATGGGGGAAAAAGCTTGTACTGCACTGATAGTTCTCGCCACCTCACCATGAGATACCGCAATGCTGGTTTTCTAAAAGGCCAGGATGTACTAGGCTGCTGGTGCTTGCCAGATCACCAAAATGTAGTTCAGCACTAGCACTTGCACCCTGCTGCATATAAGCATAATCATGCATTTCTAGCACTTCAGCAACCTGGGGTGGTGATCTTAGCTGGGACCTCTTCTCCATCATCTGAGCCGTCAGTGGTCAGTGTGCTGTTGCTTTCTACAGATTAATATTCTCAGCTGGATTCTGACAGTGAGGCTTCCCCATTGTTCTCATCTGTTATGCTCAAAATCCTGTAGGCTTCCTCATTAGAGTACCTTTTTTTGGGGACATTTTGGGCACTAAATTTATTCAGGTACCTAGTGAAAATGAGCTCCTGGATAGTAATTAGGGACTGCTTATGTGCTAAAAATAAAATTAACTGCTAGTGCAAGCATAGATCAGGCCTGACCTTGCTAACACTGTGGTTTTGTGGACAATCAGGGATGGCAGTGATCAGAAAAATTATACTGACACAGCACTTGTTGGGGAGGGGACAGGTGGGGCTAAATGCAAGTGCTGGCAGTGATTGGGGCTGATCCTGCCAAGGCTGCGTTTTTGGGGACACTAGTATAGTTCTGTTTGTGCTCAATATACTGATACGTACAGACACTATACTAACAATGGCGCTGATCAGTGACTTATAGTGTGACTGCAATAGTGTGGCGGGCAATCTAGAGCTAACTGACCCTGGCTGCGAGGGAAGCTAACTGACTCTGATGCTATTTGACATCACTAGTGACACTAACTAAGTGATCAGTGATAATACTGTACACTGACACTGTACTAATGGCAGTGGCTGGGTGACAGGGGTGGCCAAAAGGGTTAATGAGGGGTTAAATGTGCCTAACAAATATGTGTAAGTGTAAGTGTGCTGCTTTAACATGTGGTGTTGCTTTCTTCTCTTCCTGAAATGAAAAGGATCCAGGAAGAGAAGAACCAAGAAGATCCTGTGTCTATGTTTACAAGCAGGACACAGAATGGTTCTTTGATTGGCTACAGTCGATCAGCAGGTACACGGCCATAATCATTGGCTGAAACCTGCTGGCAAACTTGTGCTGTAGCCAAATACAGCACAGGTCAGGTTCTTCACTCTCCTCCCTCTCTGTGCCTCTCATCACTTGAAGTTCACTGTATATGTTTATTCTCTCCAACTTCCCTAAGATTTGCTGTGACCCCTGGACCGTTATCAACTTTCTTTGATGAGTTTTAGGCCTGGCTACCCTACTTTCTCTCTTCTGAAATTCCCACAATCCTTCTCAGTGACTTCAACATCCCTGTTAATACAAACACTCCTGCTACTTCTAAACTTCTTAGTCTAACCTCCTCATTTGACCTGAAGCAATGGGTACAGGCTTCTACTCACGCTGATGGCAACACCCATGACCTTGTATTCTCCTACCTATGCGCTCCATGCAACCTCTCCAACAAGCCTTTTACGCTCTCTGATCACCACCTTATTAGTTTCTCTCTCTCCCTGTCTTCCACCACCTTTCCCTTCCAATCACCTAACCATCACCCGTAGAAACCTTCGCCATTTCAACCCTTCTCTCCTCTATTCTGCTACTGACCACCTCTGACAAAATCTCACCCCTATCCTGCCCCAACCTGGCCACTTTATGTCTACAATAAATCCCTGTTCTCCACCCTGGACGAGCTCGCTCCCCTCACCAGTCCACACACAGTATTAGACCTCGACCCCTACAACCCTGGCAAACAGATGACACCATAAATCCCAAAAATCATAGCCTGCTCTTAAGCGTCTGTGGCATAAGACCAAGTCTCTCAAAGACTTCAACCAATACAAATATGCTCTCCAAAAATACAATTCTTGCCTCCACACTGCCCAGCAGACCTAGTTTACCACTCTCATTAACACCTTCTCATCGAGTCCCTGTCAGCTCTTCTCTAACTTCAACTCTCTACTGCCTCCCCCCACTAACTCACTCCCTGCCCAGGAGATTGCTAAGCACTTCAAAAATAAGATTGATACAATTTATGATGAAATCTCCACTCTACAGGTATCTCCCCCAGTTAACACCCCATGTCAACAGGTACAATTGACACTCCCCTTATGCAAACCTGCTACTATAAAAAAAAGTTGCTATACTCCTTTCTAAAGCCTCGTACACACGAACGAGTTTCTCGGCAAAAACCAGCAAGAAACTTGCTGGCAGAGAATTTTTGCCGAGAAATTCGTTCGTGTGTATGGTTTCTCGTCAAGAAAAGCGACAAGAATCTCGACGAGAAAATAGAGATCCTGCTCTCTATTTTCTCGTCGAGATTCTCGTCGGCATGTTTCTCGACGAGAAAAGTGAGTGTGTGTACACTTACCTGTCCTCCCGGAAGCCCGCGCATGTTCAAAATGAATTTGACGCATGCGCGGTAGCTTCCTAGGCATACGTAGGGTATACCAAGATGGCGGCGACGGCATCGAATGTGACGAGCGCATGCTCGTCGTAGTCGATGACGTCACCGCGTACGCTCCATTCAAAGAACCGCGGGTTCTTTGAATCGAGCGTCTGTACACTCGGCCGGGACAAGTTTCTTGTCCAAGAATCTCGTCGAAAAAAACGACATGTTTTTTTCGACGAGAATCTCGGCCGTGTGTACGAGGCCTCACGTCCACCTAACCACCTGTCACCTGGACCCTATTCCCTCTCAAATACTACAGTCCTCCTCTGACTCTTTTGGTGTGCTCCTGAACCTTTAAGGAGGGGTGGCTCCCCTTCAGTCCACCTGTCTTCATCTATCCATCAGAATGCATGTGCCTCCATTGTGGGGACACTCATAGTTTAGTGTAGGACCACAGACTCCAGGGTGCCGTGTCGTGGCTCTGTGGCTCACGCATGCGTTTGCAAATGCGTGCGGACAAAACCCCTGTTTTTAACGCATACTGTTAGACAGGTTAATTGGTTGTCTGCGAGCTGGTCGGTAAGTAGGCTTGGTTTTTCCTGGGCATTCCACAGGCTTTTGTTGTTATCTGTTTCAGCCTTCCAATGCTGCTTACTGCGATGGCCAGCTATAGATGAGGGCGGTGGACAAGTTTGTTTTCTATTCTACATTCTCTAACCCACATCTTCAATCTCTCCCTCTCTTCTGGCATCTTCCCCAATGCTCTAAAATATGCACTGGTCACCCCCATACTTCAAAAGCCATCCTTGGACCCTACCAATCCTAACAATCTATGCCCTATCTCCTTTCTCCCCTTTTCCTCTAAACTCCTCATAAAGAATAACCTTATTGATCCCCTTCAGTCTGGATTTAACCCTCAATACTCCACAGAAACTGCTCTTCTAAAACTCACAAATTACTTAACCACTTCAACTGCAACCGTGGTTGCATTATCCTGACTGGACGTCCATTGACGTCCTGCAGGATAATGCCTAGCGCGCGCCCGTGGGGGCGTACAGCGCGCTGATCGGGGACGGCGCGTGTCCCTCGGACACAGCGCTTACCCGATCACGGTAAACAGCCAATTTCATTGGCTGTTTACCATGTGATCGGCTGTGTCAAAGTCACAGCCGATCACATGTCACAACAAACTCGGCGGTGCGCTCCGTGCGCGCCGCCAGAGGCTTGCAGAGTGGGGATCCCTTGGACACAGCGCGTCCCCGATCAGGGTAAACAGCCAATGAAATTGGCTGTTTACCACGTGACCGGCTGTGTCCAATCACAGCCGGTCACAAATGTAAACAGAGAGGAGCAGTTAGTACCTGATCCCTTCTCTCTCCTCACACACCGATCTGTGAGGAGAGAGCAGGGATCAGTAAGTGAGATCAGTGTAGTTTGTCTACTGTAGTGTACTGTGCACAACACGCCCCCCCCCAATAAAGAGGACCTGTCACACAGCCCAGCACATCAATCAGCCCATCTGTCAATCAGCCCAGCCAATCAGCCCATCTGTCAATCAGCCCAGCCAATCAATCAATCAGCCTATCTGTCAATCAATCAATCAGCCCATCTGTCAATCAATCAATCAGCCCATCTGTCAATCATCTGTCACAGGCCCACCTCCATCGGTAACGCCATTGGTACCGCCACACAGGCTACCAGTACCGCCATCGGTATCACTACAGTACCGCCATCGGTACCACCACCAGTACAGCCACTAGTACCACCATCAGGCCCAGCATCTATACTGCCACACAGGCCCGCTACCAGTATCGCCACTAGTGCCGCCATCAGTACCACCACCAGTACCACCACTCGTACTACCGTCGGTAGCGCCACCACCACCTGTACCGCCATCACCACCACCCTTACCGCCACCTGTACCCGCCATCACCACCACCCGTACCGCCACCGGTACCACCACCACCTGTACCGCCATTGGTACCACCACCACCCATACCGCCATCGGTACCACCACACAGGCCCACCACTAATACCTCCATCGGTTCCACCACACAGGCCGCCACCACTACCATCAGCAGTACCATTACACAGGCCCACCAATAAGCACTGCTATAATGTCCCAAAGGGTTTACACACCTGAGGAGGCATATGCCATTCTTGCCATGTCGGATGATGAGAGCAGCGGGGAGCTCCCATTATCCGATTCTGGTTCGGAATACGAGCCAGTGGAGGATAGTGGCTCAGAGTCCGAGTCCCCGGAAGAAACCATCCCTCCCAAAAGAATGCGATCAGGACCAAGATCAGGACCAAGATCAGGAGATCTGCCCAGCACCAGCAGCGCCATACCCCAGGAAGAGGAGCCCAGTACAAGTAATGGAAATACATGCCCAACCCGAAGAATCCAGCCCCAGTCCTACCTTCCCGATGCCCTGGCAAACCCCTTATGGTTGCCTGCCAACTCAGGATCCACTATCATCCCCCCTTTCACTGCACAGACAGGTGTACAGCCCGACACTACAAATTTTTCTCAGTTTGATTATTTTTGTTTATTTTTCCCACAAGATTTGCTGCAGAATATAGTGGATCAAACTAATCTTTATGCATCCCAATTCATTGCTGCCAATAGGGATGAGCTCGGTGTTCGAGTCGAACATAGGTTCGACTCGAACATCGGCTGTTCGCGCGTTCGGCGAACAACGAACGATTTGGGCCGTTCGCGCCAAATTCGAGTGACGCGAACGGCCCACAATACACTGCGCCATCGCAGTGTAATCCCGGCGCTGTGATTGGCCAAGCATGCACTGTGACCCTGCATGCTTGGCCAATCACAGCGCCGGCAGCGAGGAGAGCAATGATTGGCCACAGGCAGGATGCCTGTGGCCAATTATAGCTGAGGGGGTTTAGTACACGCCCCACACTATAAAAGGCCGCCAGCGCGGCGGCCTCGTGTAGTGTGTTCCGGAGCAGGGAAAGTGAAGGATAGGCAGGGACAGTGTCAAATCCATTCTTTGCTAAACCTTGTGTGTAGGGACAGAGAAGGATAGGCAGGGAGAGTGTCAGTGTCATATTCTTTGCTAAACCTTGTGTGTAGGGAGAGAGAAGGATAGGCAGGGAGAGTGTCAGTGTCATATACTTTGATAAACCTTGTGTGCAGGGAGAGAGAAGGATAGGCAGGGGACAGTGTCAGTGTCATATTCTTTGCTAAACCTTGTGTGCAGGGAGAGAGAAGGATAGGCAGGGAGAGTGTCAGTGTCATATACTTTGATAAACCTTGTGTGCAGGGAGAGAGAAGGATAGGCAGGGGACAGTGTCAGTGTCATTGTTGCTAAGCCTCCTGCACATTATACACCTGAAGTTAGCCCGTATTGCTGCTTTTTCCTGGTGTGTTACATCAACAGGATTTTGCGGCACTTACAGCGGGCGGAGTGTGCCTCCTGATCATATTACACCTGAACTTAGCCTGTATTGCTGCTTTTTCCTGGTGTGTTACACCAACAGGATTTTGCGGCACTTACAGCGGGCGGAGTGTGCCTCCTGACCATATTACACCTGAACTTAGCTTGTATTGCTGCTTTTTCCTGGTGTGTTACACCAACAGGATTTTGCGGCACTTACAGCGGGCGGAGTGTGCCTCCTGACCATATTACACCTGAACTTAGCCTGTATTGCTGCTTTTTCCTGGTGTGTTACACCAACAGGATTTTGCGGCACTTACAGCGGGCGGAGTGTGCCTCCTGACCATATTACACCTGAACTTAGCCTGTATTGCTGCTTTTTCCTGGTGTGTTACACCAACAGGATTTTGCGGCACTTACAGCGGGTGGAGTGTGCCTCCTGACCATATTACACCTGAACTTAGCCTGTATTGCTGCTTTTTCCTTGTGTGTTACACCAACAGGATTTTGTGGCACTTACAGCGGGCGGAGTGTGCCTCCTGACCATATTACACCTGAACTTAGCCTGTATTGCTGCTTTTTCCTGGTGTGTTACACCAACAGGATTTTGCAGCTCTTACAGTGGGCGGAGTGTGCCTCCTGACCATATTACACCTGAACTTAGCCTGTATTGCTGCTTTTTCCTGGTGTGTTACACCAACAGGATTTTGCGGCACTTACAGCGGGCGGAGTGTGCCTCCTGACCATATTCCACCTGAACTTAGCCTGTATTGCTGGTTTTCCTATTTCCCTGCAGGCCATTAGAATGTCTGGAAAGCAAACAAGGAGAGGCAGACATTCAGGAGCCAATAAAAGAGGGCAAGCAGGCTCTGTGTCTAGAGCCAACAGTGCTGGTCGTGGACGCAGTGCATCGCCATCAGCACGTGGCCATGGGACACGCTTGTCCTTCTTTTCGGCAGCTGGACGTGTTGAGCCGCATCATGCCGAAGACTTGGTAGAGTGGATGACCAAGCCCTCCTCATCCTCCTCATCCTCTCTCACCCAGGCTCAGGGTACTGGCAAAGCAGCTGCCAAAGCGTCCTCTTCCCTGGTATCAATGTCATCATCAGTCACTCCTTCACTAAACCAACCATGTCCTCCTGAGGAGTCCCCCGAACAGTTTGAGCACAGTGTTGGGTACATGCTCCAGGAGGATGCCCAGCGTTTCGAAGGGTCTGATGATGATACCCAGCTAGAGGAAGGCAGTAGCGTGAGAGCAGAGAGAGGGGATGCTCAAGAAGGACACCAATCTGGCAGTCATGTTCCAGCAGCTGCAGCATACTGCCAGATTGGCTCCAGTGATGAGGAGGGAGGGGATGATGAGGTCACTGACTCCACGTGGGTGCCTAATAGGAGAGAGGAGGAGGAGGAGGATGAGGAGGATGAGGAGGAGGCACATCTCCAATGAGGCAGGATGCCCTCGGGGGGCCAGCGTAAGGGCAGCACACCGACGGAATCACACCGCAGAGCTCCGCCTGTGCAGGGCGCTGCCTCTGCCCGTTATTCAAAAAGTTCTTTGGTGTGGGCCTTTTTTAAGTTGAGTGCATCAGATCGCACAGCTGCTGTTTGCAACATATGTCTCAAGCGTATATCGCGTTGCCAAAACATCACCCGCTTGGGCACCACATGCTTGACCAGACATATGTTGACCTGCCATGCAGCTCGTTGGCAAGCCGACCTTAAAGACCCACACCAAAGAACGAAGCGGACCTCTTCTTGCACCGCATCAGCTGGGATCTCCAACCCCACTATACCTTCAGTCCTCTCTGAAACCTGCTCTGAGAGGAATGAAGGTGTAGAATTAGGTGTGTCACAGCCAAGTACTTGCGGGCACTCTGCTAGCAGTACACCGACGTCCGATTCTAGCAGGCAAATTTCCCTGCCCCAGCTGCTTGACCGTCAAAAGAAGTTCATTCCCAGCCATCCACATGCCCAGCGGTTGAATGCTAGCTTGGCTAAATTGCTAGCGCTTCAACTGCTGCCTTTTCAGTTGGTAGACTCGGCCCCCTTCCGTGAGTTTGTGCAATGTGCGGTTCCTAAGTGGCAGGTTCCCAAACGCCACTTTTTCTCACGGAAGGCGATTCCGGCTCTCTACCGGCATGTGGAAGGCAATGTCTTGGCCTCGCTGGACAGGGCGGTCAGCGGTAAGGTGCATATTACCGCTGACTCATGGTCCAGCAGGCATGGACAGGGACGTTACCTTTCTTTCACGGCCCATTGGGTCACTCTTTTGGCAGCTGGGAAGGATGCAGGACAAGGTGCAGTAGTGTTGGAGGTTGTTCCACCGCCACGCCTCCAAAATGCTACTACTGGTTGTGACACACCTCTGTCCTCCACCCCCTCCTCTTCTTCTTCCTCCGTGGCCTCTTCCTGTGCTTTGTCCTCGGAACCAGCGGTGCTCCGTAGGCGTTCAAGGGGCTACGCAAGTACGCAGGCAAAAAGATGCCATGCCGTGCTTGCGCTGGTGTGTTTGGGGGACAGGAGCCACACTGGGGCAGAGGTTCTGTCTGCTCTGCAGGGGCAGGCCGAGAGGTGGTTGACGCCACGCCAGCTTAAGCCAGGAATGGTAGTTTGCGACAATGGCACCAACCTCCTCTCCGCTCTCCGACAGGGACAAGAGGAGGAGGAGGAGGAGGAGGATTGTGTCAGCATGGAGGTGGAGCCTGGCACTCAGCATCATCAGCAGCAGTCTTTTAGGGATGATTTACAGTCCCAAGAAACCAGTGGACTTGTACGTGGCTGGGAGGAGGTGGCTGCGGATCATGTCATCCTTAGTGACCCAGAGGACCGAATGCCTCAGCTAACCTACGCTGCATGGCCTCCCTGATCCTGCAAAGTCTGCGGAAGAATCCTCGTATTCTTCAGATCAAGGAGAGGGACCATTACTGGCTGGCCACTCTCCTTGATCCACGGTACAAGGGTAAGGTTGCGGACCTTATCTTACCGTCGCAGAGGGAGCAGAGGATGAGACAACTCCGGGAGGCCTTGCAGAAAGGTCTGTGCAACGCGTTCCCAGAGACTGGGAGGTTACAAACTCCTGGTCCTGGACAACGAGTTGCTGAGGCTTCGGTCAGTCAAAGAAGGAGCGGTGGGGAAGGTGGCCGTCTGACCGATGCGTTCAGACAATTCTTTAGTCCGCAGCCCCAAGGTATGATCGGTTCCAGCAACCATCGCCAGCGTCTGATATACATGGTGCAGGAATACCTAGGGGCAAGGTCAGACTTGGACACCTTCCCCACAGAAAATCCTCTGGCTTACTGGGTCTTGAGGATGGATCACTGGCCAGAGCTTGCACAGTATGCAATTGAGCTACTGGCCTGTCCTGCATCCAGCGTTCTTTCAGAACGCACATTCAGTGCTGCTGGAGGATTTGTCACGGATCACAGGGTGCGCCTGTCCACCGACTCTGTTGATCGACTGACCTTCATAAAGATGAACCAGTCTTGGATCACCACCAGCTACCAAACACCTGAAGCTGATATAACAGACTAATTTATTTTCAAATGTCACATCCCTTCAAGACTGATGCTGATGCTGAGAGACTGTCCTGTTATGTTGACTGACTATCCTCCTCCTCCTCAATGATCCGATTGATGATGATAGCTTGGAAGAACATTTTTGTTTCTGGGTGCCACCACCAGTGGCTAAGGCCCAATTTTTCAGCCCCTGTTTAACAGAGGCGTGTTATTACAATTTTTTATGCAATGCTTTGCAGCAGGGCTCATTCCTGCACTCCAACTAGAGTATCTGGGAGTGGTTGCAGTGTCGTGGCACCAGCACCAGTGGCTAAGGCCCAATTTTTCAGCCCCTTTTTAACAGGGGCGTGTAATTACAATTTTTGATGCAATACTTTGCAACAGGGCTCATTGCTGTGCTCCAAGTACAGTATCTGTGAGGGGTTGCAGTGTTGTGGCACCAGTGCCTAAGGCCCAATTTTTATGCCCCTGTTTAACAGGGGCATGTAATTACAATTTTTTATGCAATGCTTTGCAGCAAGGCTCATTTCTGCACTCCAACTGGAGTATCTGGGAGAGGTTGCAGTGTCGTGGCACCAGCACCAGTGGCTAAGGCCCAATTTTTCAGCCCCTGTTTAATAGGGGCGTGTAATTACAATTTTTGATGCAATACTTTGCAACAGGGCTCATTGCTGTGCTCCAAGTACAGTATCTGTGAGGGGTTGCAGTGTTGTGGCACCAGTGCCTAAGGCCCAATTTTTCTGCCCCTGTTTAACAGGTGCATGTAATTACAATTCTTGATCTAATAATTCACAGCAGGGCCCATTCCTGCACCCACCAAGACTAACTGTGAGGCCTTACAGTGTTGTGTCAACACCACCACCACCACCACCAAAGGCCCAATTTTTCAGCCCCTGTTCAACAGGGGCATGCAATTACAATTTTTGATCTAATAATTCACAGCAGGGCCCATTCATGCGCCCACCAAGAGTAACTGTGAGGGCTCACAGTGTTGTGGCAACACCAACATGTAAGGGGCAAATTTCAGCTGAGTATATACGGCAGGCCCCTACTTTCAAACATCCAACTTACAAACGACTCCTCCTTGCAAACGGAAGGATACAACAGGAAGTGAGAGGAAATCTACCCCTAGGAAGGCAAATTCTCTCCTGTAAGAGTTAATATGGGAAAAAAAGTGTCTCCTCTCCACTAATGCTTTATCACCAATTCTTGTTTCAACAAAAACCCCAAATTTTCGAAAAACATTTGTCATTAGGACGGAAAGTGAGGTGAACTGTTCTGAACAGGTGCACACTGCACAGACAGCAAAACAAATGTTACAGGGGTGATAACCCTTCCCTATGTTTTCCAAAAAGCTTAAAAATAGATTTTTTGCCTGGAGCTACACTTAAACAATGTACCTGTTCAAAATTACAAACAGATTCTACATAAGAACAAACCTACAGTCCCTGTCTTGTATGCACCGCCTGTATACGGCTGTTCAGAGTATATAGGGCCTTTTTTATTTTGTGTGCGGGGTTCCCCTTAATATCCATACAAGACCCAAAGGGGCTGGTAATGGGCTGGGGTAGGGGGGGGGCTGTGATGGGGTAGCTATGCCATTTTTCTTAAAGATTTTCATCCATATTACCGGGACCAGACATTACATTAAAGCCGCAAGCAGTTTTAAATGGCTTTTTTTCCTTTAGAAATGTAATTTTGTGCAGGGACAGTTCTAAACACGGGAAACACGTGGCACTTCACAGGCATACTTTAGACACCCCCCAGGTACGATATTTAAAGGAATATTTGACTTTGTTTTATTTCACTTTATGCATCATTAAAATGACTGCTCCTGAAAAACTGCAGTTTTTAAAACTTTTTTTTGGATTGATACATGTCCCCTGGTGCAGAACCCGGGTTCCCAAACCCTTTTTAGGACAATAACATGCATATTAGTCGTTATAAATAGCACTTTAGATTTCGAACGTTCGCATCCATTGTATTTAATAGGGTTCTAAAGTTTGTGCGAACTTTCGGTCCGTTCGCAGGGTCTGGTGCGAACCGAACCCGGGGGTGTTCGGCTCATCACTAGCTGCCAACCCCAATTCTTCCTACGCCCTCATGTTCCAGTGGCGGCGTCTAACATTGGACGAATTTAAATTGTTTTTGGGCCTTACGTTCAATATGGGGCTTACAAAAAAGAATGAAGTCCATGCATATTGGTCCAAACGCCCCATCCAACCCATGCCCATATATTCCGCTGTCATGTCCAGGACAAGATACAACATGATTATGCGTTTTCTCCACTTCAATGACAATTCACAGTGCCCTCCCCAAGATCATCCCAACTACAACAAATTGTACAAGATACGCCCCCTAATCAATGCCTTTTCCCAGCGATTTCAATAAGTTTTCATCCCAGACCAAAAAATTTGTGTGGACGAGTCCCTCATACATTTCACTGGCCGACTACACTTCAAGCAATATATACCAAGCAAGAGAGCCAGGTATGGGTTAAAATGAAATAAATTATGCGATCGAGCCACTGGATACGTCTTCACATTCAGGATCTACGAAGGCAAAGACTCCCAGCTCCAGCCCCGTGATTGCCCCACATATATTGGAACCAGTGGGAAAATTGTCTGGGAGTTGGCATACCCCCTGTTCGGAAAAGGTTACCATTTATATGTTGACAATTACTATACCAGCCTGCCCCTTTTTTGTCACCTTTACAGTAAGCAAACCCCGGCCTGCGGTACCTTCAACAAAAAAAAAAAACGTAAGTGATTCCCACAAAATTTGTTGACCACAAAATTACAACCTGGAGAATCGGCATTCATGAGGAACGAGGAGGTGTTGGCCATGAAGTGGAGGGACAAGAAAGATGTCCACATCCTCTCTACGATCCACAATGACATCGTGGTGGAGATCCAAAGAAGACACGGCCCCATTGTTAAGCCCAAATGTGTCCACGACTACAATTTGTACACGGGGGTGGATTTAAACGACCAGATGCTACAGCCCTACTTATCAACCCTACTTATCAACCAGAAAGTCCCGTTATTGGCACAAAAAAGTTGCGTTGCACCTGTTTCACATGGCCCTTTTTAATTTGTTTGTCTGCTACCAAAAAGCAACTCAAAATCAACAACTCCCCTGCCTCCATTATATCGAAGATATCATTGATGCCCTCATTTACCAACAAGATCCCGCCCCAGGAAGCATTCGCTCTGATAGTGTGAGTCGGCTTCACGAGCGACACTATCCCTTTAGCATCCCCCCACAGAATCTGGAAGAAGACGCCAAAAGAAATGCCGTGTATGCAGCAGAGGAGGACCACCTATTATTGTCCCGATTGTCCCTCCCAACCTGGCCTGTGCAACGGAAATTGCTTCAAAAATTATCATGCATCCATTAACTCCCCTTATTATTAACAGACTGCCATTTCCCCATTTGCCTGCTACTATGTTACTACCTTCCATGTTAATTAACTGACCCTGGCCTGTTTACCAACGATGTCTTTTCTTGCTGATTTAAACCACGTTTCTGACCTCCACGTGCATCAACCTCAGCCTGTTTACCGACGATGCCTCTGCCTGCCGTTTAAACCATGTTTCTGACTTCCACGTGTACCGACCTTGGCCTGTTAATCGACCATGTTTTTGCCTGCCACTTGGACTGATCTTTTGGCCATCTACTTTAAGTACACAGGGGTCTCACCTATGTGAGGGGCTTCAGAATAGCGTTCTGAGTAGAGAAAAACAGTTTTTTGTTTTCTGTGCTCCCAGAACAGGGTCTGGTTGCCCGGAGGCTTCAAAGCGATTTGGGTGGGAGAAGCCTCTACCCCTGTCCCCCTGGCCCTAAGCTTGATGGTCCTTCCTGCTGCCTGGACCAATACTTTGGCTGTGCTGACCATATTACTGCCTGTAATGACCCATGACATTATGGACTATGTTTCTTCCTGCTGCTTGGACCAATACTTTGGCTGTGTTGACCATATATCTGCCTGCTGCCTCTGAAGTCTACTGACTTTGGACAGTATTTCTGCCGGGACACATCTGCCTGCTACCTGGACCTGTGCTTTGGCTGTGCTCTGGCTGTACTGACAGTATCTCTGCCTGTACGAACTATGGACAGTATTCCTGCCTGCTGTCTGGATGATTGCTTTTGCTGTCGCTGACATCATCCCTGTCTGCTGCCTGGACCGATGCTCTCCTCTGTGGACCGCTGCCCTTCTAAAACCACAGGTAATCTTTTGTTATTTGGTATGTACCTGCTATGTGTTAGATATATGAAGGGCCTTCAAAAATGTGATCGGTAGTCAGAAAATGATATGTGCAATTAATGCTGCTAGAATGCCCGGAGGTGCTACTTGGATGTTGGGCCTCTGTATGTGGCCAGGCTGTGTAAAAGTCTCAAACATGTAGTATCGCCATACTCAGGAGGAGTAGCAGAATGCATTTTAGGGTGTCATTTTTGCTATGTACATGCTATGTGTTAGAAATATCTTATAAAATGGACAATTTTGTGTAAAAAAAATTTTTTTTTATTTTTTTCCCACATTTTCCAAAACCTTCTAGAAAAAAATGAACCGTTCAAAAGGCTCATTATGCCTCATAGATTATACGTTGGGGTGTGTGCTTTCCAAAATGGGGTAATTTTGTGGACAATTTCATTGTCCTGGTGTTCCAGGGCCTTCAAAAGTGTAATAGGTGGTTGAGAAAGGATATGTGCAATTTATGTTTGTAGAACGCCTGAAAGTGCTACTTCAATGTTGGGCCTCTGTATGTGGCCAGGCTGTGTAAAAGTCTCACACATGTGGTATCGCTATACTCAGGAGAAGTAGCAGAATGTATTTTGGGGTGTAGTTGCAATTATGCATATGCTGTGTGAGAGAAATAACCTGTTAATATGACCAGTTTGTGTAAAAAAAAATCCTACTTTTCCCAAGAATTGTGGGAAAAAAATACAACTTCAAAAAACTCACTATGCCTCTTAGTAAATACCTTGGACTGTCTACTTTCCAAAAAGGGGTAATTTTGGGGTATTTGTACTTTCCTGGCTTGTTAGTGTCTCAAGAAATGAGATAGGCCTTCAGTACATCAGGCGTGATCAGATGTGATACATTTTCAGTGATAGGCACCATAGTTTGTAGACTCTATAACTTTCACAAAGACCAAATAATATACACTAATTTGGATTATTTTTACCAAAGATATGTAGCAGTATAAATTTTGGCACAAATTTATGAAGAAAAATTACTTATTTGCAAAATTTTACAATAGAAACTAAAAAAAAGTGTGTTTTTTAAAAAAATGTTGCTGTTTTTTTGCTTATATCGCAAAAAAAAAACAAAAAAACAGTGGCGATTAATTTTGTTTGGATACAGTGTAACATGACTGAGTAATTGTCATTCAAAGTGTGAGAGCGCTGAAAGCTGAAAATTGGTCTGGGCGGGAAGGTGCATAAGTGCCTGGTATTGAAGTGGTTAATAACCTCAAAAACCAATGGATACTATTCTGTACTCCTACTTCTGGACCTTTCGGCTGCCACTCATACGCTTGACCACCCCTCCTCAAAAAAAATTTACTCCCTCGGTCTCTGTGGCTGCGCTGTTTGGTGGCTCTCATCCTACCTATCCCAACGCACCTTCAGTGACACTTACAATTCTACTTCCTCCTCTCCTCCTTCCTTCTCTGTCGGGGTTCCCCAAGGTTCTGTTCTTGGACCTCTCTTATTTTCAATCTACACCTCTTCCCTGGGTCAGCTAATAGCCTCACATGGTTTTCAATTAAACTTCTACGCTGACGACACCCAAATCTATCTTACCACCCCTCAACTCACTCCATCAATCTCCTCACACATCACTAATTTACTAACAGACATATCTGTCTGGATGTCACACCACTTACTCAAACACAACTTGTCCAAAACTGAGCTCATAATATTTCCTCCCCCACGTGCCTCTTCCCCTGACTTCTCTGTCAAGACCAATGGCACAACAATCCACATATCCCCACATGCCTGGGTGCTATGTGTTTACCTGGACACTGAACTCTCCTTTTGGACCCACATCCAATCCCTTTCCAAAGTTTGCTGCCTCAACCTCCGCAACATCTCCAAACGACATCTCTTCCTAACCAATGAAATCACAAAGCTCCCGATTCACTCCCTGCTTATCTCTGGCCTCGACTACTGCAACTCCCTCCTCATTGGCTTACCTTTAAATAGACTATCCCCCCTTCAGTCCATGATGAATGCTGCTGCCAGACTCATTTACCTTACAAACCGCTCAGCGTCTGCTACCCCTCTCTGCCAATCCCTCCATTGGCTGCCACTCACTCAACTAATTATATTTAAAATACTAACAATAAGTTACAAAGCCTCCCACAACTCTGCCCCCAGCTACATCACTAGCCTAGTCTCAAAATATCAACCTAATCATCCTCTTCATTCCTCCGAAGACCTCCTGCTCTCTAGTTCCCTCATCACCTCCTCCCATATTCACCTCCAGGACTTCTCCCGAGCCTCTCCCATCCTCTGGAATACCCTACCCCAATCTGTCAGACTATCTCCAAATCTACTTTTAGGCGAATCCTGAAAACTTTTCTCTTCAGAAAAGCCTACCCTGCCTCCACCTAACAACTGCACTTTTTTTTTTTTCATCAGCGCATCCTCCACAGTTTCATATCACTTGACCAGCCCATTCTAGATTGTAAGCTCTAATGAGCAGGGCCCTCTGATTCTGGTATTGAATTGTATTGTAATTGTACTGTCTGTCCTAATGTTATAAAGTGCTGCGAAAACTGTATATATAAATACTGTGTAATAATAATAATAAATAAATACTTTTTTTTTCAAATAACAAACATACATGTGCTTACCTGCTCTTTACAATGGAAATGCACAAAGTGGCCCTAATCCTCGGTTTCTTGGGTCCCTCACCAGTGATCCTGGCTCCTCTTCGCTGGCAAGTGCACCCATAAAAAGCTGCTTTCTATGGGGGGCACTTGTTCGGGCTCACTTCAGAGCCTCACTGTCTGCATCTACTGTATAGACACAGACACCAGAACTCGGCCCCTTTCCCTGCTCCCTTGTCATTGGCTTTGATTGACAGCAGTTGGAGTCAATGGCTCCTGCTGCCTTAGCGAACCCAGTGAGACCAGATGAGGGGAGAGAAGAGCTGGGGTGGGGTGGGATACTGATGCCTAAACGTTTTTTACCCTAATACAAGTAATGCAAGTGTTTGCAAAGGTTCACTGGCTGTGATTGATAGCAGTGGGAGCCAATGGCTTCTGCTGCTGTGTCTTAGCCAATGAAGAGGGAGACCATGAAAAACCTTCACCCTTTCTAACCACTTTAAGTTGAATTTTTTTTAGGCTTTATAACCACTTTAATGGATTGGCAAACTTCCACCACAGGCTGCAGAGCCACTGCCTCCAGAGAGAAGGACACCTTAAAGAGGGCCTCTTACCTTTTATCTGTTGCGTCTTTCAAGACCTGGACCTCATCCACCAGGACCATTAAAGTCTTATTCAAGTAGCAAATGGGTGGGTCAACAACTGGAAAACCCAATTTTTTGTAAAATTCCTCCAAGGGGCTACCACTGAGCAAAACACTTTTGGGATGAAAACACCTCTGTGTGTGAGCCATGAAAGTGAGGGTGCACAGAAAATAATTTGGGGTGTTTTGGTGGCCGCCAAGATCCAAATTCAGTGACTATTGAATAGGAAGACTGGGCTGGACCACATCAAGCAGAAAACCCACTCTCGTCTTCTGTGTCCAAGACAGCCCCAGACATTGAGACTCCTCTTGAGAGTACTCGTTTACAGAGAATTCCTGATCTTTCGTTAAAAATAGGTGCACTAATCTAAAGCCAAACTTCAAAAAATTATTAAAAAAACTATGAATAAGGTGATGTCTTGACCACATATAAATAAACTTATACAAAATATTTCATAAACAACATGTGAGTATAATGGATTAATGAACACAAACACCCTGTGAGAAAAGCAAAAAATGTCTTTCAAAGAAAAATGTGTCCATACATAAGTAAAAAAAAATAACTCTAATGCCGCGTACACACGGCCGTTTTTCTCGTAGAGAAAAACTAAATTTTTTCCTTTCGACGAGAAAAACTATCATCTGTGGGCTTTTTGCCATTTTTTTCGACGAGAAAAACGGCATTAAAAACGACGAGAAAAATTAGAACATGTTCTAATTTTTATCGTCGTTTTTTTCGACATGTTTCCCGCGGCAGTTTTCCCATAGGGAAACACTGCCGCGGAGCCCACAGACGGTCGTTTTTCTCGTCAAGAGAAAAAATGACGTGAAAAACGACTGTGTGTGGGGAACAAGCCGTTCCCTCGTTTTTAATGTCATTATTCACGGCGGTTTTTTAACCGCCGTGAATAATGATCGTGTGTACGTGGCATTATAGGAAGAGTTAGCAATATCAACACCCAATTCTGTGATGAGGAAACTATTGTGATATATCAATATTCGATATAATATATAATATAATGTGATCCAGATAAAGAAGGTGTTCAGACAAATCCCTTCACAGCACACACACGCCTCTTACCAGAAGTAGTGGATCTCAGATATTAGAGATCACATGCGCCTGTTTAAATTCCAAGGAACTCAGCGGTCAGGCTGGGGAAGGAGATGATGATGGTACTGACTCCAAAGTAGCCAATACTTAGAAATTCAGTAGCAGTACTCCCAGGATGTGTGGAGACTAGTGATGAGCCGAACACCCCCGGGTTCGGTTCGCACCAGAACCCGCGAACGGACCGAAAGTTCGAACGAACATTAGAACCCTATTAAATACAATGGATGCGAACGTTCGAATTCTAAAGTGCTAATTATAACAACTATTATGCATGTTATTGTCATAAATAGGGTTTGGGAACCCGGGTTCTGCACCAGGGGACATGTATCAATGCAAAAAGAAGTTTTAAAAACGGTCGTTTTTCGGGAGCAGTCATTTTAATGATGCATAAAGTGAAAAAAAAAAGTCAAATATTCCTTTAAATATCGTACCTGGGGGGTGTCTAAAGTATGCCTGTGAAGTGCCACGTGTTTCCCGTGTTTAGAACTGTCCCTGCACAAAATGACACTTCTAAAGGAAAAAAAAGCCATTTAAAACTGCTTGCGGCTTTAATGTAATGTCTGGTCCCGGTAATATGGATGAAATTCTTTAAGAAAAATGGCATAGCTACCCCATGACCCCCCCCCCCTACCCCAGCCCATTACCAGCCCCTTTGGGTCTTGTATGGATATTAAGGGGAACCCCGCACATAAAATAAAAAAGGCCCTATATACTCTGAACAGCCGTATACAGGCGGTGCATACAAGACAGGGACTGTAGGTTTGTTCTTATGTAGAATCTGTTTGTAATTTTGAACAGGTACATTGTTGAAGTGTAGCTCCAGCCCAAAAATCTATTTTTAAACTTTTTGGGAAACATAGGTAAGGGTTATCACCCCTGTAACATTTGTTTTGCTGTCTGTGCACCTGTTCAGAACATTTCACCTCACTTTCCGTCCCAATGACAACTGTTTTTGAAATGTGGTGTTTTTCTTGAAACAAGGATTGCTGATAAAGCATCAGTACAGATGAGACCCCTTTCTCCCATATTTATTCTTACAGGAGAGAATTTTCCTTTCTAGGGGTAGATTTCCTCTCACTTCCTGTTGTCTTCTTTCGTTTGCAAGTAGGAGTCGTTTGTAAGTTGGATGTTTGAAAGTAGGGACCTGCCGTATATACTCTGCAGAAATAGGCCCCTTAGTTGTTGGTGTTGGCACAACACTGTAAGCACTCAGTTACTCTTGGTTGGTGCTGGAACGCCCTGCTGTCAACTATTATATCAGGAATTTTAATTACATATAATTGTTGAACAGTGGTAGTAAAAATTGGGGCTTTGATGGTGGTGCTGGTGCCACAACACTGTAAGCCCTGACAGTTACTCTTGGTGGGTGCAGCAATGGGCCCTGCTGTGAATTATTAGATCAAGAATTGTAATTACATGCCCCTTTTGAACAGGGGCTGAAAAATTGGGCCTTTCGTGGTGGTGGTGGTGGTGGCGTTGCCACAAGACTGTAAGCCCTCAGAGTTACTCTTGGTGGGTGCAGCAATGGACCCTGCTGTGAATTATTAGATCAAGAATTGTAATTGCATGCCCCTGTTGAACAGGGGCTGAAAAATTGGGCCTTAGGCACTGGTGGCACAACACTACAACCCCTCACAGATACTGTACTTGGAGCACAGCAATGAGCCCTGTTGCAAAGTATTGCTTCAAAAATTGTAATGACACGCCCCTGTTAAACAGGGGCTGAAAAATTGGGCCTTAGGCACTGGTGCCACAACACTCCAACCCCTCACAGATACTGTACTTGGAGCACAGCAATGAGCCCTATGGCAAATTATTGCTAAAAAAATTGTAATTACACGCCCCTGTAAAACAGGGGCTGAAAAATTGGGCCTTAGCCACTGGTGGCGGCACCCATAAACAAAAATGATCTTCCAAGCTATCATCATCAATCGTATCATTGAGGACTCGGAGGAGGAGGATAGCCAGTCAACATAACAGCACAGGCACTCAGCATCAGCATCAGTCTTGAAGGGATGTGACATGTTAAAATCAATTAGTCTGTTATATCAGCATCAGGTGTGTGGTAGCTGGTGGTGATCCAAGACTGGTTCATCTTGATGAAAGTCAGTCGATCAACCGAGTCGGTGGACAGGCGCACCCTGTGATCCGTGACAAATCCTCCAGCAGCACTGAATGTGCGTTCCGAAAGAACGCTGGATGCAGGACAGGCCAGTAGCTCAATTGCATACTGTGCAAGCTCTGGCCAGTGATCCATCCTCAAGACCCAGTAAGCCAGAGGATTTTCGGTGGGGAAGGTGTCCAAGTCTGACCTTGCCCCTAGATATTCCTGCACCATGTTTATCAGACGCTGGCGATGGTTGCTGGAACCGATCATACTTTGGGGCTGCGGACTAAAGAATTGTCTGAACGCATCGGTCAGACGGCCACCTTCCCCACCGCTCCTTCTTTGACTGGCCGAAGCCTCAGCAACTCGTTGTCCAGGACCAGGAGTTTGTAACCTCCCAGTCTCTGGGAACGCGTTGCACAGACCTTTCTGCAAGGCCTCCCGGAGTTGTCTCATCCTCTGCTCCCTCTGCGACGGTAACATAAGGTCCGCAACCTTACCCTTGTACCGTGGATCAAGGAGAGTGGCCAGCCAGTAATGGTCCCTCTCCTTGATCCGAAGAATACGAGGATCCTTCCGCAGACTTTGCAGGATCAGGGAGGCCATGCAGCGTAGGTTTGCTGAGGCATTCACTCCGGAGTCCTCTGGGTCACTAAGGACGACATGATCCGCAGCCACCTCCTCCCAGCCACGTACAAGTCCACTGGTTTCTTGGGACTGTAAATCATCCCTAAAAGACTGCTGCTGATGATGCTGAGTGCCAGCCTCCACCTCCATGCTGACACAATCCTCCTCCTCCTCCTCCTCCTCCTCCTCCTCTTCCTGTGCGATGGGTGGGACAGAAGGAACACTGTCTGGGTAAAGGGGGCCTTGAGAGGCAAGGAAGTCCTCCTCTTCCTGCCTCTGTTCTGCCTCAAGTGCCCTGTCCATTATTCCACGCAGCGTGTGCTCCAACAGGTGGACAAGAGGTACAGTGTCACTGATGCATGCACTGTCACTGCTCACCATCCTCGTGGCCTCCTCAAATGGTGCCAGGACAGTGCATGCATCCCTGATCATGCCCCACTGGCGTGGAGAAAAAAAACCAAGCTCCCCTGACCCTGTCCTGGTGCCGTAGTCGCACAGGTACTCATTGATGGCCCTCTGCTGCGTGTGCAGCCGCTGCAGCATGGCCATCGTTGAGTTCCACCTGGTGGGCATGTCACATATAAGGCGGTTCTTGGGCAGGTTCAACTCCTTTTGCAGCTCAGCCAGGCGAGCACTGGCATTATAAGATCTGCGGAAATGCACACAGACTTTCCTGGCCTGCCTCAGGACATCCTGTAAGCCCGGGTACCTGCCCAAGAACCGCTGCACCACCAGGTTAAGGACGTGAGCCACACAGGGCACATGGGTCAGTTGTCCCTGTCGGAGGGCGGAGAGGAGGTTGGTGCCATTGTCGCAAACCACCATTCCTGGCTTAAGCTGGCGTGGCATCAACCACCTCTCGGCCTGGCCCTGCAGAGCAGACAGGACCTCTGCCCCAGTGTGGCTTCTGTCCCCCAAACACACCAGCGCAAGCACGGCATGGCATCTTTTTGCCTGCGTACTTGCGTAGCCCCGTGAACGGCTACGGAGCACCGCTGGTTCATAGGACAAACCACAGGAAGAGGCCATGGAGGAAGAAGAAGAGGAGGGGGTGGAGGAGAGAGGTGTGTCACAACCAGTAGTAGCATTTTGGAGGCGTGGCAGTGGGACAACCTCCAACACTACTGCACCTTGTCCTGCATCCTTCCCAGCTGCCAAAAGAGTGACCCAATGGGCCGTGAAAGAAAGGTAACGTCCCTGTCCATGCCTGCTGGACCATGAGTCAGCGGTAATATGCACCTTACCGCTGACCGCCCTGTCCAGCGAGGCCAAGACATTGCCTTCCACATGCCGGTAGAGAGCCGGAATAGCCTTCCGTGAGAAAAAGTGGCGTTTGGGAACCTGCCACTGAGGAACCGCACATTGCACAAACTCACGGAAGGGGGCCGAGTCTACCAACTGAAAAGGCAGCAGTTGAAGCGCTAGCAATTTAGCCAAGCTAGCATTCAACCGCTGGGCATGTGGATGGCTGGGAGTGAACTTCTTTCGACGGTCCAGCAGCTGGGGCAGGGAAATTTGCCTGCTAGAATCGGACGTCGGTGTACTGCTAGCAGAGTGGCCGCAAGTACTTGGCTGTGACACACCTAATTCTACACCTTCATTCCTCTCAGTGCATGTTTCAGAGAGGACTGAAGTTATAGTGGGGTTGGAGATCCCAGCTGATGCGGTGCAAGGAGAGGTCCGCTTTGTTCTTTGGTGTGGGTCTTTCATGTAGGCTTGCCAATGAGCTGCATGGCAGGTCAACATATGTCTGGTCAGGCATGTGGTACCCAAGCGGCTGATGTTTTGGCCACGCGATATACGCTTGAGACATATGTTGCAAACAGCAGCTGTGCGATCTGATGCACTAGCCTCAAAAAAGGCCCACACCAAAGAACTTTTTGAATGACGGGCAGAGGCAGCGCCCTGCACAGGCGGAGCTCTGCGGTGTGATTCCGTCTGTGTACTGCCCTTACGCTGGCCACCAAAGGGCATCCTGCCTCGTTGGAGATGTGCCTCCTCCTCATCCTCCTCCTCCTCCTCTCTCCTATTAGGCACCCACGTGGAGTCACTGACCTCATCATCACCTCCCTCCTCATCACTGGAGCCAATCTGGCAGTATGCTGCAGCTGCTGGAACATGACTGCCAGATTGGTGTCCTTCTTGAGCATCCCCTCTGTCTGCTCTCACGCTACTGCCTTCCTCTAGCTGGGTTTCATCATCAGACCCTTCGAAACGCTGGGCATCCTCCTGGAGCATGTACCCAACACTGTGCTGAAACAGTTCGGGGGACTCCTCAGGAGGAGGACATGGTGGGTCTAGGGAAGGAGTGACTGATGATGAGTCTGACATTGATACCAGGGAAGAGGACGCTTTGGCAGCTGCTTTTCCAGTACCCTGAGCCTGGGTGAGAGAGGATGAGGAGGAGGAGGAGGGCTTGGTCATCCACTCTACCAAGTCTTCGGCATGATGTGGCTCAACATGTCCAGCTGCCGAAAAGAAGGACAAGCGTGTCCCATGGCCATGTGCTGATGACAATGCACCGCGTCCACGACCAGCACTGTTGCCCCCAGACACAGAGCCTGCTTGCCCTCTTTTATTGCCTCCTGACTGTCTGCCTCTCCTTGTTTGCCTTCCAGACATTCTAATAGATGGCCTGCAGGGAGATGGGAAAAAAGCAATAAGGGCTACCTTCAGGTGTCCTTCTCTGTCCCTTGAAACAAGGACTTTGACAGTGAAAGAAACTGACACACTCTCCCTACCTACAGTTTTCTGTCCCTAGAAAAAAAGTTTTTTTTAAGCACAATTTAGCACAAGGAGAATTCACTCACTGTCCTTCCAGGTCCCTGGAAACAAGGACTTTGACAGTGAAAGAAACTGACACACTCTCCCTACCTACAGTTTTCTGTCCCTAGAAAAAATGTTTTTTTTAAGCACAATTTAGCACAAGGAGAATTCACTCACTGTCCTTCCAGGTCCCTGGAAACAAGGACTTTGACAGTGAAAGAAACTGACACACTCTCCCTACCTACAGTTTTCTGTCCCTAGAAAAAAAGTTTTTTTTAAGCACAATTTAGCACAAGGAGAATTCACTCACTGTCCTTCCAGGTCCCTGGAAACAAGGACTTTGACAGTGAAAGAAACTGACACACTCTCCCTACCTACAGTTTTCTGTCCCTAGAAAAAATGTTTTTTTTAAGCACAATTTAGCACAAGGAGAATTCACTCACTGTCCTTCCAGGTCCCTGGAAACAAGGACTTTGACAGTGAAAGAAACTGACACACTCTCCCTACCTACAGTTTTCTGTCCCTAGAAAAAATGTTTTTTTTAAGCACAATTTAGCACAAGGAGAATTCACTCACTGTCCTTCCAGGTCCCTGGAAACAAGGACTTTGACAGTGAAAGAAACTGACACACTCTCCCTACCTACAGTTTTCTGTCCCTAGAAAAAATGTTTTTTTTAAGCACAATTTAGCACAAGGAGAATTCACTCACTGTCCTTCCAGGTCCCTGGAAACAAGGACTTTGACAGTGAAAGAAACTGACACACTCTCCCTACCTACAGTTTTCTGTCCCTAGAAAAAAAGTTTTTTTTAAGCACAATTTAGCACAAGGAGAATTCACTCACTGTCCTTCCAGGTCCCTGGAAACAAGGACTTTGACAGTGAAAGAAACTGACACACTCTCCCTACCTACAGTTTTCTGTCCCTAGAAAAAATGTTTTTTTTAAGCACAATTTAGCACAAGGAGAATTCACTCACTGTCCTTCCAGGTCCCTGGAAACAAGGACTTTGACAGTGAAAGAAACTGACACACTCTCCCTACCTACAGTTTTCTGTCCCTAGAAAAAATGTTTTTTTTAAGCACAATTTAGCACAAGGAGAATTCACTCACTGTCCTTCCAGGTCCCTGGAAACAAGGACTTTGACAGTGAAAGAAACTGACACACTCTCCCTACCTACAGTTTTCTGTCCCTAGAAAAAATGTTTTTTTTAAGCACAATTTAGCACAAGGAGAATTCACTCACTGTCCTTCCAGGTCCCTGGAAACAAGGACTTTGACAGTGAAAGAAACTGACACACTCTCCCTACCTACAGTTTTCTGTCCCTAGAAAAAATGTTTTTTTTAAGCACAATATAGCACAAGCACAAAACACACTGACACTCTCCCTACCTATCCTTCTCTTTCCCTAAACTAAAGGAATCCAGGTTAAGCAAGAAAGAAATAAAAGTCACTGTCCCTGCCTATGCTGCTCTATCCCTGCTCCGGAACACACTACACTAGGCCGCCGTGCTGGCGGCCTTTTATAGTGTGGGGCGTGTACTAAACACCCTCAGCAATAATTGGCCACAGGCATCCTGCCTGTGGCCAATCATTGCTCTCCTCGCTGCCGGCGCTGTGATTGGCCAAGCATGCGGGGTCACAGTGCATGCTTGGCCAATCACAGCGCCTGGATGACACTGCGATGGCGTAGTGCATTGTGGGCCGTTCGCGTCACTCGAATTTGGCGCGAACGGCCCAAATCGTTCGATCTTCGTCGAACGATCGAACAGCCGATGTTCGAGTCGAACGTATGTTCGACTCGAACACGAAGCTCATCCCTAGTGGAGACTAGTAGAGGAGAGACTCGTTGTGTGACGTTTAAAACATTTATTAAAAAATGAAGATCACTTTTAATTGGTGCCCTCCGCCGCTTACCAGAGTCGTCGGCAGCGGCGGAGGCGATCGGGTCCTGTCCCTGGGCTGACATGGAGATTGCATTTTAGTCTAAATATGAGATCTGAGGTCTTTTTGACCCCAGATCTCATATTTAAGAGGACCTGTCATGCTTTTTTCTATTACAAGGGATGTTTACACCACGAGCGGGCGCAACTTTGAAGCGCGACATGTTGGGTATCAATTTACTCAGCGTGACACTCTCTTTCACAATATAAAAAAATGGGCTAACTTTACTGTTGTCGTATTTTTTAATTAAAAAAAGGTGTTTTTTTTCAAAAAAAGTGCGCTTGTAAGACCGATGCGCAAATATGGTGTGCCAAAAATTATTGCAACAACTGCCATTTTATTCTCTAGGGTGTGTGAGGGGGTTAACTCGGTAGCGGGTGTGTGTGACCCCCTGGTTGGGCTCCCCACACAAAAACAGGGCCAGCAGACGGAGGTTGTGGTTTTCAAAATCAAAAGGTGCGGTTTATTTCTCTATGTACAGTGACAAAAACACAGCAAAGCCAAAAAGAAACAAACAAAATAAATCCTGGTCAGTTTGACCTCTGACTAAACATGCAGGTTTCCTAAACTAACAACTGGGATCAGCCTAGTGCTGTCCTAGTCCCTAAGTCCCTGGTTTAGTAAAAGTCCAAACAAATAGCCACACAGGCTTTGCCTCACCGCACAGGGGTTCACTCTCCCTAGACAGTCCACACAGGTCTGGTTCCAGGCATGAGCTAACATCTAATGAAGCTGGGCTTTCTTATAGAGGCCTAAATGAGCTGACAAGGTTCAGCTGGTCTCCTCATCTCTGTCTGCACGACGCCCCACACTCTCCCTAGAGGTATGAGTCATCCATGAGCCCACTAGCCTTATACAACTCTCCACCTAGTTGTATAAATCGGCGTAAAGCCTGAATCTGGGCGAAATATATCTACCCCCCTGGATGCAACCAGGTGACTTTACCTTCCTGCTGTCACATACCCCCCCCTCTTGTTTTAACCTCGGGGTTGGAACACCAGCAATCAGGCATTCATGTACTCGAGACAAAGCATCCACATTCCCCATTTGAACGCCAGGGCGATGCTTTACTGTGAAGTTGAATTCCTGTAGGGCCAGGAACCACCTATTCACTCTTCTATTTGTCTCCTTGTTTTGAGCCATCCACTTTAACGGAGCGTGATCCGTAACCATGTCAAAGTGCCTACCTAGCAGATAGTACCGAAGGGAATCTAGAGCCCACTTCACCGCTAAACACTCCTTTTCAACCGTGGCGTAATTTACCTCATGGGACTTCAACTTCCTGCTGAGGTAAATGACTGGGTGCTCTTCCCCGTTCCAGACCTGGGACAATACTGCTCCTAACCCCACATCTGACGCATCACTTTGTACGACAAAGTCTTTAGAGAAGTCGGGTGAGTACAACACTGGCTGGCTACATAAGGCTTGTTTCAAGAATTGGAATGCTGCCTCAGCCTCGGGGGTCCATTTAATCATGACCGACCCTTTCCCTTTCGTCAGGTTGGTTAGGGGCACAGCCTTAGAAGCAAAGTGGGGAATGAAGCGCCGATAATAACCCGCGATTCCCAGAAAGGCTCGTACCTGCTTCTTGCTGTTGGGACGTGGCCAACTCTGGATGGCCTCGACTTTGTTGAGTTGGGGTTTTATTACTCCCCTGCCAATGGTGTACCCAAGATATTTGGCCTCCTCCTGCCCAATGGTACACTTCTTGGGGTTAGCCGTAAACCCCGCTTCCCGAACAGAGTCCAGGACTGCTTGCACTTTTGGCAGATGTGAGGCCCAATCTGTGCTATGGACAATTACGTCATCCAGGTAAGCCGCAGCATACTTCCGATGGGGCCTCAGCATCTGGTCCATTTTCCGCTGGAATGTGGCCGGCGCATTCTGTAACCCGAACGGCATTCTCTTATATTGGAACGCCCCGTCTGGGGTTACAAATGCGGTTTTCTCTTTGGCCGACTTGGCCAGGGGAATTTGCCAATACCCTTTGTGAGGTCAAGAGTCGTCATGTATCGGGCTGTTCCCAGCCGGTCGATCAACTCATCTATACGTGGCATGGGGTAGGTGTCAAATTTTGTAACTTTGTTCAACTGACGAAAATCGTTACAAAATCGCCAGCTCCCATCCGGTTTAGGCACCAACACAATGGGACTAGACCAATCACTTTGGGACTCCTCTATCACCCCTAAGTTCAGCATTTTCTGTACTTCCTCCCGTATTGCCTCCCGTCGGGCCTCTGGGATCCGATAGGGTTTTAACTTCACCCTTTCACCGGGCGGGGTAATAATATCATGCTCTACCCCAGATGTTTGTCCCGGCAGCTCAGAGAACACCTCCTTGTTGCGAAGCACAAACTCCTTAACCTCCTGTTGTTGGGGTTGTGACAAGGTGGCTGCTATTCCAACCTCCGGAATCACGCAACCAGTTTGAGCTGGTGACCAAGTTTCTGCGACTAGGGACTCTCTATCCCTCCAGGCTTTCAACAGATTAACGTGATATATCTGTTCGGGCTTTCGCCTTCCTGGTTGTCTGACCTTGTAATTCACTTCGCTCACTTTTTCCATTATCTCGTAGGGGCCTTGCCATTTGGCAAGGAATTTACTTTCAACCGTAGGGACAAGTACCAATATCCTATCCCCCGGGGAAAAGGTACGGGTCTTTGCTCCACGGTTGTACACTCTCTGCTGTGCCAACTGCGCTTGGGCCAAATGTTCCTTCACGATGGGCATTACCTGTGCAATTCGATCTTGCATCAGGGCGACATGCTCAATCACACTCCTGTGGGGAGAACTCTCACTTTCCCAAGTTTCCTTGGCAATATCCAACAGCCCTCTTGGGTGTCTCCCATACAGTAACTCAAAGGGGGAGAATCCCGTAGAGGATTGGGGCACCTCCCTAATAGCAAACATCAAATAAGGAAGTAGACAGTCCCAATCCTTTCCATCTCTATCCACCACTTTCTTCAACATTTGTTTTAGGGTTTTGTTGAATCTTTCAACCAGCCCATCGGTTTGGGGGTGATACACAGATGTACGCAATTGCGTCACTTTGAACAATTTACACAGCTCTTTCATAACCCGGGACATAAAGGGTGTGCCTTGGTCCGTAAGCAGTTCTTTACAAATACCCACCCGGCTAAAAACAAGAGATAGCTCTTTGGCTATGGTTTTGGCCGAGGTATTTCTGAGAGGGATCGCTTCTGGATAACGGGTGGCATAGTCCATTATAACCAATATGTACTGGTGCCCCCTAGCGGACTTGATTATAGGACCTACCAAATCCATTGCGATTCTCTCAAACGGGACCTCAATGATGGGTAGAGGGACCAGCGGGCTACGGAAATGTGGCATCGGGGCCGACCTCTGACACACAGGGCAGGAGGAACAATAATTTTCTATGTCCTTCATCACCCCAGGCCAATAGAATCTCTGTAATACCCTCTCTCGGGTTTTCTCTGTCCCCAGATGACCTCCAAGAATGTGCCCATGGGCCAACTCCAACACCAACTTCCTGTAAGGTTTGGGCACCACCAGCTGCTCAACGGTTTCTTCTGCCCTTTTTGCCACCCGATACAGTAGGTCCTTCTCTACGCTGAAGTATGGGTAAGTGCAGGTATTATCTGGGTTCACTAACTCGCCATCTATTTCCACTACGTTTTCCCGTGCCTTTATTAGGGCGGGGTCTTTTAACTGTTCTGTGGCAAAATTTTCCCTGTGAACCTCCAGATCAGAAAACTCCACAGACGGTAGGTTTTCGTCTGAGGAGGTGGGCTCCTCTCCAGTTTCTTGAGTCTCCCCTGCCAATACTGACAAGGGAAATTCTGGAGAGTCCTCACCACTCTCAGAGGAGTTCTGGCTATCACATTCCTGGTACATAGGGGCACCAGTGGGGGGCTCAGGATCATCCCACAGTTCCCAGAACTTCGGAAAATCCCTTCCCACAATGGCGTCATGCGGTAACTGAGATACTAAGCCCACTGGATGAGAGAGGGTACCTTTGGGGGTCTCGAAACACACTGTAGTCACTGGATACTCTCGGGTGTCCCCATGCACACAAATAACAGCTACCTTGCTATTCCCAGAGACCTCTGTTTTAACTAACTCAGCCTTTATCAGGGTCACAAGGCTACCTGAATCCAACAATACCACAACATTTCTACCATTAACACACATTTTGCATAAATGTTTCTCAGTTCCTCGAATGGCAGTGCATGCGACTGTCGCACACAGCGACTGACGTCTGCCCGTCAGAAAGTCACACTGCATGGGTTCCTCCACAACCGGGCAATTGGCTGCAATATGTCCCGCTTGCCGGCAGCGGTAGCAAACGATCCTTCTTGCGGCCTCTTGAGCCGCTGATTTCCCAGGCTGTTCTCGCCAAACTTGGGGTAGAGCTCCCACCCTCTCACTCTCTCCACCCTCACCCCTTGGAATCCTCTTATCCGCCCCTGGGGATGGTCTGGTCTTAGGGTGGAAAGTCCGAGAGTCTCTGGAAGAGGCCGTCAGGTTCTCTGTAGCCAAGTATCTCTCTACACGATCCACAAGTTTACCGGCCGTTTCTGGGTCTCCGTGGCTTACCCACTTTTGAATGGCGGTAGGAAGAGCTCTCAAGAAACGATCCATCACAACACGTTCCACAATCTCCGGTGCGGACAAAGTCTCTGGCTGTAGCCACTTCCTGCTCAGGTGAATGAGATCATACATTTGAGACCTGGGGGGTTTTCCAAGCTGGAAAGTCCAGTTATGCACACGCTGAGCCCGGACAGCCAGGGTGACACCCAGCCTTGCCAATATTTCAGCTTTTAGCATCACATAGTCTTTTGCTTGGTCAGGCTCTAGGTCATAGTAAGCCTTCTGCGATTCACCAGTTAACAGAGGAGCCACCAGTCCAGCCCACTGCTCCTCAGGCCACTTTTCTCTTTCAGCAGTCCTTTCAAATGTGGTCAAAAATACCTCTGGATCATCCTCTCCAGTCATTTTTGTCAATAAACGACTCACCCCAAAGGACGCGGTATTAGTGGGACGGCTTTCCTCACTGGTCTGCGGACGTTGCTGCATTACTGCTTCCATTTGTTGTAGTCTCTGCTCTTGCTTCTGTAACAGGTCTATGAAGCGGGCCTCAGATTGCTGCTGGGCTTGTTGATGAGCTTGCTGCTGGGCTGCAAGGCTCCTTTGCAAACCTGCATTTGTCTGCTGTTGATTGGCATTTGCTAGAGCCAGCTGTTTCAGTATCTCCTCCATGCTGGCTTAAAAAAAACTGCCCGCATTCTCCACCAACTGTGAGGGGGTTAACTCGGTAGCGGGTGTGTGTGACCCCCTGGTTGGGCTCCCCACACAAAAACAGGGCCAGCAGACGGAGGTTGTGGTTTTCAAAATCAAAAGGTGCGGTTTATTTCTCTATGTACAGTGACAAAAACACAGCAAAGCCAAAAAGAAACAAACAAAATAAATCCTGGTCAGTTTGACCTCTGACTAAACATGCAGGTTTCCTAAACTAACAACTGGGATCAGCCTAGTGCTGTCCTAGTCCCTAAGTCCCTGGTTTAGTAAAAGTCCAAACAAATAGCCACACAGGCTTTGCCTCACCGCACAGGGGTTCACTCTCCCTAGACAGTCCACACAGGTCTGGTTCCAGGCATGAGCTAACATCTAATGAAGCTGGGCTTTCTTATAGAGGCCTAAATGAGCTGACAAGGTTCAGCTGGTCTCCTCATCTCTGTCTGCACGACGCCCCACACTCTCCCTAGAGGTATGAGTCATCCATGAGCCCACTAGCCTTATACAACTCTCCACCTAGTTGTATAAATCGGCGTAAAGCCTGAATCTGGGCGAAATATATCTACCCCCCTGGATGCAACCAGGTGACTTTACCTTCCTGCTGTCACAGGTGTTATAAAAATATATATAATGTTTGGGTGTTCTAAGTAATTTTCTAGCAGAAATAAATTTTTTAACCACTTGCCGACCGCTGCACGCCGATATACGTCTGCAGAATGGCAGTGGTGGGCAAATGGACGTACCTGTACGTCCCCTTTAAGAAGCTGTGCAGCGAGCGCGCGGGCATGCCGAAATCTCCGTGACCGTGCCAGCGGGCCCAGCAAACTCGATGTTTGCCGACTGCCCGCGATCGTGTCACAGAGAGGCAGAACGGGGGATGCCTATGTAAACAAGGCATTTTCCTGTCCTGCCTAGTGATAGGACAGTGATCTACTGCTCCCTGTCATCGGGAGCAGTGATCACTGTCATGTCACTTGTATCCTAGACCCCTCATAGTTAGAATCACTCCCTAGGACACACTTAACCCCTTCCTCTCCCCCTAATGGTTAACCCCTTCCCTGCCAGTGTCATTTACACAGTAATCAGTGCATTTTTATAGCACTGATCGCTGTATAAATGACAATGGTCCCAAAATAGCATCAAAAGTGTCCGATGTGTCTGCCATAATATCGCAGTCACGATAAAAATCGCAGATCGCCGCCATTACTAGTGAAAAAATGTTTTCATAAAAATGCCATAAAACTATCCCCTATTTTGTAGACGCTACAACTTTTGTGCAAACCAATCAATATACGCCTATTGCGATTTTTTTACCAAAAGTATGTAGAAGATAACAAAATAAACCGAGGAAAAATTAGTTTTTTTATATTTTTTTGGGGATATTTTGTTATAGCAAAATGTAAAAAATATTGCCTTTCTTTCAAAATTGTCGCTTTTCTTTTGTTTATAGCGCAAAAAATTAAAATTGCAGAAGTGATCAAATACCACCAAAAGAAAGCTCTATTTGTGAGAAAAAAAGGACGTCAATTTTGTTTGGGTGCAACTTTACACGACCGCGCAATTGTCAGTTAAAGCGACGCAGTGCCGAATCGCAAAAAGTGCTCTGGTCAGGAAGGGGGTAAATTCTTCCGGGGTTGAAGTGGTTAACTTGTAAACACCAAATCTGAGAAAGAGGCTCGGTCCTTAAAGTGGGTGTAAACCCACTTTTAAAAAAAAAACACCTACAAGACAAAGGCATAATGAACTAGTATGCATAGCATACTAGCTCATTATGTAATACTCACCTCAGATTGAAGCCCCCGCAGCCCTCCTCGTACACTGCTCGGGCGGACGACATCTCTCCCGGGGGTTACTTCCGGGTATTGCGGCTCTGGCACTGTGATTGGCCGGAGCTGCGATGACGTCACTCCTGCGCATGCGCGCAGGAGCCGCCAGTCACAGCACGGCCTCGTTTAGGAACAGCACGATAGCCGTTTCTAAAGTGTGCCTGCACCGTTGTCTGCGGCGCATGCGCCGTAGACATCAGCGCCGTCATTATTGTAAATATCTCCTAAACTGTGAAGGAGATATTTCGTGAACCTACAGGTAAGCCTTAATTTAGGCTTACCTGTAGGTAATTGTGGTTGTAAAGGGTTTACAACCACTTTAAGTGGTTAAAATTTTTTTTTTTTGTTAATTAGAAAAAAGGACTAACCGGTCCTAGGACTATACAAATGCTGATCCTTAACTGCTTCCTCTTCTTTCCCATCTTGAGGACTCTCTTCTGTCACTTCATGCCCAAACAAAAGTGGTGGGGGGGGGCGTAAAGCCTGTGGGCCAGACATTTAAAACCAGTGAGGACCCCTAAGAGCTGGTCATGCAAACCAGAAATAGCTGCTGAAAATTCCTTCCTCAACAAAAGGGAGGATTTTGCCTGTGAAACAGTAGAAACACCCGATGTGGGCATGTCTTCAGAACTTAGCTGAGCCCTACAGGAGTCATTACAAGCTGAACTGTGCAAGGGAACCTCCCTACTTGATAAAGAAATTTGGAGGCCAGCTTCATCATCTCTCCCTCCTCATTTCTCTGCCTGTATAATGCCATGGCTTTCTGAGAGTCAGTAGGCCTGTAACTACAATATGGAAGTGGCCACCCAGCTGACTGGCAAGTCACCCTCTGAAAAACTGTCCCAAAACTTGCAAAGCATTGGTGCTACTGCGCTGAAGGTGTGCTGTAATTGTGCAGAGGCTGCCATTGGAATAACGCACAGATTGCACTGGAGCTGTGTCAGTACTGTGTTGTACCTATTGCCCACACATTTCCATGCCCAGAAAAATAAAGCACCCGTAAAGTGGTATGCAAAGACACTATTGTGCACCAAACCAAATCAGTCCCTTCTGAACTCGGATACTGTAGTGTGTCACTCCAGACCTGCACAGTTACCATTCTGCACTGCCCAAGCACCAGGGGACATTAGTGGACAGTTACCTATATGTTTTACTGTGCATTACCACCAAGTACCAATGTGAATGGGCATTATGGTTTTTGGGAATTTATGTGATTACAGTGCCTTGCAAATGTATTCACCCCCCCTGGCTTTTTACCTATTTTGTTACACTACAGCCTTTAGTTCAATGTTTGTGTAGCGGGGTCTCTAAATCTAGGTAGGACACTCAGGTGTGTAAGTATGGGAATAATGGACTATTTGTGTTCGTGGAGGATTGGACGGTGTAATAATCTCTTTGGCCTCTGGGTGGCGGGGTACCCGTAGGCTCAAGGTAGATTGGCCGTCACAGTGCTACCCTTTTTGTCCCTTTCCGGAGATGGTACGGCGAGGGCGGGGAACCTGCCGTGGTGTCGATGGGAGGATATAAAAGGGGGAGACGCCCTAACCACGAGGTCTTCAGGAGGATCTTCTTCACGCGCCCAGACACCTTAGGCCTGGGTGCGGGCGGTTCCGGATTCCGGCCCAGGCGCCCTAGGCCTGACCGGAATGGAGTTGGAGTCCATCCCAGGCACCTTCAGCCTGGGGTGAGGTACTAAACCAGGAGGCCTGGGGCCCAGTGACTTTGACTGGGTCCCGCAAGGGTGGAGAAGTCCGAGGGTCCCTGAAGTGGATGGGGCCCATGTCTGAGCTGAGGAGGCCGGGGAGGTTACCCATTCGGAGAGTCTGGAGCAGCATCAACCCAGTGACGGATGTGCCTCTGGTAACTCCCTTGGAGGGACATCTTCCCCTGACAGGGGCCACAGCACAGCGAATGTACTCCTATCTATGTTCTCTTGAGTCGCTGGTAGAGACTCTCAAGTTCTAAGTCCTTTCTAGCTAAGGCTATAGTAACCGCTGGCGAGATCGCAGTGGTTTAGCTGACAACCAGGATAGTGCCTCGACCTGCTCATTCCCCGTATCAAAATGTTATCAAGTCGCAACCAGTTGGCCACTGAAGCACTGTTTATTGTGAGATATGCAATAAAACAAGAGTTGGACTGTGATCGGTGTGTGGAACTCTGGTTAATGGGAGCAGAGGGAAGTGTTGGCACAGCAGGACTTAATCCTTTACAGAAGCACATAGGCCCGAGGAAATATCTGGTACTGGCCTTCACCTCACCCTCAGTTATGGGGAGGACATGGGCCGTAGCGCATCTCACCCTGTCGTGTCACATACCCCTAGACAAAGGTGATGGGGTGAGGCCGCTACACGTGGGGGCTCGTGAATCCGGGATGATATGTGTTTTGACTTTGGAAGAAATAATGGCTGTGTCTAGACTTTGCTGCCCGGAGGAGTTCCGAGCAGGTCGGCCATGTGATCGGCCAAAGTGCATCCCTGCTCAAAGTCGTGGAAATGACCCTAAGACGGGAAAGGCCCATGCGGAGGAGCAAGAAGAGGGAGAATTCCAGCCGTCTGACGTATTACATGTGGGGGCTTTTACTGCACTGCGCCATGAGGCACCCCGTGACTACACAGTTCGTGGGCGGAGCTTGATGGAAGCCCACGAAAGCGTGCAAGTCATGGGAGGAGTCTGGCCATGTGGAGGAACTCACGTGGAGACTTTGGCGCGTGGTCAGTGCGTGATGGAGCAGCAGACAGTCGGGATGGCCTCAAGCTCCCCGTGGATTCCGGTTCCCTACCCCACGAAGATGACTACGTTCGCTGCTCCCCTTACAGACACGGGGATAAGACTCAGGCCCCGAGGACAGTTGGCTCTGTACACCTGCAGAGACACGGAGGCCCTCGGCGTGATCTGTCCCGGATGCTCGGGACTGGTGGTTCACCTGAAGCCATTCGGGCATTGCGAAGCATGCAAAGAGTTCTTGTTCGAGGTGGAGCCATCCACAGTAAGGCCCCGGGCCCTTCGCCTCAACAGCCTCACAGGTACGGCTACTCCGGAAGGGGAGATCCAGGCCTTTGTGGAGGTTCCCGTACGCACTGACCAGGGCGATGTGACTGCCCAATCAGAGACTGAGAGAGAAAAATCAGAGGATGCTGCTTCGGTCACCACAGATTCTCTGCTCCCACCTCCGAAGAGGAAAGTCGGCCTGGTGCAGGCCTCCTGTGGTCGTGGAAGAGCTTCACCCCGTCGCTTGCCTGGCCTGGATGGATCCGGTTGGAAGAGTCCTGGACATCCCAGTTCTACAAAAGGTCAAGGTGAGCCAGGGGCTGGGACTGTGGTGGTGGTTGGAGGTGTCGGGGGTTCACAGTCGGTGGAGCCTGCAAGGGAGGGTAGTACTACGTCTACCAGAGACTACCTTCCCGCCGAGATGTATGACACTTCCGACTTAGAGTCACTGTCGGATTGTGGAGATGACGGTGAGATCGATGAACTGTTTCACCAGAAGGGCTGGGACAAACGCCTGTTATCTATGCTACGTGCACCGCAGGATTCCCCTATGTCAATAGGAGACAGCACGCCCCAGGTACAAGCCCCGGAGTCCACGAGGAAGTCTAGTCCTCAAATTACCTTCCCACAATCTACAACATCGCCCGTCTTGGTGGCGGGGATGCAACGCGCATCACTGCGAGCACCGAGAGAAAAGCCATCAGAGGTAGTGAAAGTACCTTGGCACCCGGAGGCCATCGTTCAACCCGGAGAAGGTGAGCGAGATGCCATGCCACCTTTGGCCAGATGGCAACGACTTTTCTCACAGAGAGTCGCCCGTGAGTATGGGTGGGAATATCCCTACTTGGCTCGGGACTTACTTTTTGAAGTTGAGGTCATACGCCAGAGATGGTATGACAAATTTGTTTGGGAGAAACTTAAAGTACCTCATGCACGAAGATATTTGTCCTGTTCGCCACCCGTGTCGAAAAAGTTTAGGGACTGCAGAGTAGACTGGATGTGGGGCCGCCATATCCACGCAGACAAGGTGCGCATCTGCAGGAAAGATGGAGAGGATGCTGACTATTCGATTGAGGTTTTTGATAAACATATGAAGCCCTTGTTCTTGCCTGACCCGAAGTTCTATTTGTGAGAAGAGACTCACTTGTTTGTTTTCCTTTCCTACAACCTTCTAGAAGTGTTCCTGTCGGAGCATCCGAACTGTGCCCTAGTTTTTTATTTGGGCTTTTGTTTTCTACTCTTTGGAGGAATGAGAGCAGTTTTTGTTTGTTCTCTCTTCCTCACAGTTCAAAGACAGACTTTGGGGGTAGAATCAGTGTAGGGACACAGGAAGAATGAAGATTGCACCAAGTGTCATTACCGCGGCACTGTCACCAGGTGGCAGTGTTGTGCAACGGCTGTTTTTTTTTACACGCGCATCACTTTACTCATTGGAGCGAGTGGGTCTATTGGCTGATGGACCCATTCATTCCAAATTAACACAAAAATGTCAGGATGTGGCTTTTCTTGTGTGTTGTGTTTTTTTTCTTTCCCTTCTGCAGGAGATTCGTCTGTCAAGACTACTGAGTATGGGGTGGTTCTTAGACAGTGAAGGGAGGGATTTTATATGTGTACATGATAGATGGTTTTAGGGAAACGTTTTATTGTTTTATGTTCCCTTTCCCCTTTGAGCAGGTCTTGGTATGGTTGAGGTTCAAAATTTTAGGGATAGCCTCTGGGGCCGGGCTTATGTCATCACTCCATGGGAGACATGGGTTTGCACCAGACGCTGGGGACCAGCGTCAAATCACAGGGGGGAGTATGTAGCGGGGTCTCTAAATCTAGGTAGAATACTCAGGTGTGTAAGTATGGGAATAATGGACCATTTGTGTTCTTGGAGGATTGGACGGTGTAATAATCTCTTTGGCCTCTGGGTGGCGGGGTACCCTTAGGCTCAAGGTAGATTGGCCGTCACAGTACTACCCTTTTTGTCCCTTTCCGGAGATGGTACGGCGAGGGCGGGGAACCTGCCGTGGTGTCGATGGGAGGATATAAAAGGGGGAGACGCCCTAACCACGAGGTCTTCAGGAGGATCTTCTTCACGCGCCCAGGCACCTTAGGCCTGGGTGCGGGCGGTTCCGGATTCCGGCCCAGGCGCCCTAGGCCTGACCGGAATGGAGTTGGAGTCCATCCCAGGCACCTTCAGCCTGGGGTGAGGTACTAAACCAGGAGGCCTGGGGCCCAGTGACTTTGACTGGGTCCCGCAAGGGTGGAGAAGTCCGAGGGTCCCTGAAGTGGATGGGGCCCATGTCTGAGGTGAGGAGGCCGGGGAGGTTACCCATTCGGAGAGTCTGGAGCAGCATCAACCCAGTGACGGATGGGCCTCTGGTAACTCCCTTGTAGGGACATCTTCCCCTGACAGGGGCCACAGCGCAGCGAAGGTACTCCTAACTATGTTCTCTTGAGTCGCTGGTAGAGACTCTCAAGTTCTAAGTCCTTTCTAGCTAAGGCTATAGTAACCGCTGGCGAGATCGCAGTGGTTTAGCTGACAACCAGGATAGTGCCTCGACCTGCTCATTCCCCGTATCAAAATGTTATCAAGTCGCAACCAGTTGGCTACTGAAGCACTGTTTATTGTGAGATATGCAATAAAACAAGAGTTGGACTGTGATCGGTGTGTGGAACTCTGGTTAATGGGAGCAGAGGGAAGTGTTGGCACAGCAGGACTTAATCCTTTACAGAAGCACATAGGCCCGAGGAAATATCTGGTACTGGCCTTCACCTCACCCACAGTTATGGGGAGGACATGGGCCGTAGCGCATCTCACCTTGTCGTGTGACATACCCCTAGACAAAGGTGATGGGGTGAGGCCGCTACATTTTTTTTAATCTGAATTATATTTGATGGATCAGACACATTATTCTAAGTTGGTGAAGTAAAATTAGAAAAATATATACATACAACAATTTTTTCAGAAATAAAAAACTGATTCACCCCTTTGTTATGAAGCCCATAAAAAGCTCTGGTGCAACCAATTACCTTCAGAAGTCACATAATTAGTGAAATGATGTCCACCTGTGTGCAATATAAGTGTCACATAATCTGTCATTACCTATACACACCCTTTTGAAAGGCCCCAGAGGCTGCAACACCTAAGCAAGAGGCACCACTAACCAAACACTGTCACGAAGACCAGAAAACTCTCCAAACAAGTAAGGGACAATGCTGTTGAGAAGTACAAGTCAGGGTTAGGTTATAAAAAAATATCCAAATCTTTGATGATCCCTAGGAGCACCATCAAATCTATCATAATCAAATGGAAAGAACATGGCACAACAGCAAACCTGCCAAGAGATGGCCACACACCAAAACTCACGGACCGGGCAAGGGGGACATTAATCAGAGAGGCAGTACAGGTAACCCTGGAGGAGCTGCAGAGTTCCACAGCAGAGACTGGAGTATCTGTACATATAACGACAATACGCTCCATAGAGTTGGGCTTTATGGCAGAGTGGCCAGAAGAAACCCATTACTTTCAGCAAAAAACAAAAAGCACGTTTTGAGTTTGCGAAAAGGCATGTGGGAGACTCCCAAAATGTATGGAGGAAGGTGCTCTGGTCTGATGAGACTAAAATTTAACTTTTTGGCCAAAGAACATGCTATGTCTGGTGCAAACCCAACACATCACATCACCCAAAGAACACCATCCCCACAGTGAAACATGGTAGTGGCAGCATCAAGCTGTGGGGATGTTTTTCAGCAGTCAGGACTGGGAAACTGGTCAGAGTTGAGGGAAAGATGGATGGTGCTAAATACAGGGATATTCTTGAGCAAAACCTGTACCACACTGTGTGTGATTTGAGGCTAGGATAGAGGTTCACCTTCCAGCAGGGCAATGACCCCAAAAAAACTGCTAAAGCAACACTTGAGTGGTTTAAGGGGAAACATGTAAATGTGTTGGAATGGCCTAGTCAAAGCCCAGACCTCCATCTAATAGAAAATCTGTGGTTAGGCTTAAAGATTGCTGTTCATAAGCGCAAACCATCCAACTTGAAGGAGCTGGAACAGTTTTGCAAGGGGAAATTGGCACAAATCACAGTGGTAAGATGTGGCAAGCTCATAGAGACTTATCCAAAGCGACTTGGAGCTGTGATAGCCGCAAAAGGTGGCTCTACAAAGTATTGACTTTAGGGGGCGAATAGTTATGCACATTGACGTTTTCTGTTATTTATTCCTATTTGTTGTTTGCTTCGCAATAAAAAAAAAAAATCTTCAAAGTTGTGGGCATGTTCTGTAAATTAAATGATGCAAATCCTCAAACAATCCATGTTAATTCCAGGTTGTGAGGTAACAAAACACGAAAAATGCCAAGGGGGTAAATACTTTTGCAAGGCACTGTAATTATTTAATTGTATTTATTAATTTATCAAGTATAATTATTTTAAAAAGGCAGGGTTGTTTTGGTTTTGTTCAGAGTTATTGATAGATTGCATAATAATTAATTCCATATGCTCATAGTATAATTCATGCAATAACTATACTTTTAAATCAAGTACAATTCACTTTAAATTAAAACGTGTTTAATCAGTTTTAACATATAAAAATGTTGCAATTCCCTTTGATTGGTGCAATTAGACAAGAATTTTAATAATGTCTTTGAGTTTAGTATTGTATCAATTTTTTTTCTTTACTTCTTTTTTTTATTAATATTGTATTTAAACCAAGGTATGAGTAATAGCATACTACTGAACTAAAATGTTCCCATCCAACAAAAATATCATCTGTGAAATGTGCAAACACAAAGATTCTGTACTGAAAGACAATTGATAAACAATTTTCACATTATTGAACCCTCCACTACTAAACTTTCACTATTCTGTAGAACAGATATAACTTTTTAACAAACACAGTTTTGAGTAAACATGCTACACAAAAGACAGTTGCTTCTCATGCCTACAGCTTATTTGAATGATGCTATAATCTGAACAAGAAGCCCAGAAGTGAAAAAGGAGGGTGAAGACACAAGCAATGCCCATGAGAGGAGTTACAGGATGGTTACAATGAGAGAGAACCGCAAAAAGGAATATTTGGAGCAAGTAAGGCTGAACTTTTGACTTTTTCTCAGATAAGGAACATTGGTCTGGGGTGAAGAGTCCAGAGAGAGCTGTGAGTGGATGGCATAGTTAATGGAAAGAGACATTGTTACAGTGCTCACAGTGAGAGTGTGGTCATAACCAAGAACGTTACACCTGCCTTAGAATTATTTGGCCAAGTGTACTGTAGAAGTTAATGGTATTGGAGGTTTCAATAACGGTTGAAAGCTGTTTGTGAATTGCTTTTCTGTACAGTATTATTGCCAAGTTCCCCAATGCATACTGAAGCTGCTAAATTTGGTCTGGGCATCTAGGCTTCAATAATGCCTAGTAAAAAAAAAGGTTAAGGAAAAGAAGGAAAAACATGCCTGCCATATTTTACAAGCATCTGCTGCCTTTTAGACAACAAATTTGTCCTTATCCAGCAGACTTTAAAGAGGTTGTAAACTTCCTTGAGACATTTGTACCTATAGGTAAGCCTAGAATAAGGCTTACCTGTAGGTACTGTAAATACCTCCTAATCGCGCTGTTTAAGAGATATTTACTGTATACTGCGACGATTATGTCATCGCACATGCGCTCTGAAGAAACGGCTGCTCGTGCCTTTTCTTCAGGCAAATGTGCCATGCCCGGCGGGTCCCCCGCGCATGCGCATGAGAGACGTCACTCGACTTTGGACAGTCACAGAGCCGGAGTCTGTGGCCCCCGGAAGGAAGATGGGCGAAGATGGATGCGGCCTGCAGCAGGGACGACACAGGCTTTGTTTGCAGCTGTCACATAATATGAAAGTATGCGATGCATACTAGCACATTATGCCTTTACTTTTCAGGGAAGGGGGAAACTTTGTTTTCTTTGTAGGGTTTACTTCCTCTTTAATAAACCTGTTACTGATCATACTGAATTACAGATTTTAGTAGAACCATGTTGGAACATGTTTCAGAGCAGCTTATGAAGCAAAAGGTGGGAAAGACTTCTGTAGAGCATTATACATGTTCAACAGTTCACTCACTCTGCACCTCATGCTGCATACTGACACTATACAGTGTCAGACAGCTACAAACAGGTGAAAGCTGTAGCTGCTAAGAAAGATTTATTAGTGAGCAGTATACATGTATGTTCTCCTCAGTGCTCACATCTGTAGGAACTTAATTCCAAAAATAAGCATGGTGCAGTGATGGTGTCCTAAACAGATTGTGGTTATAAAAGAAAAATTTGCGCTAGGTGCAAATTATTAAAGTGCAATAAGTGAATAAATCCCTAAAGGAAAACCTGCTGCTAAACACCAAAAAACACCTTGATATAAGGTACAACAAATATAAATATACAAAAAGGTGTAGCGCTGGATGAGTAAAACTGTGTATGGCTATACAGTGAAAAAAATATAAGAAAAAGTATCAAAAACATGAGTGAATACTACAAATAAACAATTTAAAGTTCATGCGTGTCAGTGAAAAATATATGAAATCTTCTCCTCTATTTAAAGATGATAAGAGTTCTACAGAGTGCAGGTATCCGATGAAAATCATAGGCAAAATGCTCCAACACTTAGTAAAGATCCCGCCACCAAGGTGAAGAATGAAGGCTTACCAGACAGCCTGCGACCACCCTTCTCAGGGGGGTCAAAACAGGCTCAGTAGAGTGATGTTTTACTCCATGGAAGGCAGGATGATTTTGCAGGAACGCTTCATCCACAATGGGAGAGACTCCAGAGACGTTGATTGAACACCTGGCCAGAAATGGGAGTAGACACACTCTTGGCAGATCAGAGTGGATGTTCCTCAGTAAGTAGGATAAAATCCAAAAGAGAAAGAAAAACTTTCCATAGTGTAGCGTTCATCCATAAAAAAGGGGTTTATTTTCACAAAGTATGCGATACAGAACCTCAAAGTAACAAGTCCTGAGATATTAAAATGCTGGTTAAAAAACTCCTTGCAAGGAATAAAAAGCTCCGTATTCTGTCAATCAAACGACCGTTCACCGCGTGCGCAATGCGTGCACGTGTCGCCCTTGGTGGCGGGATCTTTACTAAGTGTTGGAGCATTTTGCCTATGATTTTCATCGGATACCTGCACTCTGTAGAACTCTTATCATCTTTAAATAGAGGAGAAGATTTCATATATTTTTCACTGACACACATGAACTTTAAATTGTTTATTTGTAGTATTCACTCATGTTTTTGATACTTTTTCTTATATTTTTTTCACTGTATAGCCATACACAGTTTTGTTCATCCAGCGCTACGCCTTTTTGTATATTTATATTTGTTGTACCTTATATCAAGGTTTTTTTTGGTGTTTAGCAGCAGGTTTTCCTTTAGGGATTTATTCATTTATTGCACTTTAATAATTTGCACCTAGCGCAAATTTTTCTTTTATAACCATATTTTGTTTTTTGATATATTTAATTTGCAGCTGGTGCATCCGTCATGGATATTTTTGATTATAGATCACAGGTGGTTATTAACACTGCAGGTGTTTTTAAAGGTAATGATGATTCCAGAGATGATCTAGCAGGTTGTTTTCTTGGATTAAAGAATCTCACCATCACTGAGGTTCATACTAGGTGGGATGTTGCTTATTTAGAGGAGTATATGAAGGCAGACATGGTCCCTAGGAGCCTCAGGTGGGATGTAAATCCCCAGAAAGATGATAATGAGTTGGCCAAGTGGTTCAAATACTTCAATGAGGCAGGTGTCAACTTTTTGCAGTTTCTTATAGCAAAAAAGAAGCGCAAGTTGGCAACTTTGGACTGCGAGATCAACATCATTAAAAATAAATTAATCCCTTTTAAAGCAGAACAGGATTATTTGCATAGATCTGAGGCTCTTAAAGCAGTATTAATTAGAGAAGAATCTGAACAAAAATCTAAGAAAAAGAAAAAGTATAACAGAGACGTAAAAGACTATAGGGAGAATATAGTTTTTAGATGGCAGGTTATACCACCTCCTGACCCACCAGTGGGGGACAGTGCAACTGGCTCTCAACCAATTGGTGTTGTTCAAATGAGTGGTATACTAAGAAACAAACAAGGTGCATTTTCTAGTGTTTCTCAGATGCCTCGTCCCTCCCCGGATCCACGTAGAGGGAGAAATAATCCACAACAATATTACCAACAAGGAAGAGGTAGGGGTAGTAGAAGGAACCCTTCCCCTTATCCCAATCATCATTCCCCTCCACCTTGGCGTCACCGGGATGCATATCCCAATCAACAGAACTATGGAAACCACCAATCCCCTCGTGCTGATAATGGAAGCCGTAATGCTTTAAGCACTAGGAACAGATTTGCTCCACTCACTAGCGATGAGGGGGTATCTGGCTTGGGTGTTAACCAAGGGGCTTCCTGTTCCTCCCAAAGTCAACAACCGGAGGGTCGCTCAGGTTGGGATTTTCGGCAGGCCGGCAGGAACAGGAACAAAAGAAATGGGGACGCAAGAGAGGGTGCAGAGGGGGGAGGAAACTTCACTCCAAAGAGAAGGAAATACTAGACTGTGCTGGGATTATCAATCTCAGCACAAAAGAACTATCCAAGGAGGAATTAATTACTTTGAATAAAGGGCTAAAGTTTTCCCCTCCACGGAACCTCAACATGTTCCAAACTTTCATAGATATACAAAAATATACCAGAAAGTTAAATATTAAACGATACATCATGAGCAACCCCACTAGGCAACCAGTCAGGGAGGCCTCTGTTGTTTTGCATTCAGGGATGTCAAACGCATCCCTCTTTAATCCCCCTATTAACCAGGCACCAAACTTGACTGTATTTCGAGATCTGGTGTTAGGGGATTTGAATAATCTAAATGTAAAACCGGTACGAATCCAACATGATCTCAAATTGGGTATTGGGTATTTGTAATAGGAGGGATGTGGTCGTGCGACCAGCTGATAAAGGGGGTGCCATTGTTGTTCTGGACAAGGACTCCTACTTTGAGGAGATGTCCAGAATAGTGATGGACCCTCTGACTTACTCAAGTTTACCCATGGATCCCACTATACAATATAAGAAGGAGTTGAGAGCTCTAGTTGATAAGGGACATGATATGGGTATTTTAAACCCAAAAGAAAGGGAACATTTGATGCCCTTGGCGCCTAGATTGCCGGTGATGTACATATTGCCTAAAATCCACAAAACTTTGATTAATCCTCTGGGTAGGCCCATCATCAGTGGTATAGACTCTATTACTTCACGTATTGGCAAGTATATTGATTATTACTTGCAACCACTGGTGATGGGCACCCCGTCCTTTCTCAAGGACACCAAGCACATGATTAACCTACTTGGTGAGATTCAGTGGAAGGCCTCCTTCTTGCTCATTACGGCAGATGTCGCATCCCTCTATACAGCTATTTCTCATAATCTAGGTCATGAGGCGGTGCAACATTTTCTTTATCGCGACTCCGGCATTTCTGTCACGCAGTGCAACTTCGTGATGGAACTGCTGGACTTCGCGATGAAGCATAATCATTTCTGGCATAGTGGTACTCACTATCTCCATATTAGGGGTGTGGCCATGGGGGCCAAGTTTTCCCCCAGTATGGCCAACCTCTTTATGGCAAAGTGGGAAGAGGATGTGGTACTTTGTGATAGGTCACCTAATCTTATTTTTTGGAAAAGATTTATTGATGATATCCTTTTTGTCTGGGATGGTGACACTGAATCAGTCAATTCCTATCTGTCTTTCTTAAATAGTAATGACAGGGGAATTATTCTTAGTTATGAGATTAGTCCCATTCAGATTAATTTTCTGGATCTCAATATTTCAATAGAGGACAATAGGATTGTCATGTCCACCTTTTTTAAACCGACGGACAGGAAAGGTTATATACCACTGGACTCTTGTCATCATAGTTTCTGGCTGTCGGCGGTTCCAAAGGGTCAGTTTTTGCGCTTAAAGCGCAACTGTACAGATTTGGAGCAATATCATAAGGAGGCACATATCCTTAGATCTAGATTCATAGTCAAAGGTTATGATATTGCTAAACTGGATTCTATCATTGCTGAGGTTGGTCTCAGAGATAGACAGACTCTTCTGTGTGACAGACCCCCAGAGGTGGAAAACAGGGAGGATTTTGGCCTAGCCTTTCTGACCACATATTCAAGCCAACACTGGGCCATTAAAAGAATCATTAAAAAACATTGGTCGGTGTTAAAGAATGACCGAGTGTCGGGGCCTCTGTTGTCCAACAGCCCAAATGTGCTCTTCAGGGGTGATTCCAACCTCAGACATTCAATAGCACCAAACGTACCTGATCCCCCAACTCGTCCGACTTTTTTTGGGGATCTGAAGGGATTCTATCCCTGTAGGAGATGTAAAGTTTGTAGGGTCAATGCTCTCCAGGGTAGAAGAATTACTGATTTCACTTCATCTGGAACAGGAGTGACATATCCCATTAGGTCCCTTATAACCTGCACTACTAAATGCGTGGTGTACCTCTTGCGGTGCCCATGCGGGTTGGAATATGTCGGACGGACTATTAGGAAACTCAGTATAAGATTGGGGGAGCACATTACCAACATAAAAAATGGTTTTGACAAACATAATGTGTCAAAACATTATGATCTTGTACACAATAGAAAGCCAAAAGGTACTATCTTTATTGGTCTGGAAAAATATGTGCCCCATTGGAGAGGTGGAAATGGTAGAAGAAGCATATCCAGATCTGAAACCAGCTGGATACATAAATTAGGCTGTCACACACCGGGAGGCCTTAATGTGGAATGGGACACAAATTGCTTCATTAATAATGGGTGATTTATTATTTTGATGTCCCTTCCAATAATCTTTATCCATTTTTCACTTTCTTACCTTTTGTGTATTTTCGATCTGGGCTTTAGTTTATGGATAACATTTCTGAATTTTGAACAAGTAGTGTATGTAATAGAGAGTTTTTTATTGATTTTATATATATATGTGTAATGTATATTAATCTGTTATAATTGGGACTTTACAAATCCCTCTTTTTGTAAACAGTTACATCATGACCGACAAGATGGCGTTGTGTGGAATAGATTCAAATAGGTGCAAAATCCGGAGGTTCCACCGGGTGTCAGGATGTGATTGTTATCTATGTATAGACCTCTGCATTGAGAAATTAATGCACAGGTCCACTCTATCTGCTCCGTCTGTCAATCTGAGGCCTAACCAATGAGAGAACCCTTTGCGGGCCCTTTGGCTATAAATAGCGTGTGCGCGCTTGCGTGGGCGTGCCCCTGATGACGTCAGATTTGACGAAACGACGTAGAAAAAAGGGCGACACGTGCACGCATTGCGCACGCGTGAACAGTCGTTTGATTGACAGAATACGGAGCTTTTTATTCCTTGCAAGGAGTTTTTTAACCAGCATTTTAATATCTCAGGACTTGTTACTTTGAGGTTCTGTATCGCATAGTTTGTGAAAATAAACCCCTTTTTTATGGATGAACGCTACACTATGGAAAGTTTTTCTTTCTCTTTTGGATTTTATCCTACTTACTGAGGAACATCCACTCTGATCTGCCAAGAGTGTGTCTACTCCCATTTCTGGCCAGGTGTTCAATCAACGTCTCTGGAGACTCTCCCATTGTGGATGAAGCGTTCCTGCAGAATCATCCTGCCTTCCATGGAGTAAAACATCACTCTACTGAGCCTGTTTTGACCCCCCTGAGAAGGGTGGTCGCAGGCTGTCTGGTAAGCCTTCATTCTTCACCTTGGTGGCGGGATCTTTACTAAGTGTTGGAGCATTTTGCCTATGATTTTCATCGGATACCTGCACTCTGTAGAACTCTGATCATCTTTAAATAGAGGAGAAGATTTCATGTCCTAAACAGATTGCCACTGTAGATCATGTAAAGTTCAAGAAAACTACTGCACGAGTCTGGGAGTGTGCTGTCACTTTCTGTTTGGATAGATAACATTTTCCTACTCAACTACAAAGTATTTTTACACTGGCTTGTAAAATTCCACTATCAATATCCAGTAAATATGCAACCCACTGTTGCCCCTTCAGCTTTACCCACATGCAGCAACCTGTCCTCAGCAGGGATGAGCCGAACACCCCCCTGTTCGGTTCGCACCAGAACCTGCGAACAGACAAAATGTTCGTGTAAACTTTAGAACCCTATTAAATACAATGGACTCGAACGTTCGAAATCTAAAGTGTTAATTATAAAGGCTTATATGCAAGTTATTGTCCTAAAAAGTGTTTGGGGACCCGGGTCCTGCCCCAGAGGACATGTATCAATGCAAAAAGAAGTTTTAAAAACGGCCGTTTTTTCGGGAGCAGTGATTTTAATAATGCTTAAAATGAAAAAGTAAAAGTGAAATATTCCTTTAAATTTCGTACCTGGGGGGTGTGTATGATATGCATGTAAAGTGGCGCATGTTTCCCCGTGCTTAGAACTGTCCCTGCAAAAAATGTCATTTTTGAAAGAAAAAAATGCATTTAAAACTGACTCGCGGCTATTAATGAATTGTCCGCTCAGCGGACCAGATGCGGAACACGAGAAGGGGCGGGTCTATACATGTATTACCAAAGTGAGAGCAGTTCCCCATCAGGTCCGCCCCCTCGGTATGTCGGACCCGCCTACGTCATTGGCTTGAGCGGGGAACTTCCTTCACTATGTAAATTTAAATTACACAGTGAAGGAAGTTCCCCGCTCAAGCCAATGACGTAGGCGGGTCCGACATACCGAGGGGGCGGACCTGATGGGGAACTGCTCTCACTTTGGTAATACATGTATAGACCCGCCCCTTCTCATGTTCCGCATCTGGTCCGCTGAGCGGACCTGATGGGGAACTTTAGAAGGGGCGGGTCTATACATTTAAAATACTGAGAGGGAGTTCCCCATCAGGTCCGCTCAGGCACAACCAATGAAGGACAGCGCTGGACATCGGGATCGCCGCGGGACACTGGATTTCACCGCTGGAATGTTTTTTTGTTTTTTTTTTTAAATAAAGGACTTTTTCAAGGTGTTTGTGTGTTTTTTTAAACATTTTTTTACGCTTTCTTCGTGAAATGGTAGGGGTACAATGTACCCCTTACCAATTCACATAGGGGGGGCCGGGATCTGGGGGTCCTCTTTGTTAAAGGGGTCTTCCAGATTCCGATAAGCCCCCCGCCCGCAGACCCCCACAACCACCGGGCAAGGGTTGTGGGGATGAGGCCCTTGTCCCCATCAACATGGGGACATCCTCCCCATGTTGAGGGCATGTGGCTTGGTACGGTTCAGGAGGGAGGGGGGCCGCTCTCTCGTCCCCCCCTTTTCCCCTGCGGCCGGCCAGGTTGCGTGCTCGGATAAGGGGTCTGGTATGGATTTTTAGGGGGACTCCACGCCATTTTTTTTTTAAATTTGGGGTGGAGTTCCCCTTAAAATCCATGCCAGATCTGAAGGGCCTGGAATGGATATTTGGGGGAACCCCACGTCAGTTTTTTTTTTATTTGCAGCGGGGTTCCCCTTAATATCCATTTCAGACCTGAAGGGCCTGGTAATTGAATTCTGGGGAACCCCCACGCTTTTTTTTTTTTTTTATCAATGACTTTTGTATGTATTGCCGGGAGCCGACAATTCATTAATAGCCGCGAGTCAGTTTTAAATGCATTTTTTTCTTTCAAAAATGACATTTTTTGCAGGGACAGTTCTAAGCACGGAAAACATGCGCCACTTCACATGCATATCATACACACCCCCCAGGTATGAAATTTAAAGGAATATTTCACTTTTATTTTTTCATTTTAAGCATTATTAAAATCACTGCTCCCGAAAAAACGGCCGTTTTTAAAACTTCTTTTTGCATTGATACATATCCCCTGGGGCAGGACCCGGGTCCCCAAACACTTTTTAGGACAATAACTTGCATATAAGCCTTTATAATTAGCACTTTAGATTTCTCCCATAGATTTTTCGAATTTGCCGCGAACACCCCAATTTGTTCGCTGTTCGGCGAACGGGTGAACAGGCAATGTTCGAGTCGAACATGAGTTCGACTCGAACTCGAAGCTCATCCCTAGTTCTCAGTTATATGGTATAGGAAGCACATAGGAGAAGTAAAAAAAATATGTTGGGGAAACAAGAAACCCATGGGGCATACGAGGTGTGTCTATTAAATAACGAGACTGATTACTTTATTTCTCACTCTATATTACTCTCTAAACTCACCTTTATTTATATGTATTACAAATGTAATGCTTGTCCCCTTCAATATATTCCCCATTTGCACTAATACATTGCTGCAGTCTTGTTTTCCACTGGTCGAAGGCATGGAGAAAATCAATTTCTATTAGCTGTTTCAACACATCTGCCGTTTTCTTCTTTACAGCACCAACTGACTCTTTGGGACACGTTTTAACTTTTGGAAATTCATTCCCACGTCCCTCGTTGAATATTTTGTGCCTCTCAAACACACGCGCATAAAACAGGCTATCATTCCCATAAGCTGAAGTAAGCATTTGAAAACATTCTGTTGGCGCTTTGTGCAATTTTACCAAAAATTTCAAATTGACATGTTGTTCAACTTTTAAACTTAGCATTTTTTTCAGCACACTACAGAAAGCACAACCAAACTAAATGGCGACTCACAATCAACTTAACGTCATAGAGTGCTGCAGCTTGTCATGCAGGTTCAAACATGTTCAAGGTCACCACGATGCAGTTATAACTGGTTCTGACTGCTTTATTTACTAGGTGGGATTACATTCTCATTATTTAACAGACACACCTCATACGTCCTGCCTGTAGAGTTCTTATACTAAGAACATTTTTTTTCTACTTTCTGCTAGATAATACGCCTTATATGCAAACTACGCCCTGAGCTTGCAGCAGACCAGTGAAAGAGGACATGAGAGGAAAATATAGAAATGAATAAATCAGGAGGTGTGAACTATGTCCTCTAATAAACTCAATGAAAAAGAACGTACTCCCAACTAGGGATGAGCTTTGAGTTCGAGTCGAACTCATGTTTGACTCGAACGTTGCCCGTTCGCCGAACAGGGAACAATTTGGGGTGTTCACAGCAAATTCAAAAAGCCTGTAAAAGTCTATGGGAGAAATCTAAAGTGCTAATTTTAAAGGCTTATATGCAAGTTATTGCCATAAAAAGTGTTTGGGGACCCGGATCCTGCCCCAGGGGACATGTATCAATGCAAAAAAAAGTTTTAAAAATGGCCGTTTTTTCGGGAGCAGTGATTTTAACCACTTAAGCCCCGGACCATTTGGTAGCTAAAGGACCAGAGGTGAATTCAGAATTTTGCACTGCGCTGCTTTAACTGTAAATTGTGCGGACATGCAATGTTGTACCCAAACTAAATTTGCGTCCTTTTCTTCCCACAAATAGAGCTTTCTTTTAATGGTATTTGATTGCCTCTGCGATTTTTATTTTTTGCGATATAAACGGAAAAAGACCGAAAATTTTGAAAAAAAATTATATTTTCTACTTTTTGTTATAAGAAAAATTGAATAAACTCAATTGTAGTCATACATTTAGGCAAAAATGTATTCAGCCACATGTCTTTAGTAAAAAAAATTTCAATAAGCGTATATTTATTGGTTTGCGCAAAAGTTATAGCGTCTACAAACTAGGGTACATTTTCTGGAATTTACACAGCTTTTAATTTATGACTGCCTATCTCATTTCTTGAGGTGCTAAAATGGCAGGGCAGAACAAAACCCCCCCAAATGACCCCATTTTGGAAAGTAGACCCCCCAAGGAAATTGCTGAGAGGCATGTTGAGCCCATTGAATATTTTTTTTGTCCCAAGTGATTGAATAATGACAAAAAGAAAAAAAAAATTACAAAAATTTGTCACTAAATGATATATTGCTCACACATGCCATGGTTATATGTGGAATTGCACCCCAAAATACATTCTGCTGCTTCTCCTGAGTACGGGGATACCACATGTGTGGGACTTTTTAGGAGCCTAGCCACGTACGGGACCCCGGAAACAAAGCATCGCCTTCAGGATTTCTAAGGGCGCAAATTTTTGATTTCACTCCTCACTACCTATCACAGTTTCGAAGGCCATAAAATGCCAAAATAGCACAAACCCCCCCCAAATGACCCCATTTTGGAAAGTAGACACCCCAAGCTATTTACTGAGAGGCATGATTAGTCCATGGAATATTTTATATTTTGCCACAAGTTGCGGGAATATGACAAACTTTATTTTTTTTGCACAAAGTTGTCACTAAATGATATATTGCTCACACATGCCATGGGCATATGTGAAATTACACCCCAAAATACATTCTGCTGCTTCTCCTGAGTACGGGGATACCACATGTGTGGGACTTTTTGGGAGCCTAGTCGCATACGGGACCCCAAAAACCAAGCACCGCCTTCAAGGTTTCTAAGGGCATAAATTTTTGATTTCACTCCTCACTACCTATCACAGTTTTGAAGGCCATAAAATGCCAAGATAGCACAAAACCCCCCAAAATGACCCCATTTTGGAAAGTAGACACCCCAAGGAAATTGCTGAGAGGCATGTTGAGCCCATTGAATACTTTTTTTTTGTCCCAAGTGATTGAATAATGACAAAAAGAAAAAAAAAATGTACAAAAAGTTGTCACTAAATGATATATTGCTCAAACATGCCATGGTTATATGCGGAATTGCACCCCAAAATACATTTGGCTGCTTCTCCTGAGTACGGGGATACCACATGTGTGGGACTTTTTGAGAGCCTAGCCGTGTACGGGCCCCCGAAAACCAAGCACCGCCTTCAGGATTTCTAAGGGCACAAATTTTTGATTTCACTCCTCACTACCTATCACAGTTTTGAAGGCCATAAAATGCCAAGATAGCCCAAAACCCCCACAATTGACCCCATTTTGGAAAGAAGACACCCCAAGCTATTTGCCGAGAGGCATGGTGAGTATTTTACAGCTCTCATTTGTTTTTGAAAATGAAGAAAGACATATTTTTTTTTTCTTTTTTCAATTTTTAAAACTTTGTGACAAAAAGTGAGATCTGCAAAATACTCAACATACCTCTCAGCAAATAGCTTGGGGTGTCTACTTTCCAAAATGGGGTCATTTGGGGGGGTTTTGTGCCATCTGGGCATTCCATGGCCTCCGAAACTGTGATAGGCAGTGAGGAGTGAAATCAAAAATTTACACCCATAGAAATCCTGAAGGCGGTGCTTGGTTTTCGGGGTCCTGTACGCGGCTAGGCTCCCAAAATGTCTCACACATGTGGTATCCCGGTACTCAGGAGAAGCAACAGAATGTATTTTGGGGTGCAATTCCACATATGCCCATGGCATGTTTGAGCAATATATAATTTAGTGACAACTTTTTGTACTTTTTTTTTTTTTTCTTTTTGTCATTATTCAATCACTTGGGACAAAAAAAATATTCAATGGGCTCAACATGCCTCTCAGCAAATAGCTTGAGGTGTCTACTTTCCAAAATGGGGTCATTTGGGGGAGTTTTGAACTGTCCTGGCATTTTATGCACAACATTAGGAAGCTTATGTCACACATCATCCACTCTTCTAACCACTTGAAGACAAAGCCCTTTCTGACACTTTTTGTTTACATGAAAAAAAAAAAATATTTTACAAGAAAATTATGTTGAACCCCCAAACATTATATATTTTTTAAAGCAAAGGCCCTACAGATTAAAATAGTGGGTGTTGCATTTTTTTTTTCCACACAGTATTTGCGCAGCGATTTTTCAAACGCATTTTTTGGAAGAAAAACACACTTTTTTTATTTTTAATGCACTAAAAAACACTATATTGCCCAAATGTTTGATGAAATAAAAAAGATGATCTTAGGCCGAGTACATGGATACCAAACACGACATGCTTTAAAATTGCGCACAAACGTGCAGCGGCGAGAAACTACATTCATTTTTAAAAGCATTTAAAAGCCTTTACAGGTTACCACGTTAGATTTACAGAGGAGGTCTACTGCTAAAATTACTGCCCTCGATCTGACCTTTGCGGTGATACCTCACATGCATGATGCAATTGCTGTTTACATATGACGCTAGACCGACGCTTGCGTTCGCCTTTGCGCAAGAGCAGGGGGGGGGGACAGCGGTGCTTTTTTATTTTTTTTATTTTATTATTTAATTTGCTTTTTTTTATTTTTAAACTGTTCCTTCCATATTTTTTTTTTATCATTTTTATTGTTATCTCAGGGAATGTAAATATCCCCTATGATAGCAATAAGTAGTGACAGGTACTCTTTTTTTGAAAAAAAATGGGGGGTTAGACCCTAGATCTTTCCTCTGCCCTCAAAGCATCTGACCACACCAAGATCGGTGTGATAAAATGCTTTCCCAATTTCCCAATGGCGCTGTTTATATCCGGGGGGGGGGCATTCCCTCCCACTGCTTGTAAAAGCAGTCTAGAGGCTAATTATCTGCTAGAATTGCTTTTACATGAAAGCCGGCCACTGGCTGAAAAGAATGATACCAAGATGATACCTAAACCCGCAGGCATCATTCTGGTATAAACATTCAAAGTCCAGCAACATACCAGTACGTTGCTGGTCCTTGTTGGACATGTATTGTAATCTTTTTTTTCATGCAGCCTGTTGGCTGAACGAAAAAAAGAGATTGATCGGTGGGTATGCCCACCATTAGAATACCTCCCTTCATCCACCCACTTCGGCATATATGCCGAAGCATGGGGGCATCCTCCCGCAAAAAAGTTATGCCGCGTACACACGGTCGGACTTTTCCACGGGCAAGCCTTCGTCGGAATTTCGACCGTATGTACGCGGCATAAAAGGTTATGCCGCGTACACACGGTCGAACTTTTCCACGGGCAAGCCTCCGTCGGAATTTCGACCGTATATATGCAGCATTAGGAGCAAAATCGCTCCTCCGCCCCTGCTGCCCCCATGCTTCGGCATATATGCTCTTTTTTTAACTGTGGTGGTGAAATCACCTCCTACAGCGTTGGAGTCACGGCTTTATGTATCGTGGGAGCAAACGCTGTTGCTGTCAAGATAAATAAATACGCGATGCAACTGAATGGCGTACCTGCTAAGCAAATGATGGTTAACATTAAAACAAAGTAACATTACAGTACAACAGTAAGACCTTACCATACCATACCTGCAAAGCAAATACCAAAACAAAACCTAGTAAAAAATAAAACATTTTTTTAACGCAATCTGTGCCTAAAATATATATATGCCGAAGCATGGGGGCATCCTCCCGCAAAAAAGTTATGCCGCGTACACACGGCCGAACTTTTCCACGGGCAAGCCTCCGTCGGAATTTCGACCGTATATACGCGGCATTAGGAGCAAAATCGCTCCTCCGCCCCTGCTGCCCCCATGCTTCGGCATATATGCTCTTTTTTTTTAACTGTGGTGGTGAAATCACCTCCTACAGCACTGGAGTCACGGCTTTATGTATCGTGGGAGCAAACGCTGTTGCTGTCAAGATAAATAATTCCGCGCTGCAGTTGAATGGCGCACCTGAAAACAAAAACATACATACATACCTGAAAAGCAAGCATGATAAAACATTGCAGAATGGAATACAGTAAAAAAGAGCAGAACAAAAGAGAGAAAATAGAGAGAGCGAGAGAGAACAATAAAACGACAACTATTTTTGGTTTTTTTCTTTTATATTTTTTTTGTGTTTTGTTTTTTTACGTTTTTTTCTTTTATTTTTTACCCTTTTTTTTTTAAACTTTAACAACTGTAATGGTTCGGGTCTCTCAAAATGTAATGGCATCTTGGGAGACCCTGTGTAAGTGTGTCCTAGTCTGTGAAATGCTGTACCCTACGCTAAAACTTCACTTTTGAGTGGTAGCGTTCAAAACATTCACCAAGGCAAAGACCAGGTTTGTCAGGACAGAGTGGACAATAATAACGGGTGTCACGCCTAAATCCACGCTTGCTACAGACACGACATCTTTTTTGGGGGGCTCGTTGGGTAGGGGTACTCGGGAGGAGATGCGTATAATGCCTCTCATGCAGCCGGCTTACTGCATTTGGTAGGGGATGGTGAGGTGCAGAACCGCCTGGATACAGGAGTTCTGTGACTATCTCATTCTGGAATTTTAGAAGAGATAAAGTCCCGCCTGAAGCTCTGTATAGCACATGAGCGTTCATGCAAAGCCAATTGGAATAAGGATAGAGACACTTTTTTGTACCAGCGTCTCGCCTTACGGTCAATTAGATACGGCGCCATCAACTGGTCGTTGAGGTCCACCCCTCCCATATTTTTGTTATATTCGTGGACACAGAGGGGTTTCTCCACAACACCAGTCGCCATACGAATTTGGACTGTCGTGTCTGCATGAAGGGAGGTAAGAAGGAAAACATTCTTATTGTCCCTCCACTTCATAGCGAGCAAGTTATTACACTTCACGCAGGCTCTCTCCCCCAGCCTGAGACGGGCATCTACAAGCCGCTGGGGAAAGCCCCGGTGATTAGGTCGCACGGTGCCACATGCTCCAATCTGATGATTAGGGATGAGCTTCGTGTTCGAGTCGAACATACGTTCGACTCGAACATCGGCTGTTCGATCGTTCGACGAAGATCGAACGATTTGGGCCGTTCGCGCCAAATTCGAGTGATGCGAACGGCCCACAATGCACTACGCCATCGCAGTGTCATCCAGGCGCTGTGATTGGCCAAGCATGCACTGTGACCCCGCATGCTTGGCCAATCACAGCGCCGGCAGCGAGGAGAGCAATGATTGGCCACAGGCAGGATGCCTGTGGCCAATTATTGCTGAGGGTGTTTAGTATATGCCCCACACTATAAAAGGCCGCCAGCACGGCGGCCTAGTGTAGTGTGTTCCGGAGCAGGGAAAGAGAAGCATAGGCAGGGACAGTGACATTTATTTTTTTCTTGCTTAACCTGGATTCCTTTAGTTTAGGGAAAGAGAAGGATAGGTAGGGAGAGTGTCAGTGTGTTTTACTGTGCGAATCCTTGTTTCTAGGGACAGGGAAGGACAGTGAGGGAATTCTCCTTGTGCTATAGTGTGCTTTAAAAAAAAATTTTTTCTAGGGACAGAAAACTATAGGTAGGGAGAGTGTCAGTGTGTTTTACTGTGCGAATCCTTGTTTCTAGGGACAGGGAAGGACAGTGAGGGAATTCTCCTTGTGCTATAGTGTGCTTTAAAAAAACATTTTTTCTAGGGACAGAAAACTATAGGTAGGGAGAGTGTCAGTTTCTTTCACTGTGATAATCCTTGTTTCTAGGGGAAAAGAAGGAAAGTGAGGGAAATTCTCCTTGTGCTATAGTGTGCTTTAAAAAAACATTTTTTCTAGGGACAGAAAACTATAGGTAGGGAGAGTGTCAGTGTGTTTTACTGTGCGAATCCTTGTTTCTAGGAACAGGGAAGGACAGTGAGGGAATTCTCCTTGTGCTATAGTGTGCTTTAAAAAAAAAAAATTTCTAGGGACAGAAAACTATAGGTAGGGAGAGTGTCAGTGTGTTTTACTGTGCGAATCCTTGTTTCTAGGGACAGGGAAGGACAGTGAGGGAATTCTCCTTGTGCTATAGTGTGCTTTAAAAAAACTTTTTTTCTAGGGACAGAAAACTATAGGTAGGGAGAGTGTCAGTTTCTTTCACTGTGATAATCCTTGTTTCTAGGGACAAAGAAGGAAAGTGAGGGAAATTCTCCTTGTGCTATAGTGTGCTTTAAAAAAACATTTTTTCTAGGGACAGAAAACTATAGGTAGGGAGAGTGTCAGTGTGTTTTACTGTGCGAATCCTTGTTTCTAGGGACAGGGAAGGACAGTGAGGGAATTCTCCGTGTGCTATAGTGTGCTTTAAAAAAACATTTTTTCTAGGGACAGAAAACTATAGGTAGGGAGAGTGTCAGTGTGTTTTACTGTGCGAATCCTTGTTTCTAGGGACAGGGAAGGACAGTGAGGGAATTCTCCTTGTGCTATAGTGTGCTTTAAAAAAACATTTTTTCTAGGGACAGAAAACTATAGGAAGGAAGAGTGTCAGTTTCTTTCACTGTGATAATCCTTGTTTCTAGGGACAAAGAAGGAAAGTGAGTGAAATTCTCCTTGTGCTATAGTGTGCTTTAAAAAAACATTTTTTCTAGGGACAGAAAACTATAGGTAGGGAGAGTGTCAGTGTGTTTTACTGTGTGAATCCTTGTTTCTAGGGACAGGGAAGGACAGTGAGGGAATTCTCCTTGTGCTATAGTGTGCTTTAAAAAAACATTTTTTCTAGGGACAGAAAACTATAGGTAGGAAGAGTGTCAGTTTCTTTCACTGTGATAATCCTTGTTTCTAGGGACAAAGAAGGAAAGTGAGGGAAATTCTCCTTGTGCTATAGTGTGCTTTAAAAAAACATTTTTTCTAGGGACAGAAAACTATAGGTAGGGAGAGTGTCAGTTTCTTTCACTGTGATAATCCTTGTTTCTAGGGACAAAGAAGGAAAGTGAGGGAAATTCTCCTTGTGCTATAGTGTGCTTTAAAAAAACATTTTTTCTAGGGACAGAAAACTATAGGTAGGGAGAGTGTCAGTGTGTTTTACTGTGCAAATCCTTGTTTCTAGGGACAGGGAAGGACAGTGAGGGAATTCTCCTTGTGCTATAGTGTGCTTTAAAAAAACATTTTTTCTAGGGACAGAAAACTATAGGTAGGGAGAGTGTCAGTGTGTTTTACTGTGCGAATCCTTGTTTCTAGGGACAGGGAAGGACAGTGAGGGAATTCTCCTTGTGCTATAGTGTGCTTTAAAAAAACATTTTTTCTAGGGACAGAAAACTATAGGTAGGGAGAGTGTCAGTGTGTTTTACTGTGCGAATCCTTGTTTCTAGGGACAGGGAAGGACAGTGAGGGAATTCTCCTTGTGCTATAGTGTGCTTTAAAAAAACATTTTTTCTAGGGACAGAAAACTATAGGTAGGAAGAGTGTCAGTTTCTTTCACTGTGATAATCCTTGTTTCTAGGGACAAAGAAGGAAAGTGAGGGAAATTCTCCTTGTGCTATAGTGTGCTTTAAAAAAACATTTTTTCTAGGGACAGAAAACTATAGGTAGGGAGAGTGTCAGTTTCTTTCACTGTGATAATCCTTGTTTCTAGGGACAAAGAAGGAAAGTGAGGGAAATTCTCCTTGTGCTATAGTGTGCTTTAAAAAAACATTTTTTCTAGGGACAGAAAACTATAGGTAGGGAGAGTGTCAGTGTGTTTTACTGTGCGAATCCTTGTTTCTAGGGACAGGGAAGGACAGTGAGGGAATTCTCCTTGTGCTATAGTGTGCTTTAAAAAAACATTTTTTCTAGGGACAGAAAACTATAGGTAGGGAGAGTGTCAGTGTGTTTTACTGTGCGAATCCTTGTTTCTAGGGACAGGGAAGGACAGTGAGGGAATTCTCCTTGTGCTATAGTGTGCTTTAAAAAAACATTTTTTCTAGGGACAGAAAACTATAGGTAGGGAGAGTGTCAGTGTGTTTTACTGTGCGAATCCTTGTTTCTAGGGACAGGGAAGGACAGTGAGGGAATTCTCCTTGTGCTATAGTGTGCTTTAAAAAAACATTTTTTCTAGGGACAGAAAACTATAGGTAGGGAGAGTGTCAGTGTGTTTTACTGTGCGAATCCTTGTTTCTAGGGACAGGGAAGGACAGTGAGGGAATTCTCCTTGTGCTATAGTGTGCTTTAAAAAAACATTTTTTCTAGGGACAGAAAACTATAGGTAGGGAGAGTGTCAGTGTGTTTTACTGTGCGAATCCTTGTTTCTAGGGACAGGGAAGGACAGTGAGGGAATTCTCCTTGTGCTATAGTGTGCTTTAAAAAAACATTTTTTCTAGGGACAGAAAACTATAGGAAGGAAGAGTGTCAGTTTCTTTCACTGTGATAATCCTTGTTTCTAGGGACAAAGAAGGAAAGTGAGTGAAATTCTCCTTGTGCTATAGTGTGCTTTAAAAAAACATTTTTTCTAGGGACAGAAAACTATAGGTAGGGAGAGTGTCAGTGTCTTTTACTGTGCGAATCCTTGTTTCTAGGGACAGGGAAGGACAGTGAGGGAATTCTCCTTGTGCTATAGTGTGCTAAAGCATTCCTCATCAACCATCTTTGAAATCCTTGTTTTTTTGGACAGTCGGGGAAATTGTCGTTGTGCTATTCTGTGCAAAAGCAATCATCCTCAACCATATTTACAAATCCTTAAGTAAAGGGACAGAGAAGGACACCTGAAGGTAGCCCTTATTGCTTTTTTCCCATCTCCCTGCAGGCCATCTATTAGAATGTCTGGAAAGCAAACAAGGAGAGGCAGACAGTCAGGAGGCAATAAAAGAGGGCAAGCAGGCTCTGTGTCTGGGGGCAACAGTGCTGGTCGTGGACGCGGTGCATTGTCATCAGCACATGGCCATGGGACACGCTTGTCCTTCTTTTCGGCAGCTGGACATGTTGAGCCACATCATGCCGAAGACTTGGTAGAGTGGATGACCAAGCCCTCCTCCTCCTCCTCATCCTCTCTCACCCAGGCTCAGGGTACTGGAAAAGCAGCTGCCAAAGCGTCCTCTTCCCTGGTATCAATGTCAGACTCATCATCAGTCACTCCTTCCCTAGACCCACCATGTCCTCCTCCTGAGGAGTCCCCCGAACTGTTTGAGCACAGTGTTGGGTACATGCTCCAGGAGGATGCCCAGTGTTTCGAAGGGTCTGATGATGAAACCCAGCTAGAGGAAGGCAGTAGTGTGAGAGCAGACAGAGGGGATGCTCAAGAAGGACACCAATCTGGCAGTCATGTTCCAGCAGCTGCAGCATACTGCCAGATTGGCTCCAGTGATGAGGAGGGAGGTGATGATGAGGTCACTGACTCCACGTGGGTGCCTAATAGGAGAGAGGAGGAGGAGGAGGATGAGGAGGAGGCACATCTCCAACGAGGCAGGATGCCCTTTGGTGGCCAGCGTAAGGGCAGTACACCGACGGAATCACACCGCAGAGCTCCGCCTGTGCAGGGCGCTGCCTCTGCCCGTCATTCAAAAAGTTCTTTGGTGTGGGCCTTTTTTGAGGCTAGTGCATCAGATCGCACAGCTGCTGTTTGCAACATATGTCTCAAGCGTATATCGCGTGGCCAAAACATCAGCCGCTTGGGTACCACATGCCTGACCAGACATATGTTGACCTGCCATGCAGCTCGTTGGCAAGCCTACCTCAAAGACCCACACCAAAGAACAAAGCGGACCTCTCCTTGCACCGCATCAGCTGGGATCTCCAACCCCACTATAACTTCAGTCCTCTCTGAAACATGCACTGAGAGGAATGAAGGTGTAGAATTAGGTGTGTCACAGCCAAGTACTTGCGGCCACTCTGCTAGCAGTACACCGACGTCCGATTCTAGCAGGCAAATTTCCCTGCCCCAGCTGCTGGACCGTCGAAAGAAGTTCACTCCCAGCCATCCACATGCCCAGCGGTTGAATGCTAGCTTGGCTAAATTGCTAGAGCTTCAACTGCTGCCTTTTCAGTTGGTAGACTCGGCCCCCTTCCGTGAGTTTGTGCAATGTGCGGTTCCTCAGTGGCAGGTTCCCAAACGCCACTTTTTCTCAAGGAAGGCTATTCCGGCTCTCTACCGGCATGTGGAAGGCAATGTCTTGGCCTCGCTGGACAGGGCGGTCAGCGGTAAGGTGCATATTACCGCTGACTCATGGTCCAGCAGGCATGGACAGGGACGTTACCTTTCTTTCACGGCCCATTGGGTCACTCTTTTGGCAGCTGGGAAGGATGCAGGACAAGGTGCAGTAGTGTTGGAGGTTGTTCCACCGCCACGCCTCCAAAATGCTACTACTGGTTGTGACACACCTCTCTCCTCCACCCCCTCCTCTTCTTCTTCCTCCATGGCCTCTTCCTGTGGTTTGTCCTTGGAACCAGCGGTGCTCCGTAGGCGTTCAAGGGGCTACGCAAGTACGCAGGCAAAAAGATGCCATGCCGTGCTTGCGCTGGTGTGTTTGGGGGACAGAAGCCACACTGGGGCAGAGGTCCTGTCTGCTCTGCAGGGCCAGGCCGAGAGGTGGTTGACGCCACGCCAGCTTAAGCCAGGAATGGTGGTTTGCGACAATGGCACCAACCTCCTCTCCGCCCTCCGACAGGGACAACTGACCCATGTGCCCTGTGTGGCTCACGTCCTTAACCTGGTGGTGCAGCGGTTCTTGGGCAGGTACCCGGGCTTACAGGATGTCCTGAGGCAGGCCAGGAAAGTCTGTGTGCATTTCCGCAGATCTTATAATGCCAGTGCTCGCCTGGCTGAGCTGCAAAAGGAGTTGAACCTGCCCAAGAACCGCCTTATATGTGACATGCCCACCAGGTGGAACTCAACGTTGGCCATGCTGCAGCGGCTGCACACGCAGCAGAGGGCCATCAATGAGTACCTGTGCGACTACGGCACCAGGACAGGGTCAGGGGAGCTTGGTTTTTTTTCTCCACGCCAGTGGGGCATGATCAGGGATGCATGCACTGTCCTGGCACCATTTGAGGAGGCCACGAGGATGGTGAGCAGTGACAGTGCATGCATCAGTGACACTGTACCTCTTGTCCACCTGTTGGAGCACACGCTGCGTGGAATAATGGACAGGGCACTTGAGGCAGAACAGAGGCAGGAAGAGGAGGACTTCCTTGCCTCTCAAGGCCCCCTTTACCCAGACAGTGTTCCTTCTGTCCCACCCATTGCACAGGAAGAGGAGGAGGAGGAGGAGGAGGAGGATTGTGTCAGCATGGAGGTGGAGGCTGGCACTCAGCATCATCAGCAGCAGTCTTTTAGGGATGATTTACAGTCCCAAGAAACCAGTGGACTTGTACGTGGCTGGGAGGAGGTGGCTGCGGATCATGTCATCCTTAGTGACCCAGAGGACTCCGGAGCGAATGCCTCAGCAAACCTACGCTGCATGGCCTCCCTGATCCTGCAAAGTCTGCGGAAGGATCCTCGTATTCTTCGGATCAAGGAGAGGGACCATTACTGGCTGGCCACTCTCCTTGATCCACGGTACAAGGGTAAGGTTGCGGACCTTATGTTACCGTCGCAGAGGGAGCAGAGGATGAGACAACTCCGGGAGGCCTTGCAGAAAGGTCTGTGCAACGCGTTCCCAGAGACTGGGAGGTTACAAACTCCTGGTCCTGGACAACGAGTTGCTGAGGCTTCGGCCAGTCAAAGAAGGAGCGGTGGGGAAGGTGGCCGTCTGACCGATGCGTTCAGACAATTCTTTAGTCCGCAGCCCCAAAGTATGATCGGTTCCAGCAACCATCGCCAGCGTCTGATAAACATGGTGCAGGAATATCTAGGGGCAAGGTCAGACTTGGACACCTTCCCCACCGAAAATCCTCTGGCTTACTGGGTCTTGAGGATGGATCACTGGTCAGAGCTTGCACAGTATGCAATTGAGCTACTGGCCTGTCCTGCATCCAGCGTTCTTTCGGAACGCACATTCAGTGCTGCTGGAGGATTTGTCACGGATCACAGGGTGTGCCTGTCCACCGACTCGGTTGATCGACTGACTTTCATCAAGATGAACCAGTCTTGGATCACCACCAGCTACCACACACCTGATGCTGATATAACAGACTAATTTATTTTAACATGTCACATCCCTTCAAGACTGATGCTGATGATGAGTGCCTGTGCTGTTATGTTGACTGGCTATCCTCCTCCTCCGAGTCCTCAATGATACGATTGATGATGATAGCTTGGAAGATCATTTTTGTTTATGGGTGCCGCCACCAGTGGTTAAGGCCCAATTTTTCAGCCCCTGTTTTACAGGGGCGTGTAATTACAGTTTTTTTAGCAATAATTTGCCATAGGGCTCATTGCTGTGCTCCAAGTACAGTATCTGTGAGGGGTTGGAGTGTTGTGGCACCAGTGCCTAAGGCCCAATTTTTCAGCCCCTGTATAACAGGGGCGTGTCATTACAATTTTTGAAGCAATACTTTGCAACAGGGCTCATTGCTGTGCTCCAAGTACAGTATCTGTGAGGGGTTGTAGTGTTGTGCCACCAGTGCCTAAGGCCCAATTTTTCAGCCCCTGTTCAACAGGGGCATGCAATTACAATTCTTGATCTAATAATTCACAGCAGGGCCCATTGCTGCACCCACCAAGAGTAACTCTGAGGGCTTACAGTGTTGTGGCAACGCCACCACCACCACCACCACGAAAGGCCCAATTTTTCAGCCCCTGTTCAACAGGGGCATGCAATTACAATTCTTGATCTAATAATTCACAGCAGGGCCCATTCCTGCACCCACCAAGAGTAACTCTGAGGGCTTACAGTGTTGTGGCACCACCACCACCACCACCACCACCACCACCACGAAAGGCCCAATTTTTCAGCCCCTGTTCAACAGGGGCATGCAATTACAATTCTTGATCTAATAATTCACAGCAGGGCCCATTCCTGCACCCACCAAGAGTAACTCTGAGGGCTTACAGTGTTGTGGCAACACCACCACCACCACCACCACCACGAAAGGCCCAATTTTTCAGCCCCTGTTCAACAGAGGCATGCAATTACAATTCTTGATCTAATAATTCACAGCAGGGCCCATTGCTGCACCCACCAAGAGTAACTCTGAGGGCTTACAGTGTTGTGGCAACACCACCACCACCACCACGAAAGGCCCAATTTTTCAGCCCCTGTTCAACAGGGGCATGCAATTACAATTCTTGATCTAATAATTCACAGCAGGGCCCATTCCTGCACCCACCAAGAGTAACTCTGAGGGCTTACAGTGTTGTGGCAACACCACCACCACCACCACCACCACCACCACGAAAGGCCCAATTTTTCAGCCCCTGTTCAACAGGGGCATGCAATTACAATTCTTGATCTAATAATTCACAGCAGGGCCCATTGCTGCACCCACCAAGAGTAACTGTCAGGGCTTACAGTGTTGTGGCACCAGCACCACCATCAAAGGCCCAATTTTTACTACCACTGTTCAACAATTATATGTAATTAAAATTCCTGATATAATAGTTGACAGCAGGGCGTTCCAGCACCAACCAAGAGTAACTGTGAGTGCTTACAGTGTTGTGCCAACACCAACAACTAAGGGGCCTATTTCTGCAGAGTATATACGGCAGGTCCCTACTTTCAAACATCCAACTTACAAACGACTCCTACTTGCAAACGCAAGAAGACAACAGGAAGTGAGAGGAAATCTACCACTAGGAAGGAAAATTCTCTCCTGTAAGAATAAATATGGGAGAAAGGTGTCTCCTCTGTACTGATGCTTTATCAGCAATCCTTGTTTCAAGAAAAACACCACATTTCAAAAACAGTTGTCATTGGGACGGAAAGTGAGGTGAAATGTTCTGAACAGGGGCACAGACAGCAAAACAAATGTTACAGGGGTGATAACCCTTACCTATGTTTTCCAAAAAGTTTAAAAATAGATTTTTGGGCTGGAGCTACACTTCAACAATGTACCTGTTCAAAATTACAAACAGATTCTACATAAGAACAAACCTACAGTCCCTGTCTTGTATGCACCGCCTGTATACGGCTGTTCAGAGTATATAGGGCCTTTTTTATTTTATGTGCGGGGTTCCCCTTAATATCCATACAAGACCCAAAGGGGCTGGTAATGGGCTGGGGTGGGGGGGGGGGGGTCATGGGGTAGCTATGCCATTTTTCTTAAAGATTTTCATCCATATTACCGGGACCAGACATTACATTAAAGCCGCAAGCAGTTTTAAATGGCTTTTTTTTCCTTTAGAAGTGTCATTTTGTGCAGGGACAGTTCTAAACACGGGAAACACGTGGCACTTCACAGGCATACTTTAGACACCCCCCAGGTACGATATTTAAAGGAATATTTGACTTTTTTTTTTCACTTTATGCATCATTAAAATGACTGCTCCCGAAAAACGACCGTTTTTAAAACTTCTTTTTGCATTGATACATGTCCCCTGGTGCACAACCCGGGTTCCCAAACCCTTTTTAGGACAATAACATGCATAATAGTTGTTATAATTAGCACTTTAGAATTCGAACGTTCGCATCCATTGTATTTAATAGGGTTCTAATGTTCGTACGAACTTTCGGTCCGTTCGCGGGTTCTGGTGCGAACCGAACCCGGGGGTGTTCGGCTCATCACTACTGATGATCAAACAAGTGACTAAACAGTGGCACGCTCGTGTAATAATTGTCCACATACAAGTGGTACCCCTTTCCGAATAAGGGTGACACCAAGTTCCACACTATCTTGCCAGCGCTCCCTATGTAATCCGGCAGTTGGCCGGCTCAACCTGACTATCTTTTCCCTCATAAACCATAAAGCTCCATACATAGCCTGTTGCCCTGTCACAGCACTTATAGAGCTTGACCCCGTATCTGGCACGCTTGCTGGGAAGGTACTGCTTGAAAGCCAAGCGGCCAGAAAATTTAATCAGGGACTCATCAGCTTGATCGGGAATAAACAAGGCTGCAAAACGTTCGTTGAAGTGGTTTATGAGGGGCCGAATTTTATAGAGCCGGTCGTATTCAGGGTCCCCACGTGGACGACAAAGTTCATTGTCGTTGAAGTGCATGAATCGCAAAATCTGCTCGTATCGTTTCCTGGGCATGGAGGCAGAGAACACGGGCATGTGGTCAATTGGGTGCGTGGACAAATAAGCACGCAATGACGGGAATTTATGTGTGCCCATGTTGAGGGAAAGGCCCAGAAAGGTCTTAAATTCGGAAACCGTAATTGGTTTCCAATCTTTGGCAATGGAAGGCAACTGGGGATTAGCGGCGATGAATTGACCAGCATATAAATTACTCTGGTCCACAATAGATCTATAGAGATCTTCCGTGAAAAACAGCGAATAATAATCGATTGGCATAAAATCAGCTGTTTCCACCTGAATACCGGGTTGGGCAGTGAATGGGGGAAGTACGGGTTCTGCAGAAGTGGTGGGGACCCAATCAGGATAGGCGAATTCTGCAGGAAGAGCACTATGGGTACGACGGGCCTGCCTTTGTCTTCTTATTGGTGGCAGCGGGACACTACTTGTGCTTGCCACCTCGCCAGCTTGAACTGCACTTATGGGACTCGCCATGTCACCACGTGATACTGCAGTGCTGGATGTACGCCCAGGCTGTACTAGGCCACTGGTGCTTGCCAATTCACCAGAAGGAATAGCGGCGCTAGTACTCCTCTGCTCCATGATACGAGAGCCCTGCGGTTCTTGCTCCTCAACAACCTCAGAAGATCGGGATCGGGTACGCCTGACCTTAGCAGGGACCTCAACTTCGTCGTCAGAGCTATCTGACGTGGGGCCGCTGACGTCACTGTCTTCTACGGGAAGATATTCTGAGCCTGAATCTGACAGATACGTGACCTCCTCTTCACTATCTGTCATGCTCAAAATCGCGTAGGCCTCTTTACTAGTGTACCTTCGACTTGCCATTTTGGGCTCTAAATTTAGGGGTACACTAGTAAGATTCACAGGAAAAAAAGCACCCGACTGTCGTCAGCAAATATATCAAACGCTACAAAAAAAACTGTTAGCGGTCGCAGGGATCAGGACTGTCTCTGCGAACGCTGCAGTTATGTGTTTTGTGTTTGGTAAGTGACAGTGATCGATCGATACTGCACTTGGGTGGGCTGGGCTGGGCTGGGCTGGGCGGAGGGGCTAAACGCAGGTGCTTGCAGGTATCTGGGCTGATCACGCTAACACTGCGTTTTTGGGAACCCTAAACCGCTGGGGATGCTAGTATAGATCTGATCAGATACTATACCACTAAGGGAGGTGTATGCTTTGCGCGTGGGTGTTAGCATTACTGGCACTAACCTAACGCTGCCTGGGGCGACGCAGACCCTCTCTGGCGCTAAAACCTAATTGATCTCACCCGCCGGGCGATCAGGGGGTTAAACCTTTATTGGGTTATATACGGCGGGTGCCCTGATGCTATAAAAAGCAAACTAACCAACCAGTGTCACCCGTAACCTTTATATGGTGATCACTGGTGAAAGGGTTAACTAGGGGCAATCAGGGGGTTAAAACCTTTATTAGGTTAAATATGGGGGTACCCGACGCTATATAAAAACCTGACGGGTTACCTAAATAACTAAATAACTAACTGGGTAACCAGTGTCACCAGTGACGCTTATACGGTGATCACTGGTGAAAGGGTTAACTCTAGGGGCAATCAGGGGGTTAAAATAATATATGGGGGTACCTGACGCTCTAAAAACCTGCGGCGAAACTAAAAATAAATAACTGGCTATCTAGGGCACCACCGGCACTAAATACAGCGATCGAAAATACGATCGCTTAGTGACGCTGGCGTTAGGGGGTGAAAGGGTTACCTGGGGGGCGATCAAGGGGTTAAACCTTTATTAGGGGGGGTTAGGGGGCTACCCTGGACCTAAAGGGGCCTAAACCTAACTGCCCTGCAACTTTTTACTATCACAGATGACACTAAATGCAGTGATCAGTAAAATAAATGATCACTGCAATCAGTGACACTGTGATTGGGGGCTGGGGGGTGACCTGGGGGGTGATTTGGGGGTGACTGGGGGGTGAAATGTGTGCCTATGTGTACCTATGTGTCAGTGGACTGTTGGTGCACTAACCTGCTTCCTCTCTCCTCGGCGCCGGAATCGAAAAGACCGCCGCGAGGGAGATGACATCACTTCCTCCTGCCTGTGTTTACATCACATGGCGGAGGAAGCATTTTCATTGGCCGGGAGCGATCGCGAGGGGGTGGCCGAAATTGAATGGTCACCCCCTCATCTCTAATCGCTCCCCAACGATAAACGGCCTCTCACTGTATAGGAGGGGGGTCCGATCGGACCCCCCAACTGTACAAAGGTGATCACGTACACTCTACGTGATTGTGCCTGTCGGTGCCATTCTGCCGACGTATATATACAGTGAGCGGTCGTTAAGTGGTTAATAATGCTTAAAGTGAAACAAAAAAAATAGGATTTTTGTACTCACCGTAAAATCCTTTTCTCTGACATCCATGGACTGACACGGCGTCTCTTATTCACTGTACTCGTGGGGTTATGTCTCTGCTTGCAGGAGAAGACCTAGGCAGAATGTGAGATGTTATACATACATTCTAAAAACCAGAGGTGAACAGTCCCGCCCAGGGGGGCGGTCCCTCCGGACATAACCCACCCCCTGCAGTCAGCAGACCTCAGTTCGTAACAAAGCAGTACAAACTTTAAAAGGAAGGGTGGGTGCCGTGTCAGTCCATGGATGTCAGAGAAAAGGATTTTACGGTGAGTACAAAAATCCTATTTTCTCTTATCATCCATGGACTGACACGACGTCTCTTATTCACTGTACACGTGGGATGTCCCAAAGCAGTGTCAAGAGGGATGGGAGCAGTATAAATGGAAAAACCAAAAAACTTCACTCCAAACAAGGCAGAGCTCCTCAACGGAGGAGTTGCAACTCTAAACAGCGGCCTGAAACACCTTGCGGCCGAAGGAAGCATCCGAAGATGCAGCCACATCAACCTTATAAAACTTAGAAAAGGTATGAACAGACGACCAAGTCGCCGCCTTGCACACTTGTGCAACCGACGTTTGAGGTCGGAAAGCCCAGAAAGCACCAATTGCCCTGGTGGAATGTGCCTTGACCGGAAAGGGAGGCGCCCGCCGCTTGAGAGCATAGACTTGAATGACGGTTTGTCTGATCCACCTAGAAATGGTGGCAGACGAAGCCGCTTGGCCCTGTTTTGGACCAGAGACAGTCACAAACAGTGAGTCAGACTTCCGAATAGAAGCAGCAGCAGACAGGTACACTGGCAAGGCTCGTACCACATCCAATGTGTGAAGCACAAACTCTCTGGGATGCGATGGGTGAGGACACAAGGACGGTAGGACAATGTCCTCATTTAGGTGAAAGGCCGAGACCACCTTTGGCAAAAAAGAAGGTCGCGGACGCAACACCGCCCTATCCTTATGGATGACCAAATGTGGCGACTTGCAGGACAAGGCCGCCAACTCAGACACTCGTCTAACAGAAGTAATTGCCACTAAAAAGGCCACCTTCGGAGACAAAGTCAAGAGGGGAATATCCCTAATATTCCCAAAGGGAGGTTCCTGGAGAACCGAGAGCACCAAATTCAGATCCCACGGGGGGAGAGGAGGCTTGACAGGAGGGAGCACATAGCAAACACCCTGCACAAAGGTGCTAACCAAAGAATGACCCGCTAGTGGTTGCTGAAAGAAGACGGCCAAGGCCGAAATCGGACCCTTAATGGTACTCAAAGCGAGCTTTTGGGCCACTCCACGCTGCAGAAAACGCAGGATTCTAGGGACGGAATACGTCCGAGGATGCCAGTCCAGCTCTTCGCACATGGCGATGTAAGCTTTCCAGGTACGGTGATAGATCATTCTGGAGGAAGACTTCCGTGCCCTTAACATGGTCGAAATGACCGAGTCCGAGAGACCTCGTCTCTCAACACCTGGCTTTCAACAGCCATGCCGTTAAAGCCAGAGACTTTAAAGCAGGATGAAATATAGGACCTTGAGACAGAAGGTCCTCCCTCATTGGCAACTGCCAGGGAACGTCCGCGACAAGACTTACCAGATCGGCGTACCAGTGACGCCGAGGCCAATCCGGAGCAATGAGGATCACCGGAATTCCCTTGGTCGCCACCCTGCGCAGCAGGCGAGGGAGCAACTGCAGCAGAGGATGAACGTATATCAGGTGATAATGACCCCATGGGGCCACCAACGCATCCGAGACATCCGCCCAAGGATCCCTGGATCTGGCCACAAACCTCGACACCTTGCGATTGAGTCGAGAGGCCATCAGGTCCACATCCGGCGTGCCCCACCGTCGGCAGAGGAGTTGAAATACCTCCGGGTGCAAGGACCACTCTCCCTGGTCCAGCGTCTGGCGACTCAGATAGACCGCCTGCCAATTGTCTATGCCCGGAATGTAAACGGCCGACAGAGCCGGCACGCTTCTTTCGGCCCACTTCAGGATATGGGCCACAAGGAGAGGCACAGTCTGATTGCCCGTATTTCCAGAACATTAATTGGTAAACAGGCTTCGTCCGGAGTCCAAAGCCCTTGGGCCGACAGGACTCCCCAGACTCCACCCCAGCCCGTCAGGCTGGCGTCCGTCGTGATCACCGTCCATTGGATGGGGAGGAACGACTTCCCGGTGCGAAGAGCTGGGGACCTCAGCCACTATGTCAGGGACGCCCTGACCAGGCGACTCACCTGGATCGGAAGATCCAAAGACAACTGGGATTTGTCCCAAGTGAGCAAGATCTCCTTCTGCAAGGTCCTGGTGTGATTGGGCATATGGAAAGGCCTCGAAGGAGGCCACCATGAGTCCCAGGACTCTCATGCAAAAACGGATTGACGACCATTTTCGGGATGTCAGCACCCGCACTGCAGACTGAAGTGTCAGTAGCTTCTCCGGAGGTAGGAATATTTTTGCCTCCAAGGAGTCCAGAATCAGACATAGATACTCCAGACGCTGAGTCGGGACCAGGACTGACTTCTGAATGTTCAGGAGCCACCCGAAGTCCCTGAGGGTCTTACTGACGATAGTCACACTGTCTTCTAATTCTGAGCCACTTACTGCTCTCAGAAGAAGATCGTCCAGATAGCTCACGACAGCAATGCCTCGCTGTCTCAGTAAAGCCAGAACCGGAGCAAGCACCTTGGTGAACACCCTTGGTGCCGAGGCTAGGCCGAAAGGAAGAGCCACAAATTGATAGTGGACTTCGCCGATCGCAAAGCGCAGAAACTACTGGTGACTTGCGCAGATCGGAACATGCAAGTAGGCGTCCTTGATGTCCAAGAACGCCCAAAAATCCCCTTGATGGATTGTAGCGGTCACCGTGCGAATGGATTCCATGCGGAATTTTTGCACCTTCACGAAGGCATTCAGGGCCTTGAGGTCCAGGATAGGCCGAACCCCGTCCTTTTTAGGGACGACAAACAGATTCCCTGAAACGTCTCCTGTGACGGAACCGGCACAATCACTCCGGACCTGATCAAATCCTGAACAGCCGCCAATAGGGCTGCCCGACGGGCAGGAAGGAGAGGAAAATTTGAGGGAAAGAATCTGTCTGGGGGCCAGGAACGGAACTCTATCCTGTAACCTGAGGTGACCACCTCGCACACCCACCGGTCGGAGATCCGGGAGGTCCACCGATCCGTGAACCTGCAAAGTCGTCCCCCCACCCCAGAGTCGGGTGGGGGCAAGATTTCACACGGAGGAGGGCTTGGGAGCCGGCTTGTTTGGCTTACGCACCCAGGGGCGCTTGTGTCCACCAGCCGCACTGCTGTCAGTCTGGGAGGGCCTACCCGTGGACTCTGGCTGACGAAAAAAAACGGCGGGCCTAGGTCAGCAGACCAGCATTTCAACCAGATAAGACGACACAATATCACCTGGATATTAAAGGGGCCGCGTCTAACGTGGCGTCGCACACATAAACCAGGCCCTGCACCATTTGGTGGGCCAGAGCAATAGTGTCTGGAGAAAGATTATGCTCCTGTACAGTTTGGTGCAAAATTTTTTGCCCATCCTGTAAGTGTCTGAGACACAAGGGTCGCCGCTACCACAGGCCGTAGGGCGGATCCAAACAAGGCAAACATGGCTCTGCTCACCACTTCTGACCTCCTGTCAGTGGAGTCCTTAAATGCAGGAGTCCCCTCCATCAGGAGAGTGGTGGCCTTGTTCAACCGGGCGACTGGAGGGTCGACCACTGGGGGAGAAGCCCACTTTTTAAGTAGGGCATCTTCAAAGGGGTATCTGATAGACAAACGCCGCGGGACAATTAAAAACTTCTGCGGCTTTTCCCAGACCTTATCAATGAGCTGGTCAAAGAAAGGAACATATGGAAAAAACCTTTTTAGAAGGCCTGGCCTTAAAAAAAACAAAGGAGACTGTATCCGCCTGAGGTTCTGTATCCGCAGCATTCAGCTTGAGAGTGTCCCTCACAGCATCAATGAGTTCACTAACAAGCGCCCTGTCATTTACTGACTCAGAACTGGAGTCTTCCTCACAAGGAATGTCCTGTTCAAAACCATCAAATATTCAGAGCTAGGGTCCTGAGCGGTAGTGGCTAGGCCCATATCTGATACAGCGCACTCCCCTTGTGGAGATAAAGTGGGGAGAGGGCGCTTTTTTGCTCCCTTGCGCTCGCACACCGCTTCCCTCCTGGTCAGAAATGAATCCAGGACTGCCGACAACTGGTCCATAGGGACTGCAGGTGCTGGAGCACTGCCTGTTGCCTCTGATATGTAAGGGGAAGCTGGTGACACTGACTCCATATTGTCCCTCTCTGAGACTCCTCATATAAAAAAGTCCACCCACAGGCTGTGCTGACTGAGGAGGGGGCGCCCAGGGGCTCAACAGACTGGACCAGGACCGATCAGTTACACTGTCTGTACCGCGCTGTGTCAGCGCGAGTGAGCTGTGAGGAGATTGTGAGGAGATTTGCGCTGTTACAGCTGCGATAGAGGCCAATCTAGTGCTGAAAAGCGCGCAGGCTACAAGAAAATGGCCGCCACACTTCACTGAGGCGATCCGCGGCAAGATGGCTGCCATGCGCAGTTAAAATGAAAAAAAAACAGCACACACACACACAACACCAAACGGCGCCCGGGCCACAAAATCTGCTGAAAAGCGCGCGGGCTACAAGAAAAATGGCCGCCGCACTTCACTGAGGCGATCCGCGGCAAGATGGCTGCCATGCGCAGTTAAAATTAAAAACAGAGATGTTTGAGTCTAGGATATTTGTGGATGTGGCTGAAAAGTTAAGTACAGTGTGTTGACAGGCTTGGCCCCCCCTGGTGGAGTTCCCTAATTTAAAACACCAATCCGGGGCGTAACTTCTACCTATGGTCTGGAAGATAAGGGTGGCGTTTGGGAATTCTCTAGTGACATTTGTGAGGTGTATAGGTGGTGTACCATTCAGGAGAGGAGTGAAGTTCAATGGTACAGCCATTAAAGGAATTCTAGTGGACCCAGGGTGGAGCTTGCTACATATCCAGCATTTGTCATATCCTGATCTCTGGGCATAAGCATTCTTAAATTTCAATAGTAACATCTTATCACTAAAACTTCCATCAGTCTCTCTTTTTGTTCTATCATGACCTTTGGTGTGATAGGGCTAGTGTCTTTTCCACAGATGCCTTGTATAGCACCCAAGTCCTCTAGATGATAGATACAGTTAGTTATGATCCATGTCGGGAAAAACACTAAAAGTACCAGTGTCCCCACCAGTATCCAGAGCTTGCCAGAGTCCTTGGCTATGAACAAAGTAATTTTGAGGTTCAGAGACTACAACACCTGCTTCACTCGCTGTTCGAGGGCTTGTATCACCTGTTTCGCCTCCTTCGTCTTTGTCTTTATCTGTGTCTTGCTTCGCACAAACCACCTTGAACTTTTTTACTTGACTGGCATGGATCCAGGCTTGTTGGCTTTCCACGAGGACTGCGGTCCAGGTTACAGCAACAACTCTAGTTTCTGGACCAAATGGATATCCACTCTTGCGATCCTGATCCAGTTGTTTCACTACCACCCAATCTCCAGGCTGGAATGGGTGTGTGGGTAAGAAGGACAAAAAACTGTCAGTCACGTTCCCCCAGCTGCAGCATACTGCCAAGTTTGCTCCAGTGACAAGGAGGGAGGGGATGATGAGGTCACTGACTCTACGTGGGTGCCTGATAGGAGAGAGGAGGAGGAGGAGGCACATCTCCAACGAGGCAGGATGCCCTCCAGGGGCCAGCTTAAGGGCAGCTAACCGACTGCATCACACCGCAGAGCTCCGCATGTGCAGGGCGCTGCTGACTCTGCGCGTTTTTCCAAAAGTTCTTTGGTGTGGGCCTTTTTTCAGACGTATGCAGCAGATCGCGCCGTTGCTATTTGCAACCTATGTCTGAAGCGTATCAAGCATGGCCAAAACAGCAGCCCCTTGGGCACCACATGCTTGACCAGACATATGTCGACCTGCCATGCAGTCCGTTGGCAAGCGTACACAAAATGCTACTAGGGGTGATTCTGACACACCTCTCTCCTCCACCCCCTCCTCCTCTTCTTCTTCCTCCATGGCCTCTTCCTCTGCTGATTTGTCCTCGGAACCAGCGGTGCTCCGTAGGCATTCAAGGGGCTACACAAGTACGCAGGCAAAAAGATGCCATGCAGTGCTTGAGCTGGTGTGCTTGGGGGACAGGAACCACACTGGGGCAGAGATTCTGTCAGCTCTGCAGGGGCAAGCTCAGAGGTGGTTGACGCCATGCCAGCTTAAGTCAGGAATGGTGGTTTGCGACAATGGCACCAACCTCCTCTCCGCCCTACGACAGGGACAGCTGACCCATGTGCCCTGTTTGGCTCACGTCCTTAACTTGGTGGTTCAGCGGGTTCTTGGGCAGGTACCCGGGCTTACAGGATGTCCTGAGGCAGGCCAGGAAAGTCTGTGTGCATTTCCGCCGGTCATATAATGCCAGTGCTCGGCTGGCTGACCTCCAAAGGGAATTTAACCTGCCCAAGAACCACCTAATCTGTGACATGCCCACCAGGTGGAACTCAACGTGGCCATCAATGAGTACCTGTGCGACTATGGCACCAGGACAGGGTCAGGGGAGCTTGTTTTTTTTTTGCCACGCCAGTGGGTCATGATCAGGGATGCATGCACTATCCTGTCACCATTTGAGGAGGCCACGAGGATGGTGAGCAGTGACAGTGCATGCATCAGTGATACTGTCCCTCCTGTCCATCCGTTGGAGCACACACTGCGTGGAATAATGGACAGGGCACTTGAGGCAGAACAGAGGGAGGAAGAGGAGGACTTCCTTACCTCTCAAGGCCCCCTTTATCCAGACAGTGTACCTGCGGGCCCGCCGATCACACAGGAAGAGGAGGAGGATTGTGTCAGCATGGAGGTGGAGCCTAGCACTCAGCATCAGCAGCAGTCTTCAAGGGATCATTTACAGTACCCAGTAACCCATGGACTTGTACGTGGCTGGGAGGAGGTGGCTGCGGATCATGTCGTCCTAAGTGACCCAGAGGACTCCGGACCGAATGCCTCAGCAAACCTACGCTGCATGGCCTCCCTGATCCTGCAAAGCCTGTGAAAGGATCCTCGTATTCGTGGTATCAAGGAAAGGGATCATTACTGGCTGGCAACCCTCCTTAATCCATGTTACAAGGGTAAGGTTGCGGACCTTATCCAGCCATCACAGAGGGAGCAGAAGATGAAACATCTTCGGGAGCCCTTGCAGAAAGGTTTGAGCAACGCGTTTCCAGAGCCTGGGAGGTTACAAATTCCTGGTCCTGGACAACGTGTTGCTGAGGCTTCGGTCAGTCACAGAAGGAGCGGTGGAGAAGGTGGCCGTCTGACCGATGCGTTCAGACAATTTTTTAGTCCGCAGCCCCAAGGTATGATCGGTTTCAGCAACCATCGCCAGCGTCTAATTCACATGGTACTGGAATACCTAGGGCAGTGGTTCTCAACTCCAGTCCTCAGGGCCCACCAACAGGCCAGGTTTGCAAGATAACTGAAATGCATCACAGGTGATATAATTTGCTGCTCAGGGATTGCAGTATTCTAGTCTGCATCTCACCAAGGTAATACTTAAAATCTGGCCTGTTAGTGGGTCCTGAGGACAGGAGTTGAGAACCACTGACCTAGGGGCAAGATCAGACTTGGACACCTTTCCCACCGAAAATCCTCTGGGTTACTGGGTCTTGAAGATGGATCACTGGCCAGAGCTTTCACAGTATGCAATTGAGCTACTGGCCTGTCCTGCAACCAGCGTTCTTTCGGAACGCACATTCAGTGCTGCTGGAGGCTTTGTAACCGATCACAGGGTGCGCCTGTCCGACTCGGTCGATCGGCTGACCTTCATAAAAATGAATCAGTCTTGGATAACCAGCTACCAAGCACCTGATGCTGATGTAACCAAATTTTTTGAATGTGAGATCCCTTCAAGCCTGCCTATGCTGATGCTGAGTGTCACGTACCTGACGGTGACGAGCCTGGATTTGCAGAGGAAGGCCTCCCTTACGGCTCCCACCACCGGCCCCTGGTAGTGTAACAGAAGGCGCGGAGGTAGGAGGGGTACGAGTGCCTGGCAGGATCAACCAAGGTAGGAGGTAATTCCGAAGACTGGGCTGGATCCAGGCACACAGGAAGTATGGCAGACAGGACTGGAACCAGGAACACAGGAACACAGCAAGCGGAACTGGAACAGCTACAGCAGACCGGACCGGAACCAGGAACACAGGAAACCAGCAGGCAGAACTGGAACCAAGAACACAGGAACACAGCAGGCAGAACTGGAACCAGGAACACAGCAGACAGGACTGGAACCAGGGGTGGTAAGATTGGTCAGACAAGCCGGGTCAGTTAACTGGCTGGCAGCAAAGGTACTGGAGGATCAGGCAGAGGAGAAGTCACAACAAGCCAGAGGTCAGATGCAGGCGAAAAACTGGAGAGGTCACAGGCAAGCCGGGTCAGATGCGGGTAAATCTTAGGATCATGTTCTCAGGTACTAAACGCTGTCTGTCATTGACAGGTTTAAATAGGCCTTCTGGCGCCACCTGCAGAACGCGCGCGCGCACCCGCAGAATGCACCCGCAATCGGGAACCAGGAAGTCCGGGGCGCCTGTTTCTGGCAGGATCTCCGTGACACTGAGTGACTATCCTCTTCCTCCTCAATGTTCATGTTGATAGCTTGTAAGAACATTTTTGTTTCTGGGCATCGCCACCAGTGGCCAAGGCCCAATTTTTCTGCCCCTGTTTAACAGGGACGTGTAATTACAATATTTGCTGTAATACTTTGCAGCAGGGCTCATTCCTGCGCTCCAACTATGGTATCTGTGAGGGGTTGCAGTGTTGTGGCACCAGTGCCTAGGGCCCAATTTTTCTGCCCCTGTTTAACAGGGACGTGTAATTACAATATTTGCTGTAATACTTTGCAGCAGGGCTCATTCCTGCGCTCCAACTATAGTATCTGTGAGGGGTTGCAGTGTTGTGGCACCAGCACCAGTGCCTAAGGCCCAATTTTTCTGTCCCTGTTCAACAAGGGCATGCAATTACAATTCTTGATCTAATATTTCACAGCAGGGCCCGTTCTTGCGCCCACCAAGAGTAACTGTGAGGGCTTACAATGTTGTGGCAACACCACCGCCACCACAACCAAAGGCCCAATTTTTCTGCCCCTGTTCAACAGTGGCATGTAAATACAATTCTTGATATAATAGTTCACAGCAGGGCGTTCCAGCGCCCACCAAGAGTAACTGTGAGGGCTTACAGTGTTGTGGCAACACCAACACCTAAGGCACAAATTTCTGCAGAGTACATAGGGCAGGCCCCTACTTTCAAACATCCGACTTTCAAACGACTCCTACTTACAAATGGAGGGAAACAACAGGAAGTGAGAGGAAATCTACCCCTAGGAAGGGAAATTCTCTCCTGTAAGAGTTAATATGGGAAAAAGGTGTCTCCTCTCTACTGATGCTTTATCACCAATCCTTGTTTCCCTAAAAACACCAAATTTTCAAAATCCAATTGTCATTGGGACAGAAAGTGAGGTGAAATCTTCTGAACAGGTGCACAGACAGCAAAACAAATGTTACAGGGGTGATAACCCTTACCTATGTTTTCCAAAAAGCTTAATATTTTTTTTGGGCTGGAGCTACACTTTAAAAATGTACCAGTTCAAAATTACAAACAGATTCTACGTAAGAACAAACCTACAGACCCTGTCTTGTTTGCACCGCCTGTATACTGCTGTTCAGAGTATATAGGGCCTGGGGGCCCCACGCCTTACCTTTTTTTAATTTGGGTGCGGGGTTCCCCTTAATATCCATACAAGACCCAAATGGGCTGGTAATGGGCTGGGGGGGGGGGGGGGTACCCATGCCATTTTTCTCAATGATTTTCATCCATATTCCCGGGACCACACATTACATTAATGCTGCAAGCAGTTTTAAATGACTTTTATTCCTTTAGAAATGTCATTTTGTGCAGGGACAGCTCTAAACACAGGAAACACGCGCCACTTTACAGGCATACTATAGATACCCCCCAGGCACGATATTTAAAGGAATATTTCACTTTTATTTTTTCACTTTAAGCATCATTAAAATCACTGCTCCTGAAAAAACGGACGTTTTTAAAACTTTTTTTTGCATTGATACATGTACCCTGGGGCAGGACCCAGGTCTCCAAACCCTTTTTCCGACAATAACTTGCATATTAGCCTTTAAAATTCACACTTTTGATTTCTCACGTTCGAGTCCCATAGACTTTAACGGTGTTCAAAAGTTTGCGTGAACTTTCGGTCCGTTCGCATGTTCTGGATGCGAACCGAACCTGGGGGTTTTCGGCTCATCCCTAGTCATGAGTCCGGCGGTCATCGCGCCCCACTGGGCACTCGCTTCGGCAGCGCGCGCCCCCTAGTGACCAAAAGGCGAAGCAACGTAAGGTTTCGCCCAGGGGAGCCAACCTGCCACAGTTTCACAGTTGGTCCAGAAGCGGTTAAGGCTGTTCATAATATAATATATAATATTCACAATGCAAAGATATGTCAATGTCAATGGCATTAGCTGAATTTTAGCTGTATTTGTTATTCACTTATGTAGGGTTCATCTGAATCTCCTACCCCATCTAACACTATCCCAGATATTGCTGCTGTCCAACGCTGTCTCCGATACTCCTCCATAGATAGAGGAGACATCTTAAGACATTAAAGTGTGTCACTAGCCTGATCCAGGTTAAAATAAAGAGGAGAGAAAACAAATCTATGTGTCAGAAAGCTGCAATATATTATATATTTTTGGGGTAAATGTAGCACATACAGTATACCTCACTTATGTCCATGCCACATTCCTGTGAGAGCCTGGAGAAGAACACACTCACTCAATACAACTGAGCAAAGCTCAAAGTGATAAATGGAAAGCCCAGTATGTGCTGATGTGACGTAGAAAAGAGAATTCTGATTGCTTGCTGTGGGCTGCTACATTTTGCTGCATTAAAGTGATTGTAATTCAATTTTTTTTTCTTCTAACCACTTGCCACACAATTGTGCAATGTACAGGATGCCAAGGTTGGGTCCTGGACGGGTGCTATATAGCACCAGTATTTGGGTTGTGGGTCCCTTTAAGGGAATTGTGATAGTGTTCAGTGGGTCACCCAGAATGGGTAAAGAATTCCCGGCAATAAAATTAATCCAGAGAAGACTGGCTCGCAGCCCTCTCTGTCTTGATAGAGAGTCATTTGGGGCCCGGAATTTCGGAGGCTCTAAAGTGATATTCGGGTGGGAAAGAGCCTCTACCCCTGACCACTGGGAGTCAGGACACAGGGGGTTAAAGGCTTCCAGGGAACAGCTCATAAGACAGGAAGTGGTGCTAGAGGTGGTGAGGAGGAGCATGGGATTGCACCTGTTGTGATGAGCTGTGTGTCTGCTGGAAGCTGCTAAGGATTTAGCAAGGACTCTTGAAGTTCTGGGGCGAAGACCCATTTACAAAAACTGTATGTGCCTTTTCTTTTGTTTTGTGCTGAAGACAAGCGGACTTTATTTTATGCTGAAGCTAAGCGGACTTTGTTTTATAGTTTTCCTGTGTGCTGAATGAAGCTTTATTTTGGCTTGTTTACAAATAAAAGCCTTTTTGTTCAAGATCAAACGGTTTATGCACTTGGAGCTATAGTCCCCAAAAGTTTACAACTGGTGTCTTGGATGCTGGCAAAGTGCATTTGCAGCCGTTTAAAACAACTGACATTTAAAGAGACAGTGTGCTTATGGCATGTCTTGGGTGAAGTCAGCTCAGACATTGCAAGCAGCAGACAAAGGCATGGAGGAGGTCATCAAGGCTTTGGCACAAGCCACTGTGACCCGGCAGCAAGCTTCAGCAGAGGCAAACCGTTGCCATGAGGAAGCGATGGCTCAGCAGCAGCCGGCCCTGGCACAGGCTGTAGCTGCACAGCAGGAAAGCACGCGGCTGCTAACCGCCCAGTTTACGGCCCAGCAGGAGTCCACTCAAGCACAGGTGGTTGCCTTGCGGTCATTGCCGCTGGAAACCAAGTGTCCGTGAGAGCCAGCCATTTCTTACAAAAACTAACACCCAGCGATGATGTAGAGGCCTTTCTCACTACCTTTGAAAGGATAGCAGAGAGAGAGAGGTGGCCCCGTGACCAATGGGCTGGCATTATCTCCCCTTTCCTCACTGGTGACCAGCAAAAGGCTTATTTTGACCTCCCATCTGAGCACATAAGCGACTATGAGCGGCTGAAGGCAGAGATCCTGGCCCGCCTGGGAGTGACCACAGCCGTCCGGGCTCAGAGGGTGCATCGCTGGCGGTACAAACCTGACCGACCACCTAGGTCCCAAATGCACGAACTAGTACAGCTGGTAAAAAAATTCCTGCAGCCGGAAAAGTTGTCAGGCCCACAAATGGTGGAACGGGTGGTGATGGACTGGTACCTGTGGTCCCTGCCAGATGACCTACAGCGCTGGGTAAGCCATGGAGACCCTGCAACTGCTGACCAGCTGGTTGAGTTGGTCGAAAAGGTATACTGCGGTAGAGGACCTACTTGGGCCTGCCAAGCGTCGGGAACCCACACCAAGGGCAACCAGACCGGCCACAGCACCTAGGAGAGAAGCCCTGCCAGACATTGGAACAAGCAAACCTGAATCATCTTCCGCAGAACCACGAAGGTTGGTTCCTGTTCCAAGGATGGGGGACCTACAGTGTTGGCGATGTCAGTCCTGGGGGCATACCCGGGCACAATGCCCACTGCAGGAGGAGCCTATGGACTGTGGCACTGGTCAGAGAAGCTCCTTTTATGTGCAAAATGCGTGTGCCACTCATCTTGATCTGGCTGGAGGATGGTTCGAGTGTGAAGTGTGGGTGAACCACCTTCCTGCCAGGGCTCTACTGGACTCCGGTAGCATGGTAACACTTGTACATGCCAGGGTGGTCGGGAGACTCGGCCCAGTAAATAAGACTTTACGGGTAGTGTGTATCTATGGGGATACCAGGGAGTACCCCCTGGTCCCGGTCACTGTTTCCTATGGCCATACCTCAGTTACACAAGAGGTTGGGGTGGTAAAAAGTTTAATACATGACATCATAGTGGGGCGGAACTGTCCACTATTTCTCGAACTATGGAACCAGGTACAGATGGGGCTGCCAGGAGAACTGGGGACACTGGGCCTGGAAGTGACAGAGTCTGAGGGGTCCGGGCCTGAAACCTCCACAACACACCCCTCTAATATGGAGATACCTGTGACCAATAATTAAATTGCAGAGAATGCTGATTTGGATAATGCCCCTGTTCCAGGTCTCAAAACCGAGTTGATCTCTGGGGGGGGGGAGTCTTCCCATTACAAGTTATGCTGGGGGAGGATGAGGAGGAGCTCTCCCCGGTTCAGGAGGATGAAGGGGAAACATCCTCGAGGCCAGTGCATCCAGACCTGGATGTATCCAGGGGTGCATTTGGCACCGCCCAATTACAGGATCCTACCTTGGTCAATGCTCGAGAGCAGGTTTCTGTTATTGATGGTGTCTCACAAATGCCAGGTGCAGATCAGAGGTTTCCTCATTTTGCGTTGAAGGGGGACTTGGTATATTGAGTGGCTGAGAGCCGAGGGGAAACTGTAGAGCAGTTGCTGGTTCCCCAACCGTATAGGCGGATGCTCCTTGATCTAGCCCACAGCGACGCACTGGGAGGACACCTGGGGACAGAGAAAACAGAGGCCAGATAACCGACCAATTTTACTGGCATGGGGTGAAGGCCGAGGTTAAAAGATATTGTGCATCTTGTCCCATTTGCCAGTTAACTGCCCCAGTGCCCCACTATAGAAACCCTCTAGTACCCTTGCCAATTATTGAGGTCCCATTCGAGCGGATCGCTATGGATCTTGTGGGACCCCTGGTAAATTTGGCAAGGGGGCACCAATACATATTAGTCATCCTGGATTATGCAACTAGGTATCCAGAAGCAGTCCCTTTGAGGAAAACTTCCTCTAAGGCCATTGCCCGGGAATTATTTCAAATTTTCTCACGAACTGGGTTCCCCAAAGAGATACTGATGGACCAGGGCACCCCTTTTATGTCAAAGGTGATGGCGGACTTGTGCAAACTGTTTCAGATTAAGCAGTTGCAGACGTCCGGCTATCACCCGCAGACCGATGGCCCAGTTGAGAGGTTTAATAAAACTCTAAAGTCCATGTTGAAAAGAGTGGTCCAGAAAGACGGGAAGGATTGAGATATGTTACTCCCTGCCCTGTTGTTTGCCATCCGGGAGGATCCACAAGCATCCACGGCTTCTAACCATTTGAGCTAGTGTATGGATGAAGGCCCCGGGGGTTGCTCGATCTAGTAAAGGAAACGTGGGAAAGCGAGTCCTCACCGCATAAAACCATGGTAGAGTATATCTCTCAAATGCAAGAGAGGGTGGCTAAGGTGATGCCACTGGTGAGGGAGCACATGCAGAAGGCTCAGGATGCCCAAAGAAGAGTGTATAACCGGTCGGCTAAAATTAGACAGTTTCAAGTAGGAGACCGGGTGGCTGTTCTAATACCCACTGTGGAGAGCAAATTCTTGGCCAAGTGGCAAGGTCCGTTTGAGGTAGTAAAGAAAGTGGGTGAGGTGAACTACAAGGTACACCAGCCAGGGAAAAGAAAACCGTACCAAATCTATCATGTAAATTTGTTGAAACCCTGGGGAGACAGAGAACAGGTATCTGCGGTGGTAGGGGTACAGTCAGGGGACCATGCAGGGATCGACCTGGTGCAGGTTGCTGCTACCCTAACTAGGCCCCAAACCCAGCAAGCAAAAGAGTTTCTGCAAAGAAATAGGGACATGTTTTCCGGTCTCACCAACGTCATCGAGCATGACATTGTAACCGAGCCCAATGTAAAAATCTGGTTAAACCCTTACCGTATCCCAGAAGCTCATAGGGTGGCAGTATCTGAAGAGGTTAAAAGAATGCTCGAGCTTGGAATCATTGAAGAGTCACAGAGCAATTGGTTGAGTCCAATCGTGTTGGTACCCAAACCCAATGGCACCCTCCGCTTCTGCAACGACTTAAGAAAACTTAATGAAGTCTCCAAGTTTGATGCATATCCCATGCCACGGGTAGATGAGCTAATTGAGAGGTTGGGTCCTGCCAGGTATATTACCACGCTGGACCTCACAAAAGGGTACTGGCAGATTCCCCTGACAAAGGAAGCCAGGGAGAAAACGACCTTCTCTACCCTGGAAGGCCACTTCCAATACAAAAGGATGCCATTTGGTCTACACCCTGCCCCCGCCACGTCAAAAGGGCCATGGACAAAACTTTGCGTCCACATCAACGGTACGCTTCCGTCTACCTAGATGACACAGTCATCTTCAGCACTGATTGGGAGTCCCATCTTCCCTGGGTTCAGGCAGTCCTAGACTCCTTGAGAAGAGCAGGGTTCACCATCAATCCGGAGAAGTGTGCCATTGGGATGGAGGAAGCCAAGTACCTTGGGTATATTGTGGGTAGGGGGCTGGTGAAGGCCCAAATGAGTAAGGCGGAAGCCATACAGGACTGGCCCCGTCCCCTAACCAAGAAGCAGGTCAGAGCGTTTTTGGGCATAGTTGGCTAATATAGGAGGTTTGTCCCCAACTTCGCCACGATTGCTGCACCACTGACTGACTTGACCTAGGACAGAAAGTCAGTGATGATAAAGTGGAATGCCAAGGCCGAAAAAGCTTTTCAAAAGCTTAAGACGGCATTATGCCAGGATCCGGTGCTTGTAGCTTGGAATTTTGCGAAGGATTTTGTAGTGCAGACAGATGCTTCAAGTGAAGGGTTGGGAGCGGTCCTGTCTCAGGAAATCAATGGGGAAGAGCACCCCGTAGTTTTTCTTAGTAGGAAGGAAGCTGACGGCAGCTGAGAAAAACTACGCTGTGGTAGAGCGGGAGTGTCTTGCCATCAAGTGGGCTTTGGACTCCCTAAGATATTTCCTCCTAGGTAGGAGGTTTCGCTTGGTGTCAGACCACGCTCCCCTTACCTGGATGAGGCAGAACAAGCACACCAATGCCAGGGTAACAAGGTGGTTCCTCTCTCTCCAGGAGTTCAATTTCGTGGTAGAGCACAGACCCGGGAGACAACATCAGAATGCCAATTCCCTCTTCCGAGTTCATTGTATGATGTCGAGTGGTGCCTCAAACACCTCTGTGTTGAGGCGGGGGGGACGCCAAGGTTGGGTCCTGGACGGGTGCTATCTAGCACCAGTATTTGGGTTGTGGTCCCTTTAAGGGAATTGTGATAGTGTTCAGGGGGTCACCCAGAATGGGTGAGGAATTCCCGGCAATAAAATTAATCCAGAGAAGACTGGCTCGCAGCCCTCTCTGTCTTGATAGAGAGGTCATTTGGGGTCCGGAATTTCGGAGGCTCTAAAGTGATATTCGGGTGGGAAAGAGCCTCCACCCCTGACCACTGGGAGTCAGCTCACAGGGGGTTAAAGGCTTCCAGGGAACAGCTCATAAGACAGGAAGTGGTGCTAGAGGTGGTGAGGAGGAGTATGGGATTGCACATGTTGTGATGAGCTGTGTGTCTGCTGAAAGCTGCTAAGGATTTAGCAAGGACTCTTGAAGACCTATCTGGGGCAAAGACCCATCTACAAAAACTGTATGTGCCTTTTCTTTTGTTTTGTGCTGAAGACAAGCAGACTTTTTTTTATGCTGAAGCTAAGCGGACTTTGTTTTATAGTTTTCCTGTGTGCTGAATGAAGCTTTATTTTTGGTTTGTTTACAAATAAAAGCCTTTTTGTTCAAGATCAAACGGTTTATGCACTTGGTCCCGTGAAACTATAATCCCCAAAAGTTTACAGTACACATACATCACTGTGTTCAAGTGGTTAACCTGGGGCTATGGCTGCAGCTGTCAGCCATAACCCCAGTATTACAATTTTTGGCCGGTGATTCCCTAACCGAATGGCTGATTAGGTTCCCCCTCCCACGTTGCCTCTCTAGGCTCTCCTGTGCATTCGGGGAGCTGGACACTGAAGCCGGCTGATCATATTACTGATCGGGGACTGTAACGTCCCTGATCATCTCTATGGTTTAGGACAGGGATCTCCAAACTATGGCCCTCCAATTGTTCAGAGTTTTACAATGCCTTATGGGACATGTGGTTCCGCAACAGCTGGAGGGCCGTAGTTTGGAGATCCCTGGTTTAGGAGACGGGAAGCGGCGAGCATTTTGTCACTATCAGTTAGGACAGATGTAAACAGCTATTTTTTATTTATTTTTTGGAAAGCATGAGATCAATGCATTTTTTTTATCTTATGCTTTCAAGGATAGAGGAGAGACCCCAGATACAGAGGACCTGTCATGCTGTATTGCTATCACAAGGGATGTTTACATTTCTTGTGACAGCAATAAAAGTGATCAAAAATAAATAAAGGGACAGTGTAAAAATAAAACCATTTTAAATGAAAAAAAAAAGAAAAGTAAAGAAAGCCCCCCCCCCCCGCCCCCCTATGCTCACGGCAGAGACGAACGCATACGTTGGCCACGCACTCAAATATAAACGGTGTACAAGTATCACCTTGAATGTTATAGTGAGAGTAATAATTCTAGTTCTAGACCTCCTTTGTAGCTCTAAACTGGTAACCTGTAAAAATGTTTAAAACATTGCCTATGGAGATTTTAAGGTATCGTAGTTTGTCGCCATTCCACAAGCATGCTCAATTTTAAAGCGTGATGTGTTAGGTATATATTTATTTGGCGCAATACATGTTTTATATTTATGATTTATGGTTATATATTGTGTTTTTTTTTTGCATTAAAAAACATTTTTCCCCAAAAATTGCTGCGCAACGACAATCATTTTATTCTAAAGGGCTTCTGTTTACAAAAATATATAATGTTTGGGGGTTCTGAGTAATTTTCTAGCAAAAAAAGTGTCAAAAAAGGTTTGGTCCTTAACCACTGCAGCCCCGGAAGAATTTCCCCCCTTCCTTTAACTGAAAATTGCGCGGTCGTGGGCCGTTGCACCCAAACAAAATTGGCGTCCTTTTTTTCCCATAAATAGAGCTTTCTTTTGGGGGTATTCGATCACCTCTGCAGTTTTAATTTTTTGCGCTATAAACAAAAAAAGAGCGACAATTTTGAAAAAAATATATATATATTGTTTACTATAATAAATATCCCCCAAAAATATATATAAAAAAATAATTTTTCTCAGTTTAGGCCGATATGTATTCTTCTACATATTTTTGGTAAAAAAAAAAAAAAAAAAATCGCAATAAGAGTATATTGATTGGTTTGCGCAAAGGTTATAGTGTCTACAAAATAGGGGATAGTTTTATGGCATTTTTATTATTATTATTTTTTTTATTAGTAATGGCGGCGATCTGCGATTTCTATTGTGTACTGCGACATTATGGTGGACACATCGAACACTTTTGACACTATTTTGGGACCATTGTCATTTATACAGTGATCAGTGCTATAAAAATGCACCAATTACTGCGTAAATGACACTGGCAGGGAAGGGGTTAAACACGAGGCCGCGATCAAGGGGTTAAGTGTGTCCTAGGGAGTGATTCTAAATGTGGGGGGGGGGGGGTGGGCTCACTACAGCATAACAGAGATCACTGCTCCCGATGACACACACATTCGCCCACAATGCATGATTTAAAGGCGACATACAGGTACGTCCCTTTGTGCAGCCGTGCCATTCTGCCAAAGTATAACGTCGTGCAGCAGTCGACAAGCGGTTAAGTGTTTAATGAAAAACATGTTATACTTACCTGCTCTGTGCAATGGTTTTGTACAAAGCAGTGAAAAAAGAAATGAATATTGCGCTAAATAAAAAACAAAAACAAATAGAGCTGCTACACACCAATGTGACATAAATTGCAAACGTGGTGAATATGAAAAAAAACATTTCATACCTTTTGACCTGCACCATTGGAGCACCGTTTCTTTTTTCTCCTTGCATGTGTGTTGGAGTACGTTTTTGGAGCTGTTTCATCGTGTCCATTCACCCCTTTGGGGTTCCTTTTCATCCAAATCACCTGAGGACTGTCGAGTCCCAACGGCTTAGTTTGTGGTTCTAACTTCACAGGAGTTGTCAGACAAGTTGATCTGTTCCGTTTTTGGATTTCCCATGCTTACATGATCTACTGTCGCTGACAGGCAGATCCACGGGTTCTGGTAAGAGTATTCCATCTATTTAATTTAGTCGGAAGAAATGGTTCCCATGATGACCCATATGCCTGCACGTTTATTCTTTTCACTGTGCATTTACATGTCATATTGATAGACATAAATTTTTCATGTTTTTGTTTTTTCTTATGTGGACTTATTAGCACTTTTTTTTTTGGTTGGTTTGTTTATATTATTCACTGTTTTACACTCAGTGACTTTATTTATCCAGTGAGACATTCACTTGTTTCCCTAACCATTAGCGCTACATTTTTGTACAAAGCAGCCATGATCCTCCTCTTTAAGGGTCCCCCACTAGCGTTCCTGGCTCCTCCTCATTTTGGTGTGCTACCATAGGAAGCTGTTACTTCTAGTGACACTTAATCCCAAGCCACGTTGTTTGTGTTCACTGACACAGATGGTAGGGCTTGGACCCCACCCCCCAGCTCCCTCGTCACAGTATTTGACTGACAGCAGCAGCTGGCAGCTAATGGCTCCTGCTGTTGCCTCTCTGCCCTGTGAGGAGGGAGTGAGTGGTGATCTCTTGAGCACAGTGCTGGATCGAGAATAGGTTCAGGTAAATATAAGTAGGGGGGCCTGGGGCAAACTGCACACAAGTTTCTTAACCACTTCAATACCATGCACTTATACAGCTTCCTGCCCAAGCCAATTTTGAGCTTTCAGCGCTGTCGCAATTTGAATGACAATTGCGCGGTCATGCTACACTGTACCCAAACAAATTTTTTATCATTTTGTTCCCACAAATAGAGCTTTCTTTCGGTGGTATTTGATCGCCTCTGCGATTTTTATTTTTTGCACAACAAATAAAAAAAGAGCGAAAATTTTGAAAAAAACTAAGTTTTTCTTTGTTTCTGTTAATTTTTTTGTAAATAAGTACCTTTTCTACTTCAATGACGGGCACTGATAAGGCGGCACTGACGGGCACTGATAAGGCGACACTGATGGGCACCGATGAGGTGGCACCAATGAGGTGGCACTGATGAGGTGGCACTGATGGGCACTGATGATGGGCACTGATAGGCGGCACTGATGGGTACTGATATGTGGCACTGGTATGCGGCACTGATTGGCACTCATAGGCGGCACTGATTGGCACTCATAGGCGGCACTGATTGGCACTCAAAGGCGGCACTGATAGGTGGCACGGACGGGCACTGATAGGTGGGCACTTATGGGCACGGATGGGCACTGATAGGTGGCGCTGATGGACACTAGTAGGTGGCACTGATGGACACTGATGCCCAGCAATGCCAGCCACCACACATTGAGGTGGTGCCATCATAGTGCCAGTCAGTGCCCATTTGTGGGCACTGATTGGCATATTTTTTAAAAAAAAAATTATTTTACTACATGTGGATGGCCATGGGGGCCATCCACATGCTTGGGGCTTCCCTGTGGTCCTGGGGGGCTTCCCTGGTGGTCCAGTGTGGGTATCCGAGGGGGGGCTGCGCTGATAAACAATCAGCGCGAACCCCCCTGTCAGGAGAGCCGCCGATCGGCTCTCCTCTACTCGCGTCTGTCAGACGCGAGTGAGGAAGGGCCGATCAACGGCTCTTCCTGTTTACATTGTGATCAGCCGTGATTGGACACGGCTGATCACGTGGTAAAAAGCCTGACCCACCGCTCCACCGATCGCCGCGATGCGCGCCCCCCCGGGCGTATGACGTCCAGTGTGGATAACAGAACCACTTCCCGGACGTCAATCTGCTATTGACGTGGCGGGAAGTGGTTAAGGCATAAAAGGTAAAAAAAACTTCTACCTTTACAACCACTTCGGAAGCTTACAGGAACCTAGCATACTACATCCATGAATGATTTAATCTATCACATGCAGCTGCTATATCCTATATTTTGTTTACTTTCAGGGCTTTTATACACGGGCGGTCTGCCTGACGGACTCTGCTTTACTCAGCGGGGAATCAATCCGCTGATCCACGTTGAGCAGGTGGATGACAGGTCCGGCTCCGCTCACTGTGCTGAGATAGACCCGTCAGAGCCCCACTCTCCTCTATGGGGAGATCGGATAAAAACAGACTTCCGTTACCAATTCACATGGAGGAGGCTGGGATCTGGGGGTCCCCTTGTTAAAGGGGGCTTTCAGATTGCGGTAAGCCCCCTCGCCCACAGACCCCCACAACCACTAGGCAAGGGTTGTGGGGATGAGGCCCTTGTCCCCATCAACATGGGGACAAGGTGCTTTGGGCTCAGTCAGACCCCAAAGCATCCTCCCCATGTTGAGGGCATGTGGCCTGGTACGGTTCAGGAGGGGGGCGCTCTCTCGTCCCTCCTCTTTTCCTGCGGCCTGCCAGATTGCTCGAGTAAGGGTCTGGTATGGATTTTGAGGGGGACCCCTACGCCAATTTTTTTTTAATTTGGCACAGGGTTCCTCTTAATATCCTGAAGGGCCTGGTATGGAATTTGGGGGGACCCCCACACAATTTTTTTTTTCATTTTGGTTCGTTATTTTCAATTACTTTTACCTGTATTGCCGAGACCCAACAATTCATTAGAGCAGGGTTCAGTTTTAAATGACTTTTTTTCCTTTAGAAATGTCATTTTGCTGCAGGACTGTTCTAAACATGGGAAAAATGCGCCACTTTACAGGCATACTATAGACACCCCTGTTAGATAATTTCTTGTAATCAATCGAATTCCAGGTGTTTGAAAGTGAAGACAATTTATTCAAAATGCACCGGTACACTTTGTGTGAAGCTTACAAGATGAAAATCATAGCAAAAAATGAGTGAGAAGGATGGAGCCCCCACCTTCTCATCCTTACACTGAGGCCATAATAACACTTCTTATTGGCTAATTTGCTAAAGAAGATCTGCTCGTACCTAGCACAAGTTGACACCTTTATTCCCAAGCAGAGCTTCCTGTACAATCTGTTGTATATTACGTATGGGGTTAGTAAGAACAAAAGAATACAACAATGTTAGAAAATGTGCTCAGGAGCCATCTTAAAAAAAAAAATCAGTGAAGCTGTCTAATAGACGCACAATACTAAACTTTTCTAACATTCCCTCCTCTTGTGGGTCTATTTTATCTCAACACATTTCTATGATAGTCCCTGTGTTATACACTTTCAAACTTTATGTCATTAGGTTGAGCTTCAATGTCCACACAGGTCTCCTCAGAGGTAGGAACGGCTTGATACATCGTTCTTGAGATTGCAGTTTCAATCAGTCTTTGTGAAAGTCCTCGATTACAGAGAATACAGCAGCATCCGCAAGTGACCAAAACGATCAAAATCGCAGTAATTGAGATCAAACATGATGTGATGAGTCCAGTCCACTTACCGAACCATCCTTCAAGCTAGTTTGTGAATGGATCGTTAATACCTGAATTTTTTGTTAATTCATTCGATAGAGCAGTCAATCCTTCCAGGGCTCTGGTCACTGTCCCTCCAGGAGCTGTATTATTAGGGATAAACGTACAACACATGCTACCAAACATTTTGCATACCCCTCCTCCTTTAGCCATGATCATATCTTCCCTACCTAGTATGATACCAGAGGGTCCACAGTACTACTTCACGTCTAAGTGGAGCAAAGTTCTTCTTGGGGTGTATGTGGATACATATCTTTACTTATTCGTATCACCCATCTTGGCATCATATGAATCTGCTAATCTGACTATCTGATAACACTCTATCTCTTCCCTGAGGTCATCTCCCTCAGTTCTAACTGCCATTGTAGTATTTTTTTCCACATTTAGCACACCTGGAAAACAAATTAGCAAGTAATCCAACAACTATGATTCCTATAAAAAACAAAAAAAACAGTTGAATCCTTGAAAATTTACCATTTCTGATATTTCTGACATACTAGTTTTTTTTTTTTAAACTGTCTGGCCTATGTGAACCTATCTAGCAATTACTCAAATGACTCTTTATGCCTGTTAGCATGTGTAGTTTGTACAGGTAATTTTCCTCTATAGCCTTGACTGCCAAGATCAAGCAAAGGCATAACAGTAGTTTACTCCTCTTTTGAAATTAGCTGTACTTTCTTGCAATGGCTAGCATGTATCCACGTCACTTTACAGCTGTAGCAGTTGTCAGGGACACTTGGTAGGGTCCTTCAACTTTGGTCCTAAAGGTACTTTCACATGTTCTTTTACTAGGACCCAATCATCTGGCTGTAAATCATGTGTTCCAGGTACTTGATCTGAATCTGGAATTGGATCAAAAACAAACTTGTGCATCGCAGTTAGTTTCTTGTATTAGACAATTACATAACAAAATTATTATACGTTATAACAGTCTGATGTGGAAAATACAACCCTGTCTTAGGTGGGCCCCCCAAACAAAATCTCATAAGGGCTCAAGTTCTCTGACCTATAAAGTAGGGGTAATCCTGATGCTGTAAAGAACCTGAGGAAACCGTTATGGCCATTGTTTCTTTACTAACCTATCTACCCTTTTCCTGCATTGATTTAGCTGGCTTGCCTTTAACGACTCCACTATACCTTTCTACGTTCCCGGAACTCTGAGGATGATAGGAGCATGGAAGGCCTTCTCAATTGCCAAATCCTTGCATGTAATTTGCATGATCTGTTCAGTGGAACGTGTTCCTCTGTCATTCTCTATGATTTCAGGGACTCCAAGTGGCATATTACTCTGGAAAGGATCTTCTTTTCTGTCGTCTTGGCATTTGCTTTAGCCACCAGTCAGGCTTCTATCCAGCTTGAAACATCTCTATGCACAACAAAACATATTGATATTGGCCTGATTTGAGCAATTGGATTTAATAAATCTGAAGTCTTTGGAAAAGGAATAGATACTTTGCCAACTGTCTTTGTGTTACTCTGGTCTGTTTTCCTGAGTTATTTTTAGCACAGATTATGCATCCCTCAACAAAGTCTTGATATTCATTTCTGGAGTATTGAATAAACCATCCAGCCTTGCTTATGTTTCTTTCCATTGCCTTAGGGCATACATGACTCAGTCCATAGGCTAATGGCATAATCATCTTTTCCATTTGAGATGGGACACATATTCCATTTACCTTGCACAAGAGTCCATCTTGATCCTTCTTTACTCCGTTCCTTTACATAATCTTATACCAATCATCAGGTGGAGATTCTTGCAATTTCTTAATCAGCTCTTTTACTTTCAGTATTAGTTCCCTTATTTTCCTTCAATCTGTTACAGGTTTATTCTTCTTCTTTTTTTTTCTTTTTCCCTTGCAAAATCCGTGATTAGTCATGATTGCTTCCATTGGTGTTTCAGCAGTCTTCCTGGCAGTATGATCAGGCAACTGGTTTCCTTTTTCTTCCATGGGTTGTCCTCCAGTATTTGCCTTGACTTTCAGGGTGGCTACTTCCTTTGGGAGGGTGACTGGTTCAAAAAGTTCTTAAACATATTTCCAGTTTTAAATTGATTCTCTTGCAGCAATTGTGAAACTTCTGTCCTTCCTTATGGGTCCATAATCATGGACTACTTTGACAGCATGCTTGCTACCAGTGTAGGTGTTGGCTGTATGATCCTTTGCGGTCTCACAGGCCCTCATGCGTGCTACCACTTTGGCAACCAGTGCTGAAAGTGATGAAGGGAGTAGTTGGGTCTTAATCACTTCCTCCAATGTTGTCACCGCATATGCCATTCTTGGGACTCCATCTTTGTACAGGCGTGAACCCTCTGCAAACAGGATCAGATCAGAATTTTCAAAAGGAGTGTCCTTTACTGGGGAGATTTGCTGCATTTCTTCTTCCATAAGTTTTAAGCAGATGTGGTCACCCTCCTCTTCGGGGTTTTCCTCTGTCTCTAGGAAAAAGCTGGCAGGCTTGATTGTAGTACATCTTTTTCACTTATTTTTCTCCTAATTCAAGCAGTATTGCTTCATAACATCCATTCCAAAGCATATCATATCTTCTCTTCTGTACAGCACCACTGGCACAGGTTGCAGCTGCAGTTTTCTTTTTGCGTTCTTGCCACAACATGGGTTTTGGTGCATCCACCAGCCGGATCTATTTTATACACGGCTTGAAAGGGTTCGCGGTCAACAGGTCAGAATGAAGAGGTTTCACACCATTTAAGAATGCAGGATATACAGAAAACATGACAACAAACTTCTGGAAAGCCAACCTTCAGGGAAAGATTGTTCAGACAAATTGGACACCTCTCAGTTGAACTTTAATGCTAAAGTACTGGCACCAGTCCCATCTTTGCCTTCGTCACCATCCTTTTTTTCATGTAGCTGGTCTTTGGCATCAGGTAAACATAAATGTTTGCTCCTCATCCTCTCCACTAAACCTAATAATGTGATTTATCTCAGTAGGGTCAGAAACTAAAATGTTGCCAGTTACCCCTTCTATGAAGATTAAGTTCAAGGCCTTCCCCGTACTGGCCCATTCTAGAGATTCCTTCTTTTTCCAGTTTCTGCCTCCCCGTATGGACGTCTCCCCTAGAGTCACCAGTAGACCCAAGACAATTACTATCCCTTTCATCCTGACCAGCTACAGAGCCCTGGGGGGGGGGGGGTAAGGTAAGGGAGTCTTCACCGGTTTGAGATAAGCCCCACCTTTTTCAGAACCTCCCTTTGTACTCGGACTTACCAGAGCTCTGCCGCCAACTGACCCTGCTCTGCCTATAAAACCTTTTTGCAACGGGACTGGTGAGTCCAGGTAGACCTCTCTGCAAACCTTATTGCCGTGGGAGTTTATTTACAAAAATGGGATCCCTTATCACTGTAGATCTTTTCAGGTATTCCAAATGTAGGAATTATATCTTAGTAACGTTTTGGCCACAGTCTATGCGTCCGCACTTTCTGTTGGGAATACCTCCACCTATTTGGTCAAGGTGTCAAGGTCAAGGTGTCTATGATAACCAAACAATATCTTTTCCTTTCCACACCTGTCCAATTCAATAAAATTCATACAAATGTGTTGGAATGGATATTGCGGTGTAGGGAACTTCCCTTCCCGTGGTCTTATGCCTCCCTGAGCATTGTCTCTTGCACATATAATGCACTGAGAACTATTTTTTTTTTTAGTAGTTAGTAAAACCATAGGCTGTACATACCGTATTTAACACCTGTCATCCCCCTGTTTGACACATGAGTTACTCCATGTGTCAACACTGCTGCATACCTAAATAGGGATTTTGGCAATACCGGTTTTCCTTCAGGTGATGTATAAATACTATCTATTATTGTGCAACCTTTTTGTTTTCCAATAATGTTTCTCCCCGGGGTGTGCATTCTGCTGCATATCAGTAAGGACTGTATGATCCATCTCTATGATGTCCAGTTCTGTCATTATTTGATGTGTTTCTTGTGCTGCTATTTTAGAAGCTTATCTGCCCTTTTATTTCCCTTCGAGATAGGGTCTGTGTGTGAAATTGGCTTACCACTAGAGGTCACCATCCCCCTGTTTTTCCATTGTTGTGCAAAAAACATTTTTGACTATCAGTATATATGGTTACAGATTTTCCTTTTGATAGTATGCATGTTCTTGTCAGTGCTACAAGCTCTGCTACTTGTGCTGAATAATGTTTTGGTAATGGCCTAGCCTCTAAGATTTCACCCCGTGTCACTACTGTATATCCAGTTGCATTTGTGCCATCTGGATTTTTTTTACTGGAGCCATCTACAAAAAGTGTCATGTCAGGGTTAGATAACGGTACATCTTTCAAATCACTTTGTGGCAATACCTTTTCAGTGTTGGCAGCAGTACAGCCATGTTTATGACCATCAGTAGGAAGTGGTAGCAGTGTGGATGGGTTTAATGTAGTACACCTCTGTATTAAGTGAGGTTGTATCAAGAGTATCGTCATACAGGAAAGATGTCGCGCTGGGCTCAAATGTGATATCTTTTGTTGCAAATGAGTAACAGATACTGCATGTGATACTTTGAGTGTAAGCAGGTGATATAGCACTATGGATGTTGAGGCCTTAACTGCTTCGGCTGCAGCTACCACTGCCTGTACACAGGGTAGAAATGCTCTAGTTACACTGTCTAGTTTTATAAATTAGTAAGCGATCGGCCTCTGGCGCTTGCCATGTGACTATGTGAGTACCGATGTCATGTGACCGTCCCTTGAGTCCACTGTTTGTTTGAAAGGTCCAATCAGTCCGTTGTACCCATCTTAGCTGGCATCTATTCAGTAAGGCAGTCAACCTGTTTCTTAAGTCTAGGCTATCTGGAGGCAATGGATCCCCTCGCCCCTGTCCGCTTGTCCTCCCCTGGAGTATGGGCCTCTCCATCATCTACACCATACCTCATATGAGGTTTATTTAATCTCTTGGACCCTGCTGGGGCCCCTTGTGCATGGATTATGGCGTTAGTTAAAGATTCAAGGATCGATCTGTTCATCTCGAAGCTGTGCTACTGTCTAAATAGATTGAGGAAGTAAGTTTGGGGTCTTGTTCAAAGGCGGTTCCTAACAGGGGTGGGTGTTACAGGGAGGGTGGTACTCTGGGCAGTGGCTTGCACCTGAGGGGGGGGCTATTTTAAGGAGGTGGTCTTGTGGTTCAACAAATGAAATCCTCCTCTTTGTCCACCAGGGGCATTTGGGCTTGGCATTTTCTTTTGTTCTTCTCCCATCTGCTCTGATCCTAGCGCGTTGAAGCCCGTGAGGCCATTTTTAACCCATGTCTTTTGTCTTTTTTTTTTCTTTTTTCTCTGGGTCATAACAATTTAAGCTTTTCCACCAAATCCTGACACCCTATTACAGTTAATTTACCATTAAATACAACTTTTGTTTCCCATTTAGCACAATACTGAACAGATTTTAGGTTGTTTGCTATGCATAAATTTCTTATCTCCTTCTAACAGCACTACAATGAACACCTTTAAAGTAGTCAAAAACATCCTCAGCTTTTCCTTGTCTCTTATTCAACAATCCTCATTAATAATCTTACAACAGTTTTACCTTCTTTATACTGCAATTCACTTCCATGTTTTCCATCTACTACTTTTTAACTTTAACTTGCATAGTTCCTTTAATATTTTGGCACGCTAAATCAATTAAGTCACATGTTATACTACTAAAATCATATCAAGCGTTAACATTCTTAGAGACAGTTTTCCCACACAGAAATCTGAAGGGAGGGGGGCCTCTCTCCTTTCTTAAGCATAGATACACAAACGCAAAAGGAGGGAGGGAGGAAAACTTTGAAATACGAGCAGGCTCTTCTCTGCATCTAAGAATCATCAGCATTGATTTTCTGCTTCTCAAATATTTCTTAAACATTTAGATAATACTTGCATTGCCTGGTCTAACTCTCACCATCACATAAATCAGCATTTGTGGGTCTCACATTAACTTATAGAACACCTCGGCTCAGTTCTGCCGTTGTTCAATGAAATTACAGCATCCATAAAACATAAGAAAGAAGACACTAAAACACACACAGTATAAAGTTAACTTTGTGGTCTTTCTAGATCACTCTGCTAATTAGCGCTTAAACCATCAAACATTCAACCTCAGACAACGTCAGGCAATCAACCTCTGACGTTTTGGTATATCACAAATCTTTTTTTTTTCTGTCCGGACAGCGGGTGACATCTATTTACCATAGGCAACGTACACAAATGCCTCTGTCTTCGAAACATTGGATTACCGAGATTATTATACGATCAATGCCAATGTCGGTACCACAATTCACATACACAATTCACATACACAATTCACATAGAACAAACGAGAATCAACCGAAAAGAAGACAAAAGAAAAGAAGAGTAGAGAAGAGAGGAAAAGAGAAGAAAAGTAAATATAAATTATCTTACCTTCCAAACACCAAAAGACTAAATATATTCAGGTTCAGAACCAGATGGTGGATTTGGGTCAAATCTGGTGCCAAGCAGTCCCTGTTTAACACTAACGTGAGTGGAGGTTCTCAGTGAGCTTTTCAGGTCCAATACTCACTGGGTTCTGTCGGTTCCGGAAGACCCAATCTCCTTCCATTGATTTCCGCTCGAAAGACCAAATGTTAGATAATTTCTTGTAATCAATCGAATTCCAGGTGTTTGAAAGTGAAGACAATTTATTCAAAATGCACCGGTACACTTTGTGTGAAGCTTACAAGATGAAAATCATAGCAAAAATGAGTGAGAAGGAGGGAGCCCCCACCTTCTCATCCTTACACTGAGACCATAATAACACTTCTTATTGGCTAATCTGCTAAAGAAGATCTGCTCGTACCTAGCACAAGTTGACACCTTTATTCCCAAGCAGAGCTTCCTGTACAATCTGTTGTATATTACGTATGGGGTTAGTAAGAACAAAAGAATACAACAAGGTTAGAACATGTGCTCAGGAGCCATCTTTAAAAAAAAATCAGTGAAGCTGTCTAATAGACGCACAATACTAAACTTTTCTAACAACCCCCCAGGCACGAAATATAAAGGAATATTTCACGTTTATTGTTTCACTTTAAGCATTATTAAAATCACTGCTCCTGAAAAACATAAGTTTTTAAAACTTTTTTTTGCATTGATACATGTCCCCTTGGGCAGGACCCAGGTCCCCAAAACATTTTTTTAATGAAAATATAAGGCATAAAAGCCTTATAAAAGTCTTTAAAATTAGCACTTTTGATTTTTCATGTTCGTGTCCCATAGACTTTAATGGTGTTCGCGTGTTCAAACAAATTTTTTGCCTGTTCACAAGTTCTGGTGCGAACCGAACCGGGGGGGGGGGGGGGGGGGGTGTTCCGCTCATCCTTAGTCACCATTCGTCTGGATTTCATGGACAGGATCGGATCGGATAGCAGCGGGTGTCAGCGGACATGTCACCGCTGATATCCGCTGCCCCATAGGAGTGAATGGAAGCTCTGATCAGGTCTGCCTGAAAAACTGACAGTTGGATTGGAAACCCGTGTGAAAGGGGCCTTAAAGTGGAAGTAAAGTCCACTTTTTAATTTGTACTTACAGATAATCCTATAATAAGGCTTGCCTGTGGGTACCGATTAGGAGATATTCAAAAGGGATGCAGCCGCACCGTCCCTTTAGAGCTCTATGCCAGGGCTCCCATGACATGCCAGGGCATGACAAAATCACATGAAAAAGAGTTCCCTTAAAATTCTATCTTGTTGTTTATCTATTTGTGCTGCATTCTTAAAAAAAATATTTTTTGCTGTATCTTTGTTTTGTTTTTTTGTTTTTTAAGTGTGTTTTTTGAGGTGTAAATTTTTTCCCAGGAGACCAGGGATGAAAATTCATGCAAAATGCATCTAAAATGCATATGCAATGTGTTACATTTTAAAGCAACACATTAAAAACCAAACATTTGGGGGGGCGTGGCTAACCACCGAGCTGAATCCAAAGCTCCTGCACTGAACGGAGATCTGATCACGCGCAGCACTAACCCACACAGCAGAAATGCATCATTCGGACCCCCACACACTGGGGAACCAGACCGGGACCTCCCGCAAAAGGAAGGAATACAGACAACCGAGAAATTTGACAGATTTCTTCAATCTGCTCCCAGGGAATGAATCCAAGATGGCGCCTGCGATCGCTCACCGCACGGAGAACAGGCCTACACTGACCTGCCTGATGCAGATGATCCATCCATCCTGCCACAGAAACCCTCCTCGGATCCCTCTTCACATCCTGGGCCATCCTCTACCTCCAACAGCCCGGCAAAAGCGCGGATACGCCTGGATACAGGAGCCCAGGCCTCTGAGGTAAGACCTGCACTAGACAGTCTCCTCACACTGACGCCTGCATCATCCCCCATAGCGGCCTTCCCCACTTCTAACCAGCCAGTTATAGACACGATGCTGAAAGAAATGCTGATTTCCCTACACAGCTCTTTGCATAATGACATTTCATCTATGTTCTCAGCATTTAGATCTGAGATGGTGCATATGGGGAACAAAATGGATCATATTGAGCATAAGATGAGCGCCATGACAGACACAGTAAATGATCTGGTGGATGCGCATGATCACACTAGAGATGAACACCAGTGGTTGCGGGCCAAAATGGCGGACCTCGAAGACCGATCAAGACGTAATAATGTAAAAATACGTGATATACCTGAAACGATTGTCCCAGCCGATCTGAATTCATATGCTAGAAAGATGATATCTACTCTGCTGCCAGACCTCCCACCAGTGATCGCATTCACCGCTTACCGAAACCTCCTCACCTCCCCGCGGAGGTCCCCGTGACACTCTTATGAGAATCCACTTCTTTCATGCTAAGGATATGCTCCTAACCAAAACCAGACGTATGGACCAACTACCACCACCATACACGAAGCTGCAGCTTTTTGCTGACATCGCACAATACACCCGCCAACAACGGTGTCAACTTCAAACCATCAACAAACCCCTCAATAACCACAAGATACCCTACCAATGGGGATTCCCGACCAAACTTCTGGTCACCAAAAATGGGGTGAAGCACAGCATCCATACAGTGGAAGAAGGCATTCAACTACTCAGGAAATGGAAAATTATCCCTGACTGCGACACCTCGACGCAGGTGACACCCATAGAGAACTTTTGATCCCTCATCAAAGGACCCCGTTCCAATGCTCACAAGTGATCTTGAGGTTAGTGTACTCATTCTGCAAGTTTAAATATGCACTCCGGTTCAGTGCCTGCTCGTTGCATATAGCTCACAAACTTATACCCTCCAAAGCGATCAGTAGTTCAACTGGCATACTACTGACCCCTGTTTTATTTTCCCTTTTGTTCCCCTTTAACCCATTGACTGTTGTCTTCCTATCTACTTCCCTGCCTACCCTGATCCCTGGAGAGCACAAGACTACTGCGATAAACTCTTCTCTGAGAGTATCTTCTCCCTGAACCACAAGATCCAACGGAACCACAAGTTTCCCTACTGAAACAACCATACTACCCCCGAACTGTGAGTACTACTTTATCTTCATATACTACACAACACTTTCCAAGATGCCAAAATTTCTTTCACTAAAACGTGAAAGTCCTAAACCATCCAGCCAAAAGGGCTTCTATGTGGAAAACAGCACAGAACTCTGCGACGTTCTCTGTGTACAAGAGACACACTTCAAAATTACTGCAGAGCCCACCAACAAGAACTTTACCAACCTCTTTAAAGCCTCAGGGCCTGACAAAAAGAACAGAGTCCTTGATAGCCATCAAAAACAACGGCCTCTTTCACACTCCACAACACCCTGCTTGATTCCAATGGCAGATACAGTAGGTGCCGCCGATATTGTGTCAATCTCGCCGCTTCTAGCGGTGAGATTGACACCCTATGAGCTCCGTCGCGAGAGCCAGCGCCGAGCTGTCTCGTCATCGGGAAAGGAAAAATGTTCCTTTCACGATGAGCGACACGCATTGCCGATAGACGGGGGATCCACGTCGGATCCCGTTCAATACAGTGTCGCGTCTCCCTCTCGCTATTGCAGCGAGCGTGGGATGTCGGCACCCTGTTGCCGAGTTCTCGGCGATGGGAGCGTGATAGATATACAATATCGGCAGCACCTACTGTATCTGGCTCTGGACTGCTCCTTAAACAACCTCAGATATACCATTGTGACGGTATATGCCCCCAACAAAAAACAAATTAGCTTCCTGTCCAAACTGTTGAAAAAAATCAACCGCTTCAAGCAGGGGCACCTCATTATCTGTGGGGACTTCAATATCGTCCCAGACAATTCAATTGATGCTTCGTCCCGTTCTAGCAGGATTACCTCACCTATGGGCCCCTTTAAAAGATCACACGATCTTTATGACATCTGGAGATGCCACCACACCACCGAAAGAGACTATTCCTACTTCTCCCCTCCCCACAATTCCTATACCCGGATTGACTATTTTTTGGTAGATAAGTGGTCCATGCCCAAGGTCTCCGCATCTGAAATCTCCACCATTACGTGGTCCGACCACGCCCCTGTCACCATGACTTTGAATGACTCACCCTCTTCTCCGCATGCGCGGATCTGGAGAGCTAACGTCTCCCTCATCCACTCCCCAACCTGTGCCTAAAATATATATATGCCGAAGCATGGGGGCATCCTCCCGCAAAAAAGTTATGCCGCGTACACACGGTCGGACTTTTCCACGGGCAAGCCTCCGTCGGAATTTTGACCGTATGTACACGGCATAAAAGGTTATGCTGCGTACACACGGTCAGACTTTTCCACGGGCAAGCCTCCGTCGGAATTTCGACCGTATGTACGCGGCATTAGGAGCAAAATCGCTCCTCCGTCCCTGCTGCCCCCATGCTTCGGCATATATGCTCTTTTTTTTAACTGTGGTGGTGAAATCACCTCCTACAGCGTTGGAGTCACGGCTTTATGTATCGTGGGAGCAAACGCTGTTGCTGTCAAGATAAATAGATCCTCGCTGCAACTGAATGGCGTACCTGCTAAGCAAATGATGGTTAACATTAAAACAAAGTAACATTACAGTATAACAGTAAGACCTTACCATACCATACCTGCAAAGCAAATACCAACAAAAAAACCTAGTAAAAAATAAAACATTTTTTTAACGCAACCTGTGCCTAAAATATATATATGCCGAAGCATGGGGGGATCCTCCCGCAAAAAAGTTATGCCGCGTACACACGGTCAGACTTTTCCACGGGCAAGCCTCCGTCGGAATTTCGACCGTATGTACGCGGCATTAGGAGCAAAATCGCTCCTCCGCCCCTATGCTTCGGCATATATGCTCTTTTTTTAACTGTGGTGGTGAAATCACCTCCTACAGCACTGGAGTCACGGCTTTATGTATCGTGGGAGCAAACGCTGTTGCTGTCAAGATAAATAATTCCGCGCTGCAGCTGAATGGCGCACCTGAAAACAAAAAATTACATACCTGAAAAGCAAGCATGATAAAACATTGCAGAATAGAATACAGTAAAAAAGAGCAGAACAATAGAGAGAAAATAGAGAGAGAGAGAGAACAATAAAACGACAACTATTTTTGTTTTTTTTCTTTTATATTTTTTTTGTTTTTACGTTTTTTTTTTCTTTTTTACACTTTTTTTTGTAACTTTAACAACTGTAATGGTTCGGGTCTCTCAAAATGCGATGGCATCTTGGGAGACCCTGTGTAAGTGTGTCCTGTTCTGTGCAATGCTGTACCCTACGCTAAAACTTCACTTTTGAGTGGAAGCGTTCAAAACATTTTCCAATGCAAAGACCAGGATTGTCAGGACAGTGTGGACAAAAATAACGGGTGTCACGCCTAAATCCGCGCTTGCCACAGACACGACATTTTTTTGGGGGGCTCGTTGGGTAGGGGTACTCTCGAGGACATACGGATAATGCCTCTCATGCAGCCGGCTTACTGCATTTGGTTGGGGACTGTGAGGTGCAGAACCGCCTGGATACAGGAGTTCTGTGACTATCTCATCCTGGAATTTTAGGAGAGATAAAGTCCCGCCTGAATCTCTGTATAGCACATGAGCGTTGAGCAAAGCCAATTGGAATAAGGATAGAGACACTTTTTTGTACCAGCGTCTCGCCTTACGGTCAATTAGATACGGCGCCAACAATTGGTCGTTGAGGTCCACCCCTCCCATATTTTGGTTATATTCGTGGACACAGAGAGGTTTCTCCACAACACCAGTCGCCGTACGAATTTGGACTGTCGTGTCTGCATGAAGGGAGGTAAGAAGGAAAACATTCTTATTATCCCCTCCACTTCATAGCGAGCAAGTTATTACACTTCAAGCCGGCTCTCTCCCCCAGCCTAAGACGAGAATCTACAAGCCTCTGGGGAAAGCCCCGGCGATTAGGTCGCACAGTGCCACATGCTCCAATCTGATGATCAAACAAGTGATTAAACAGTGGCACGCTCGTGTAATAATTGTCCACATACAAGTAGTACCCCTTTCCGAATAAGGGTGACACACTATCTTGCCAGCGCTCCCTATGTAATCTGGGCAGTTGACCAGCTCAACCTGACTATCTTTTCCCTCATAAACCATAAAGCTCCAAACATAGCCTGTTGCCCTGTCACAGAACTAGAGCTTGACCCCGTATCTGTCTCTGCGAACGCTGCAGTTATGTGTGTTGTGTTTGGTAAGTGACAGTGATCGATCGATACTGCACTTGGGTGGGCTGGGCTGGGCTGGGCGGAGGGGCTAAACGCAGGTGCTAGCAGGTATCTGGGCTGATCCCGCTAACACTGCGTTTTTAAATATTGATCTGTTCAGATACTATACCACTAAGGGAGGTGTATGCTTTGTGCGTGGGTGTTAGCGTTACTGGCACTAACCTAACGCTGCCTGGGGCAACGCAGACCCTCTCTGGCGCTAAAACCTAATTGATACCAGCCGCCGGGTGATCAGGGGGTTAAACCTTTATTGGGTTATATACGGCGGGTGCCCTGATGCTATAAAAAGCAAACTAACCAACCAGCGTCACCCGTAAAACTTATATGGTGATCACTGGTGAAAGGGTTAACCTAACGGGTAACCTAAATAACTAACTGGCTAACCAGTGTCACCAGTAAAATTTATACGGTGATCACTGGTGAAAGGGTTAACTCTAGGGGCAATCAGGGGGTTAAAATAATATATGGGGGTACCTGACGCTATAAAAACCTGCGGCGAACCTAAAAATAAATAACTGGCTATCTAGGGCACCACCGGCACTAAATACAGCGATCGGAAATACGATCGCTTAGTGACACTGGCGTTAGGGGGTGAAAGGGTTACCTGGGGGGCAATCAAGGGGTTAAACCTTTATTAGGGGGGGTTAGGGGGCTACCCTGGACCTAAAGGGGCCTAAACCTAACTGCCCTGACACTTTTTACAGTCACAAATGACACTAAATGCAGTGATCAGTAAATAAATGATCGTTGCAATCAGTGACACTGTGACTGGGGGTGCAGGGGATGACCTGGGTGGAGATCTGGGGGTGATCTGGGGGGTGAAATGTGTGCCTATGTGTACCTACGTGTTAGTGTAGTGTTGTTGCACTAACCTGATGTCTTCTCTCCATGGCGCTCTGGACGAAAAGACCGCCGCATGGAGAGAGGACATCACTTCCTCTGCCTGTGTTTACATTACACAGGCAGAGGAAGATTCTCATTCGCCGGGAGCGATCGCGAGGGGGAAGCGATCGCAAGGGGGTGTCCGGAAACGAATGGCCGTCCCCTCATCACGGATCGCTCTAGCATCGAGAACCACCGCTCACTGTATAGAAGGGGGGTCCGATGGGACCCCCCAACTATACAAAAGGCAGGCACGTACAGGTACGTGATTGTGCCTGTTGGTGCCATTCTGCCGACGTATATATACAGTGTGCGGTCGTTACGTGGTTAAAGGACACATCTCAAAGACCAAAATTGCCCACTTGTATCATCCCTCTTCAAAACAAAAGCTAATTGATCCCTCCGCCATTGCAGATGCATTTAGCTACTATTACAATACGCTGTACAACTTAAAAGATGATTCATCAGTTACCCAACCTACCCACTAAGACATAGCATCCTTTCTTCAGGAAATCAACCTCCCTAAACTTTCTGAGGACTAACTAAATTTATTAAATGCCCCATTTACACAACCAGAAATTATGCGTACAATCTTAGCTCTACCCTCAAATAAATCCCCAGGCCCAGATGGTCTTACCAGCGAGGACTACAAAAAATTTGGAACACTTTTATCCCCTTTCCTAGCTAAAGTCTGCAATGACGCTGCCTCGTCCTCCTCTCTCCCTCCAGAAATGTTATCTGCTCTGATTGTTACTCTGCCGAAGCCAGGCAAGGAACCCACGTGCGCGCAAAACTTCCGACACATCTCTCGTTTCAATATAGATACCAAGATCTACGCCAATCGATTGATAGACCTGATGCCCCTTCTCATACACAAAGACCAGTCCAGTTTTACCAAGGGAAGACAAACCTTTGATGCAGCCCGTAGAATTATTAACATAATTTACAGTGCTGGGTCGACTGGCATTGTATTTTTCTCCCTCAGCCCAGGTATATACCTCAGAAATGCTATCCAAACCTTTCCTTATCACCAATGGCACCCGCCAAGGCTGTCCATTATCGCCACTCATTTTTAACCTAGTAATGGAACCTCTGGCAGAGCATATCAGAAGCAACAACAAAATAGCAGGTTTTAAAATTTGCACCATAGAGCACAAAATCAGTTTATTCGCGGATGATGTGATAATGATGATTACAGATCCCCTCTCCTCCCTGGCTTTCGGTACAAATGCTATTACAACGACTTAGCAACGTTTCTTATTACAAAGTAAACGAACATAAATCTTACATTCTGGAAATGGGTCTAGACGCAGTCACTAGCAACCTTCTCAGGAACAAATATCCTTATCCATGGGCAGACACTGGCATACCTTACCTGGGTATCACACTCACTAAATCCACAAAAGGACTCTTCACCCACAATTACACTGACTTAAAGCACATGCTGATCAGGGAAACAACAAAAATTTCCAAATATGAATTCTCATGGGCAGGCCGCCTTGCGGCCTTTAAAATGATGATATTACCCAGGTTAGTGTACATCTTTCGTACTTTTCCTATACCGCTCCCTCATTCATACCTTAAGTCCCTACAATCCATTTTAATACAGTACATATTGCAAGGTAAAAAATCCAGATGCAATCATACAAAACGTATCAAAACACAAATCTGTGGGTGGGGTGGGGCACGTTGATATAAGAGACTACTATATAGAAACTATTCTTTCACAACTAAGGGAATGGATGTCCGCAAATCCCACTACACTTTGGAGAAATATAGAAAACAGCATGACTCCAGGAACTAATCTCACTGGTTATTTAGCACGACTACTAGAAGCCCGCAACTAAATCTTTACTCCCCTACCATACAAGCTTCTGTCAAAACTTGGAAACTAATTCATTCCTCCAAATGGGCGACTCTCCCAACCAAACCCATCCCCGTACCCATTGGGACTTTGAAATTACTGACTCCAGACCTACATATTCCCCACTGGATTACTAAATGAGTAACTCACACACATGAACTTCGCTCCTTAGCTACCAATACATAATTTTCACATATCCAAAAAGAACTCGAAGCGCCTACCACAGACTATTTTAAATACTATAGAATACAACACTGTCTGACAGCAAACCCTTCCATAGAAGGATCTCTGCCCGTTAATCTGTGGAACTATCTTTTTTCAGACAAACAAAAATCCAAGGGTACCTCCTTGATATATTCAACCCTACAAGAAAAAGACACATTCCAAAAGTCCAAACCCATCACTGATTGGGAAACTGACCTCCAACCCCAATTCTCTGACCAGCAGTGGCAATCAGCAATCAAATCTTTATACAAGTATACGTCCTGTACCACCTTGTGGGAACTTACCCAAAAAATACTGATGGGATGGTATTTGACACCATCCAAAGTGGCCAAATTCCATACACACACCTCTCAAGACTGCTGGAGGAACTGTAGCCTCCCGGGTACACTCATAATATCTTCTGGGCATGCCCATATGTGCGACAGTTATGGACTGTGGTGGAGTCAGTGCTACGGGACATACTAAGTTTCCCCGTCTCACTGACCCCCAAACTAGCTATTCTCAATTTGACCATTGACGACATACCACCTAACCTCAGGCTGGTGACAACACACATCCTCTTAGCAACAAAACTTCTGATAGCCAGAAAATGGAGATCCAAAGAAATCCCCACCCTCGCAGAAGAAAACACACAAACTCTACTTTAATGATCCTCTGGAACCCATGGAAACTTTGGTACAACAACAGGTACAACTATTGATATTAACGTATGATTTATGGAATTCCTATTGATGCTCTCATTCCCCCTACCCCTTATACCCTCCCATTTCTACTCTCTTTCCCCTCTCACCCTACCCTTACCCTTCCCTTAATCAACACTTTCACTAGTGTGGATGCATTTTGTTTTGGTAACAACTTACTGTTCGAATTGTTATATTTTGATCTCAGTGCGTACCTCTACAGTTCATTATTGTAATTTACACTGATCATTACATATCATTTATGTTTCTGCATAACTGTATATTTGAAAAAAAAATTCAATAAAAATATTTAGAAAAAAAAAAAAAAAAACATTTGTTTTTGGAAGCCTCATATTTTACAATGCACCAGTATGAAGGGTGTCCCTAAGGTTCATTTATACTAGATGCACTGGTGTGAATTGATCAACCCATGCCAGAGCATATGCATCAAAAAATCAATGTAATGTAATAGGAATGGTTCACACAACTGCATTGCCCTGCAGTGCACTGCCCATCACTGAAAAAAAGATGAACATGCCCTACTTTTTTGAGATGCAGAGCATGAAAAATGCAACACGCTGCACATAAACAGTTATAAAATGTAGTGCAAAATTAACCACTTGCTGTCCAGCGGCAGGGCTTGACAACATTTTCTTTAAATCTAGGAGCCAGCTAAAAAAGTTAGGAGCTTTAACTAAGAAAAAAATAATTGATTAATTTGAGGGTCGGGTGGCTGTCTCATTCGATTGTGGTGCTACTGGGCGGCAGGGCTTGACAAAATTTGCTTTAAATCTAGGAGCCAACTAAAAAAGTTTGGAGCTTTAACCACTTCAACCCCGGAAGATTTGGCTGCCCAATGACCGGGCCATTTTTTGCGATTCGGCACTGCAACGCTTTAACTGACAATTGCGCGATCCTGCGAGGCTGTACCCAAACAAAATTTACGTCCTTTTTTTCCCCACAAATAGAGCTTTCTTTTGGTGGTATTTGATCATCTCTGCTTTTTTTTTTTTTCTTTTTTTACTATAAACAAAAAGATAGCGACAATTTTGAAAAAAAACAATACTTTTTGTTATAATAAATATCCCCAATTTTTTTTTTAAGTGAATTTTTTCTCAGTTTAGGCCGATATGTATTCTTCTACATATTTTTGATAATAAAAATCTCAATAAGCGTATATTGATTGGTTTGTGCAAAAGTTATAGCATCTACAAAATAGGGAATAGATTTATAGCATTTTTATTATTTATTTTTTTTCTTACTAGTAATGGCGGCGATTTTTATTGGGACTGCGACATTATGGCGGACACATCGGACACTTTTGACACAATTTTGGGACCATTGGCATTTATACAGTGATCAGTGCTATAAAAATGCACTGATTACTGTAAAAATTTCACTGGCAGGGAAGAGGTTAACACTAGGGGGTGATTAAGGGGTTAATTGTGTTCCCTAATGTGTGTTCTAACTGAAGGGGGAGGGGACTGACCTAGAGGAAATTATAGATTATGGTTCCTAGCTATTAGGAACTCATGATCTGCATTTCCTCAGCTCACAGAACAGGGATGTGTGTGTTTACACACACGTCCCTGTTCTGCCTCTCGTGCCCGAAGATCTCTCATGGCCGGCGGTCATCGAGACCGCCGGTCATGAGCAGCGGCACTCCCGCGATGCAGCGCCTGCTAACACTGCTTAAAGCGATCGACGTACAGCTACGACGGTTCGCCCAGCGGAGCCAACCTGCCGCAGTATAACTGTGGCAGCTGGTCCGCAAGTGGTTAACTAAAAAATCCATTTATTTGAGGGTCTGGTGGCTGTCTCATTCAGTTGCGGTGCTGCTGGGTGGTAGGGCTTTCTCACCAGGTGGTTTTGGATGATGTGTGTCCCTTTGGGGCTGTGACACTTGAGGTTGTTGGGGCTGGAGTTTTTGGTGTGTGTTATGGTGTGTGGCATTCTGTGTGAGCTGGACTCTGCTCACCTCCGCTTGTCTCCAGCGCTCTGCACAGGGACTGGCAAGGAGGGGTGGGGCATAGTGTGTGCGGATTGGCTGGTGCCGAGGAGAGGGGAGCCTTTAAGCACAGCGGCAGCGGGTCTGCTAGGGGAGGAGGCGGAGAGTGCATGGGGGTGCCGTTGTGTGGGGAGGAAAGGGAAAATGTTGGCTCTTCTGCGGGTAAGTTTTTTTTCTAGTAGGTTAAACTGGGTGGGCTGCACGTCCAGGGCGTTGGGGAATGCTCACACCTGGACCTGGCAGGGGCCCAGGTGCCGGGATGCAGTGTGTGGTCGCCATGGTGAGTTGTCGAGCCCTGATGTAACGTGTATCGTAATTCATGTTTTCATGCGTAGGCGTCCTGATGCTTGCGTTTACATTTGTACATGTGGGGGTAAAAGGGCCTCAAAAAAAAATTGGGGGGGGGGATTTTCCGTGCTTGGGTGTAACTTAAAAATTTTTTAAAGTTAAAAACATTTTTCATTCAAACACCTCGAACAACTCAATGCAGCATCGTCGTTAACTTGCCGAATCATGTCAAACGTCTCTGTGGCAGATTTGCCCAGTTTCATGCAGAATTTCACATTTGCTCTTTAAGTAAATGCTACAATATTATACAATAAATAAACTATATATACTGTATATACTCGAGTATAAGCCAAGTTTTTCAGCACATTTTTTTTGTGCTGAAAGTGCCCCCCTCGACTTATACTCGAGTCGCCTTTTTGCGCCTGATCTCCCGGACTTTGGGGACCCGGTAAACTTGGCACACATGTAGCCCTACTCTTCCTCTACAAGTGTGCACAGTTTGTTGTCTGGGAGACCTACGGCCAGGGAGCACTGATTTTTCAAAGCCGGGCACCCCTTCAATAGACTCCCATGTTAAACGTCAGTCTAGTCATGGACACAGTGAGGTATGGGCACAGTGAGGCATGCAGATGGACACCCTAGGCTTATACTTTTCAAACCCGGGCACCCTTCCATAGACTCCCATGTTAAACTGTCATTTCTATGGTGACCCGGTACTGGCCGGTCGTAGGTCCCCTGTACACAGAATTTGGCACACATGTAGCCCCATTTTTCCTCTACAAGTGTGCAACGTTTGTTGTCTGGGGGACCTACGGCCAGGGAGCACCAATTTTTCAAAGCCGGGCACCCCTTCAATAGACTCCCATGTTAAACGTCAGTCTAGTCATGGACACAGTGAGGTATGGGCACAGTGAGGCATGCAGATGGACACCCTAGGCTTATACTCAAGTCAATACGTTTCCCATTTTTTCGTGGTAAAATTAGGTGCCTCGGCTTATATTCGGGTCGGCTTATACTCGGGTATATATATATATATATATATATATATATTGTAACATCGGGGGATGTTTAGCTCAGTGATAGATGCATTGTAAGTGAGTTCACAGCCAACAGGAACTAAGGTTTAAGGGCGTGGTAGCCCACTTTTATTGAAAGAAACAAAAAGTAAAGTTCATACGTGCATTTGGTTTCCCACACAGGGGTTCTTCTCCCAAAAACATCAACACATGAAAATGCCAATCCACCTGGCTCTTAAGGCTCGCTCAGCCTTGGGCGCAGTTCCTTGCTGCACAGGCCCACTCCTGGCCTCTAGGAAGGGCTCTCCTGACACTCCAGGCTTCCACACTCCTCCAAGACTTACATTCCCCTCTGGTCCTCAAGACTCTTCTTCCAGTTGTCTCAGCTATAGTCTCCCTGACTCTCTCAGCTAGCCCAACTCTCTCAGTCTACTGACCTGGAACCTCTCCCACATGGAGAACCGTCTTAAGAATGTTGCCTGAGTTCTTTATCAGTAGCCCACATCCCTCCAGCAACTGCTGTATCACCCACTCCTTTCCCACACACACTGAGCTATGTTCAGCTCTGCCTTATAACGTGTGTGTGCACCTGGCCACACACTCAACCTGCAGAGCTCCTAGAAAACCCGGACACATGACTGAAGACTCCTTCCCTCCCAATGCTCTTTGAAGTCTTCAAGTTGCCAGCCCCAATCCAGACTTACAAAATCCAGGGAAAACTTAAAGCATACCGTATATACTCGAGTATAAGCCGATTTTTTATGCACATTTTTGTGTGCTGAAAATGCCCCCTCGGCTTATACTCGAGTCACCTTTTCCGCCTGATCTCCCAGACTTTGGGGACCCGGTACCGGCCGGCCATAGGTCCTCTGGACCCCAAACTTGGCACACATGTAGCCCCACTCTTGCTCTATAAGTGTGCAAAGTTTTTTGTCCGTGGAACCTACGGCCGGGGAGCACCGATTTTTCAAAGCCGGGCACCCCTCTTATAGACTCCCATGTTAAACGGTAATTTCTCCGGTAACTTTGGGGACCCGGCACTGGCCGGTCGTAGGTCCCCTGGACCCGAAACTTGGCACACATGTATCCCCATTTCTCCTCTATAAGTGTGTAAAGTTTGTTGTCTGGAAGACCTACAGCCAGGGAGCACCGATTTTTCAAACCTGGGCACCCCTTCCATAGACTCCCATGTTAAACATCAGTCTAGTCATGGGTACAGTGAGGCATGCAGATGGACACCCTAGGCTTATACTCGAGTCAATACGTTTTCCCAGTTTTTTGTGGTAAAATTAGGTGCCTCGGCTTATATTCGGGTCGGCTTATACTCGAGTATATACGGTAGTTTTCTTTGCTCACCAACCTTTTGCTGGAACTTCTCAAATAGCTTCTTTAAGAGTCCTGTGTCCATTTTAAACACATTTCTACTAAGCCATATTACATGGATATGCAATTAGCGGACCTCCAGCTGTTGCAAAACTACAAGTCCCATCATGCCTCTGCCTCTGTGTGTCATGCTTGCTGCTGTCAGAGTCTCGCTATGCCTCATGGGACTTGTAGTTTGGTAACAGCTGGAGGTCCGCTAATTGCATATCCCTGCCATATTACATTATATTGGCCTCTAGGAGCAGCATTGTCCATGTATCATGTCTATGAGCACTGGGCCGTCTTCAGTGTTAGCTAGCCCTTGTTCTCTTTGAAGCCTGTAATCACACATATCACACCAGGTGGGCTTGAGCCAAGCCCTTGTTAAAGTGGTGTTCCACCCTAAAAAAAAAAATACAGAAAAATACTTTAAATAGAAGAAAATAAATTTTTACTCAGCAGAAAGGGCGGTTGCTATGCGGAAGTTGCTAATCTGCCTCTTCCTCCACCGCAGCAGGTCTTATTCCTCGTCCTCCGTTGCGGTGTCTTCTGGGGAATGTGGCGCGCTGCCTTCTGGGAACTGTGTATATCCCAGAAAGCAGCCGCCCATTCACAAATCAGCGCGAGACTTGCGCATGCGCAGTAGGGAACGGGCAGTGAAACCACAAGGCTTCACTGCCTGTTTCCCTTACTGAGGATGGCGGCACCGGGACCCTCCACGATCGAGAGGTTGGCCTTGGGGGGGGGGGGGGGGGGTGACATCGCGGGCGCCTAGGACAGGAAAGTGCCCTATTAAAAGTCAGCAGCTACAGTGTTTGTAGCTGCTGACTTTAAAAAAATAAAAATTGCGGGTGGAATCCCGCTTTAAACTTGCTAACTTTCAGATGCAGATTCTGATATGCTACAAAGCTTTGATGTTAACTGGTTACATTCCAACTTGGGGGCCATCTGCCTGTATCAACCAGGAAGTGAAATTCCAGAACCGATATTAAACCATGTTGCCTTTCAACATATGCCGCTTAGTCCCTAAAGGGCGCATACCACCCTACTTCAGACACGGCTCCTATGGAACAGTCCATAACGGTCTTAACATGTTGTGCTTCCCAACATGTGCCGCTTTGCTACTGAGTGACACACTAACATCATTCTTCAGTGCCAGCTTCCATGTCACCATTCTGTGTCTTCTCCTTTCTGGTATCTTCAGGACGGGGTGCAGTATAGGCAAGGAGTGTGGAATGGACACTCCTTGCCTTGCCTGTACTGCACCCCGTCCTGAAGCACAACATGTGTGCTGGTGAACTCAATATTCACCAGCAGACACTCAGAGCAACATATTAACCAGCTTTCAGATACAGAGTGTCGAGGAGGGCCTCACACATTACTAACCTAAAATACACATATATCACACTATACCATGACGTAAATCAACCCATTACCATAATATATGCATATATATATATATATATATATATATATATATATATATATATATATGTGACCCATCAAATTACGCCTCCCGCTCCCAACCTCCTATAACTCTTTACTGTAAATACGGGTCGGAATTAGGCAGGCTTGCTAATAGTGGTCTTTCCTACCGCAACTTGGCATGTCCACGCAGGGCCATCTTTAATATGGTTTGGGCCCTGGGCAAACATTTTTTTTGGGCCCCCCCCCGCAATGCAATTGTGCTCTTTACCCCAACATCTGAAAAAACAGACACACACATAGAATTATCTAAAAAAAACACTGACCAGACCTGCACCTGCAATGCATGCTATGTGACATGGCATGCAGGTCTGGTCAGTGTTTTAAAAAGTTCTTCCATTTTACACATGGCATGGCATGTGGTCCCCTGACCAGACCGCATGCCATGTGTAAAATAGAACTTTTTAAAACACTGACCAGACCGCATGCCATGCAGGTGCAGGTCTGGTCAGTGTTTTTAAAAATTTCTTCTATTTTACACATGGCATGGCATGTGGTCCCCATGCCATGCCATGTGTAAAATAGAAGAAGTTTTTAAAACACTGGATGGCATGGCATGGGAATAGGATAGGGAGCGGGAGCCAGGGGAGGAGAAAGAAGACCCCCTTACCTTGTCCTGTCCTAGTGTCCTGGCAAGCTCAGCTCCAGCCTCAATTCTCCACAGTGCCTGACAAACACTGCTCTTGCTAGCTTAGCCACCAGGCAGCTGCACTCCACTCTGCGGGCTCTGATCTCTCACTCCTCCGGCTCCTTCCCAGCTCCTCCAATCAGGTACACTCACTGGTGACTGTGGTCACTGAACACTTTGCACGGCACGCTGCACGCATAGCAAGGGGCGGGGCCAGAGCATCAGTGAAACTCAAGGCCCCGCACACCCGCAGCCCGGGCCGCTCCAGCTCCTATCTAAAAAAAACAAACAAGACCTGGCACTGGCTGAGCGCGGCGCGCCGCTGATGACAGACACTGTCTGTCTGTTTGGGGATTTTCTGCGCCGTTTTGCGGGCAGCACGCGGGCATAACAAGCGGCTCTGCTTTGGGCCCCTAACAGTGACAGGGCCCTGGGCAGCTGCCCCGTTTTGCCTGCGGTAAAGACGGCCCTGTGTCCACGGTACTTCAGGGCTCTGAATTGGCAGCAAAGCCTCTAACTTGTACGAAGAGACCTTACCTTCAATTCGTCTCTCAACTTGCATAGATAAGTGGGAGACCCTTCTATATAAATTTTGAGTCTAACACATATAAATCTGAAACTATGACAAAACCACAAAATTCCATCCCTGTGCCTGGATTTCAGAGACCATGCACCTCTACCTACTGTTAGGTTCAAGGAACACCCTAGTTCCATGACGAACGTTACATCGGTATCCTTTAGGACAAAGAAACAAACTTGTCTATGTCCCAAATAATACCCAGGTGCTTCCTTCCCAGCACCGATCTTTCCATCCAGAACCCAGAGTGAAATATCTTCCTATCATTTCACGTTCACCACCGTGTATAGACCTGGTATGCAAAGGACATCATGGTCATGCTTCCGACAGAGGGAAATATCAACATGCCTCCAGGTTCCATTCTCTCGGATCACATGTTGGTAATTTAGCCTCAAATGCAACAAGGTAGAATCCCCAGTCAGTAAGCCCATTGATGCCACCAAATATACAGACCGAGTCTGCACTTCTGTATATGGGATCTTACAGCATAACACCTTTCACAATCCAAACTAGTACAGCCCATCCAGGCATTTGACCATCACTTTGGATTAGTGTAAGTGACGTGTTTTGGCAAACCGCTCTTACTGAGCGGTGATGCCAACTCATCAGGCCACTGCCCCTCATACAGAGACTGTACAATCAGCTTGATGCTGGTTGATAACTCTGCCTACCCCTGCGTGCACACCAGAGCCCATGACAGATTTCTGTCCTGTACCACCACCTCTCATCATGGTTGAAAATATCCTGAGCCACTTTAACCTGGGTGTTTATGTGACTTTGTTGAATGTTATTAAGGATGCCACCAATTTCTCTCTGAGCAACAAAGCCCCGCGCTTATTGTCTGAAGCTATGGCTGAGAGTTTGTTCTTTAGGATACCGATGTCCACTTCATTAACAACACCCATCCCAGCTCCTATTTAGTGCTGAATACATCCCTCCTCTTTTGGTTACTCCTCAAAAATAAGCATCCTGCATGAACCTCATTCTGTGTCCGCACATCTCTGGGAGTAAGCCACTGGTACAATGACCACACTTGATTCAGTGTATACTCAGCACATATAGGGTAATAGGTATTCATCAACCACTGTCAGATGTTGAAGCGCCATGTGGTGAAGGCATACTGTACCCTGTTAGCCAGCATTTGCTCCCTTTATTTAACGGAGCATGCTCCTGTGTGTTGTCACTGGCATTACCTGTGCAGGGTTTCAAACTCTCAGGTGAGACATCAACCAGGTGTATCTCCCCCATGTCCAGTTCTGGTGTCCCACATGTCCAGTAACCGAGAGCTTCTCTATGTGACTGCTAAGATTGCGACACCACCCCTACAAGGAAGTTTTCACCCCATTGATGTGTCACCTGGCACCCTCTAGTATGGCCAACGGACACCTTATTATGCATAAGTGCCAGCCTCCTAGGTACTTGCACCTTTTTAAATTCAGTTATGTCAAAACCTTTCCTTCTTTCAATTCCTCCCTCAAAAAAAAAAAAACAACATTTCTTGTTCTGAAGGATTGGATAGGTTATATTCCTTCCCCAACCTCCAACCCCTTGCACTTGTATTCATAGTACGTTTGCATTCATAAATAAAAGGGGAGACTCCGGCAAAATGTTTCACAAGTCTCGTTGCTGGGCAAAGTCTTTCAGATTCAGCATTAGCGCTAAATTGTCCATAAGAAAAAGAAACCTTATATTGCAAGTATTAATCTGAATCTTTGTTTGTCTCGTCGTCTCCTGAATGTTTATCAGAACAAATTTGCGGTGTGGTATGGCACAGACAAACTGCCAACCAGATGAACATCTTTCATCTCTGTTCCAGAACCCTCTCCAATCTCAATCCACCAGGACTCTGGAAATGAAAACCGAGAGTAGAATCAAATTCTTATCCACAATATCTATTTGCTTGCTATGTTTACTTATAGTTCCCTCCTTGAAACCTAGAAACCTAGTATTCCTGGCTTCTGAAACTGAACAAATTATCAAAACCACCATGATTACTTTAGGATGAACCCACTCTAAAATGGATCCCCAGGGTACTAGCAAAAATGTAAAAAAATGTACAAACAAACACAAAATTCAAATTTTAAGCACAAAAAACCCCCAAAAAAACAATGCATTTATCTATACCTTAAGACCTATGCACTAACCTCCTTTCAGATGGACAAAGCCTAATGCCGCGTACACACAATCGGTTTTTCTGATGAAAAAAGACAGATGGACTTTTTTCATCGGACAAACCGATCGTGTGTGGGCCCCATCAGTCTTTTTTCTATCGGTATAAAAAATAGAACATGTTTTAAATTTTACCGATGGTAAAAAAACGATAGCAAATTCCGATCGTCTGTAGGGAACTCCATCAGAGAAAAATCCACGCATGCTCAGACTAAATTACAAGACGGGAGCGATCGTTCTGGTAAAACTAGCGTTCGTAATGGACATAGCACATTCGTCATGCTGCAAATTTTTGCATCGTTAAATGTAGCGCTCTCTTTTCTTCTTTCTAAACGGTTTTCCCTAAAAAAAAAAAATTGTTGCGGATATTCACACAGAGTTCGGACAAAATTATTTCTTTGAGATCTCATGAATCTTCGTATTTAATTTTAAAGGCAGGATTCCAAAATTTTTTTTTTTTGTTATTTTGAATCAAGATCTCCTAATTTTTTCCTGGCCTTTTAATTTTTTATAGTGATGTTCATATTTTTTTATGGTCAAGTTATCACAACAACATTATTATCTCTGATTTTTTTTCCCTCAAGGAGGTTGGTGTTGGTGTGCCTTGTTAATTACACATTGTATTTACGAAATGTACCTTCCTACTCACAAGAAAAACACATGGGCAACTATTTTAATTAAATCAAATATCCATTTATTCTGGAAAACAAATAAAGATGAAGGGCAACAATTGAGAAATTAGTGGAATATATGCAGACTTAGGACCCCAAAGGCAGACATGAAGGCAATTAAAATCAATACCATGAGGAGTCCCTCGAATTGGGATTACAATCTGGTCCCCGAATTGCAGAAATCAGGAGCAGCAGCAGATGTCATAAATGAACCCAAGCTGTGGTACTCCAAAAAAAACTGCATCTTCTGGCAGAGCAGCTTGAAGCCAGGGAATCCACGCTTCCCTGCAGCATTCCCTCCACGCATCCCTGCAGCGTTCCTTCCATGGCTCCCTCCACGCCCCCTTGCAGGCTGTGGCTCTGGTGGTGGAAATGTGGCAGGAGGAGGAGGAGAAGGATGGGCCAGATCACAAAGATGTGTGGCCTCTGTCAGCTGGCCCCTCCCTGCCCTGTGAAGGGCCGTAGATATAAGCTCCTCACCGAGGGCAAGTTGGCCCTCCTCCACTTTAAGGAGTTTATCGGCAACATAGCACCCATAGGACTCGACTGGGTTGAGGGGGGCCCTCATGATCTCTGCTGCTTCCCTTATTAATTGTAGGGATTCCTCCTCCACCCGAGTCAACCTCCTGGGCCTTTTCAGTCTTACCTAGAGGGGAAGCACCTGTGACTGTGTGCTGCCACTTGGCCTGGGCACCTGCTGCCTGCCACTTGGCCCTGCCTCCTCCTGGCTGCCACTCACCCCTGCCTCCTCCTGGCTGCCACTCACCCCTGCCTCTTCCTGGGTGCCACACTCCAGAGCCTCGTCCTCCTGGCTGACCTCATCTTGTGTATAAAAAAGGGACATAGTTTGAGTTTTTGGTTCATCAATCACACACAATTTCCAGCTCACGACTGTTGCAAATTAAATGTTAATAAATAGAAAAGATTCTCATTCTGACCACAGCATTTTTCATTCTTGTCCCAAACAATTCTGCCCACTATATTTTTTATTTTTTTTGTTTATTTATTTTCTTTTTGAATAATAACATCTAGTTCCAAAACAATTATTCTAGGACAATAAATATGTTGAAAAATACTATACCTGACTATAGATGTGAAGATCCGGTTCTTCGAGGTCAGCTAGCTCCTCTGCAGGGGTGGAGGGAACGCTGGAGGAAAGGGTGGAGGGAAGGCTGGAAAGTGATTCCCTGGCTTCAATCTGGTCATCCAGAAATCGCAGGTGTTTGTAATACCACAGCTTGGGTACATGTACTCGGTGTGCTGCTGCTCCTGATCTCCGGGATGCGCGGACTTCTTTGTATTGTTTTTTGTAGCTGTTCCTCATATTATTGATTTTATTGTTCATCATGTTATAGTCTGTCTCTGGGATCCAGGTCTTCATATATTCCACAAATTTTTTAATTGTTAATTGTTGCCCTCCAAACATCACGATTGTGGTATAATGGGTTTTTAATCTTCCCATAAATTGTTGAGCTCTCTATATTTGTCAATGAAAGCTCTGCAAGATAAAACACAAGACAAAAACACTAGGTCAGCCTAAACAATCCTAATATTATCCCAATCTAGCCCTTAAAAATCATGAATCAGTATAGGCCACTGAAGCCCCAACTTTAATTTTTACCTTCGTCAGTGACGTTCGGAACTTCCGGTCCTCCTTACTCCGCGCACACAACGTCGTTACGACACATGCGTGTTATCATTATATTCCCTGCGCATGCGTGAAACTCCGCCAACGTCGGCCGCCCCTGACGTTCCCGCCCCTGACGTTCTTCCTCGGATATTCCCTGCCCCTTCTCATTCGACGCCCAGTTGGAGACGACATGGTGGTGACACGGCAGGTGCGGGTTGTTTTAACTTCCGGCGAGGAAAGCCTGTAGCCAGAAACGTCCCGGTCCAGGACAAGATACAAGGCCAGTAATATGTCCTTTGCTGAGATGGCAGACATCTTGCGGAGGAGAGATTATGATGGGAAGCATGGGCCATACAACACCACTAATCTCAGGAAGGCCAAAGTAATGGGCAAAGTGGTGAGGAGTCTGTATTATAAATTTGGGGTCCGGAGATCCAAGGAGCAGCTCCGTAAAAGGTGGCCTGACCTGAACCTGAGGGAGCCAGAGCAGTACAGGAAGATCAAAAGAATGCTATTAAAAAGTAAGTTTTTCTCCTGTGTTATTAATCATTTGATTATTATACTTGCATGTTTTGCTCCATGTGCTTTGATTGTCTGGTTGGATATTTGAAAATGGCCACTTTCAGGGTAGTGGCCAAAGTATAATCGTTCGTAGTAAACATCAATCCTCCTCAAAATTAGATATTTTGTGCAGTTACAGGTAAACCACATTTAGTCATGCCTATTTCTATTAAAACAATGTTTAGAAACTAGAATGTGAAATGCAAACTTGATTCAGTGTAAAAGGAGAGGACACTCAGCAGCTGTTTCCACAGCTGTACTCTGGAGCACCTGAGTGGGACACCAGAACAACCTTTTTAGGGTGTCCCACACAGGTGCTAGAGTGGATACTTTGGGGGTGTCTCCATGTGTGTAACTTGGTCAAAAAAGGTCAGGATTCCAGTTTAGAAATACATTTTAAAACATGTCTTCAGCTTGTAACTCTGCCAAAAAAGGCAATTGTACCCCACTTCCAAGCAATGTTTCATATTCCTATTTCTGACCTCAAATATCTGTGTTCTAAGTATACCTTTTGTTTCATTCTCATAGGGTAGCAGAGACTTGGAGCACACCACTCTGAGGAGGCCAGGAACCCCACACCTCGGAAAGAACAGAGGGAACCCCAACCTCAGAAAGAAGGGGACCAGAGAGAACCCAAACCTCAGGATGTGGAGGAAGGAGAGGTGGAGGAAGAAGAGGTGGAGAAATTAGATGTGGAGGAAGTTTTTAAGACATGCGTTTTTTTATTTTTTTAGGTGATGTGCTGCTTGTGGAAGATCAATCTCCTCCTTTCTCCAGTGGGAGCGCACAAATCATAATACAGGATCTCATGGTTATGAGTCGAGAAATCGACGTTATAACCCAAACTGTATCGTTTTGACCAACAAATTAAAAACATGATTGATGTTTTGGGGAGAGTATAAAGGTGTTTTTCTTGCCACCATTTCAAGTTTTTTTGGCCTAAGTTTGTAAATGTTTGTGTGATTTAACAAGCCAAATTTGATAGATGCACACAGTGTGTCAACATGTGCTATCTCCCATCAGGGAACATCAAAGTACGTGTTTTGAGGGTGTAACCCCTTCCTCACAACTCAAGTAGGTGAGAGGAAGGGTTTGCACCCCCAAAACACGTCAATTGATCCCCCATGATGGGAGATAGCACATGTTGACATTTGGCAATGGATCAGGAGGAAAATCCCCATTCTGACGCACAATTTGTGTGCATCTTCCAAATTTGGCTTGTTCAGGGGTGACATCACCCCATCTCATGAAGGCAACAGCAACACATTTTTGAAATACTATATAATGTCTGATATTGCCTTCAGTTTTTCTATAAGGTTGAACTTTGTAAGTTCCATTGTTTTGTTTTTATAATTTTTTTTTAACATGCGTGTTTATGCAAAACCAAAACCAAAACTTTTTTGGGGGGAAAACACTGTTTAGAATGTCCCCAAAAAATTGATAAACGCACAAGTTGTGCACAGAGTAAAAATATTTTTCTACTCAAAAATGTGTGGCTTCTTCTTTCTATGCTCAATACCATTTTGAAAAATATGTTCTTGTTTACCATGACAATTGTGGTTATTTACTAAAGACAAAGCCACTTGGCACTACAAGTGTACTAGGAGAACCTGGGAGACAGATTCAATAAACGCAAGCAATAATGACAAATCAAGTTTTTTACAGATTTTACTTTTTTTATTTTTAAAAGTTATAAAATCAGAGATTGTCTGGCATAGCAATGCCCCCCCCTACCCGTAAAGCAGAGGTCTCAAACTGGTGGCCCTCTAGCTGTTGTGAAACTACAAGTCCCATCATGCCTCTGCCTGTGGGAGTCATACTTATAACTGTCAGCCTTGCAAGGCCTCATGGGACTTGTAGTTTTGCAACAGCTGGAGGGCCGCCAGTTTGAGACCCCTGCCGTAAAGTAATCGACATATTTATCCCGCACTTCACGGCACTTTGGGGGGCCAAGCCAATACGGCCAGTATCCAGGCCCATCAGGGCATTGTCTGCAAGTCCGGCCTCTGGCCCAACAGAAGTGAAATAAGTGGGTGCATTTCTGCGTAAATAGTTGTGCAGTATGCAGCAGGTAAAAACAATATGATTGATCTTGTATTCCGCCATATGGATAGAGGTAAGAAACAGGCGGAACCGGCTGGCTATTATCCCAAAGGCATTTTCAACAACCCTCCGGGCTCTGGCCAGCCGGTAATTAAAAACCCTCCTCTCCGGGGTGAAGGTCCTCTGGGGGAATGGCCTCATCAGGTGGGGTCCCAGCCTGAAAGCTTCATCTGCGATAAAAACAAACGGAAGGCCCTCAACGTTCTCTTCATCATGTGGTAGTGCCAGGCCACCACTCTGGAGACGTCTGGCAAATTCCGTCTGTGCGAAGACTCCCCCATCCGACATCCGGCCATTCTTCCCCACATCCACATACATAAACTCATAGTGTGCCGACACCACCGCCATTAACACAATACTATTAAACCCCTTGTAGTTGTAATAGTACGACCCCGAACGGGGTGGTGGCACTATGCTGACATGTTTCCCATCGATTGCCCCTCCGCAGTTAGGAAAGTCCCACCGCTCGGCAAAATGGGATGCCACAGTCTGCCATTCCTGTGGCGATGAAGGAAACTGTGGAGTCCAGCAAAAAAAATAATTAGGACTTTTGCACATAACATTGCAAGCAGATTACACAAAAACATTCTGGCCCAACATCAGTATAACATTTGTTTTTTGGGGAGTAGTTATAGCCACAAATAGAAGGCACAATTATCACATTCCTCACCCCCTCTGATGGCTCATTGCACACATTTTGGGGGGGGGGGGAGGGGTTCTAGCTGAGTCTGGGCCTACAAAAAAAAAAAACACTACACCACTCTGCCCGATTGTAATGAGAAACAAAACATTTGGACACGTTGGAAGGGGGGGAGGGTAAAGCAATACAATGAAGTTGACATAATACATTGTTAAGTGACTAGGCTAGGGGTGTTTGGGCCCAGGATAGCATGCTGGGAGAGGTTAGTGAAGGCAAATATGCATGTAGGCCAAAAAAAGGATACAGCATGCATGAGGACAAAGGGGACATTCACAGCATATTACAATCAGGGTAATTAGGGAAGGATGAAAGAAATACAATACATTAGCAAGCATTATATACATAGAATGTGATGTTAAAGGAGAAAAATTACCTTAATATAGTCCTTCTGCATAACTTGTATGATGGCAGAACAGGTTTCTGGGATAATGACCCCCAGAGCCTGGGGGGAGATGCCTGTCGTGAACTTGAGGTCCTTCAGGCTTCTCCCAGTCGCCAGGTATCTCAAGGTGGCGATGAGCCTCTGCTCGGCAGTGATTGCCTGGCGCATCACAGTGTCCTGCCTCGTGATATAGGGGGACACCAAATCCAACAGACGGTGAAAAATGGGGTCCGTCATCCGGAGATAATTCCTGTAGTCATCAGGATTATTATCCTGGATTTCCCGCAGCAGAGGCATATGACAGAATTGGTCCCGCTGGAGCAACCAATTCTTGGTCCATGAACTCCTCCTCACCATGTTCATGGACTGAGCTTGGGTCAAAGTATTAACCGTAACACCAAGCGCATACGCAGCATGAGCTCTACGATGAGAACGTACTGCCAACATGGCTTTAAACCGGTCGCCTGGTCAGAACGAACTTAAACAGAACGCACTGAGGAACAGCAAGTCCTATGAAGAACGACCTGAAAACCAGTAAAGGAGCGGACAAGAACACACTGAAAAAACAGATACGACCTGACTACACGCACTGAAAGACAGATACGAACCCACAAGCACAAACTGAACACCAGAAAACGATCTGAAAAGCACGGGATACTGAAAAGCGCGAATCGGCTCTCACCAAACTTTTACTAACACGCGGTAACACGAAATCAGCAAAAGCAGCCCAAAGGGTGGCGCCGTTGGATTTGAACTTCCCCTTTATAGTGCCGTTGTACGTGTTGTACGTCACGGTTTTTTGGACGGTAGGAATTGTGACTGATGGTGTGTAGGCAAGACTGATGAAAGTCAGATTTTACCATCGGAATTCCGATGAAGCTATCGGATTTTATTCCATCGGAAATCCGATCGTGTGTACAGGGCATAAACCTTTTGGAACTTTTTCCACCTGGATGAAAAGAGAAAAACAAAGAAAAAAACTACAATAACTCCAGCTAAAATGGCTTCCTACCAACTCTTGTCTTAAACAAAATGTATTCAGCTGCTAATTGAGGACAGTCAATGACAATCTATTCAGCTGCTTATTGAGGGCATAGCCAATGACCCCCCTTTCAGGCGGACTAAACCTAACAATTTTTCCACCTAAACAAACAAACAAACATAAAATAAACGAATAAACAAAATAACAAAAACAAAAATTAAGGAAGAAAAAAAATATATATAAAAAAAAATTAAATCTAAAAAAATAAATAAAAAAAAATTAGAAATAAATAATTAAAGAAAAAAAAAACTGAAAAAAAACCATAATCATAACTGAATAAAAAAAAATTACAATCCAGAGGCTTATCCTTGAAAAAAAAAAATAGTATTTTTTGTACTCACCGTAAAATCCTTTTCTCTGACATCCATGGACTGACACGGTGTCTCTTTACACTTTACACGTGGGTTATGTCCCTGCTTGCAGGAGAAGACCTAGGCAGAATGTGAAATGTTATACATACATTCTAAAAGCCAGAGCTGAACAGCCCCACCCAGGGGGCGGTCCCTCCGGACATAACCCTCCCACTACAGTCAGCAGACTTCAGTTCGTAACAAAGCAGTACAAACTTAAAAGGAAGGGTGGGTGCCGTGTCAGTCCATGGATGTCAGAGAAAAGGATTTTACTGTGAGTACAAAAAATCCTATTTTCTCTTACCATCCATGGACTGACACGGTGTCTCTTTACACTTTACACGTGGGATGTCCCAAAGCAGTGTCAAGAGGGATGGGACCAGTATTAATGGAAAAAACAAAACTTCAATCCAATAAGGCAGAGCTCCTCAACGGAGGAGTCACAACTTTAAACAGCGGCCTGCAGCACCCTGCGGCCGAAGGAAGCATCCGAAGATGCAGCCACATTAACCTTATAAAACTTAAAAGGCATGAACAGACGACCAGGTCGCCGCCTTGCACACTTGTGCAACCGACGCTTGATGTCGGGAAACCCAGGAAGCACCAATTGCCCTGGTGGAATGCGTCGTAACCAGAAAGGGAGGCGCCCGCCCTTTGAGAGCATAGGCTTGAATGACGGTTTGTCTGATTCCCCTAAAAATGATGGCAGACGAAACCGCTTGGCCCTGTTATGGACCAGAGACAGTCACAAACAGTGAGTCGGACTTCCGAATAGAAGCAGTAGCAGACAGGTACACCCGTAAGGCTCGTACCACCTCCAATATGTGCAGCGCAAACTCTCTGGGATGCGATGGGTGAGGACACAAGGACGGGAGGGCAATGTCCTCATGTAGGTGAAAGGTCGACACCACCTTTGGCAAAAAAGGAAGGTCGCGGATGCAACACCGCCTTATCCTTATGGAAGACTAAATATGGCGACTTGCAGGACAAAGCCGCCAACTCAGACACTCGTCAAACAGAAGTGATTGCCACTAAAAAGGCCACCTTCTGAGACAAGACAAGAGGGGAATATCCCGGATATTCCCAAAAGGAGGTTCCTGGAGGACCGAGAGCACCAAATTCAGATCCCACGGTGGGAGAGGAGGCTTGACAGGAGGGAGCACATAGCGAACCCCCAACACAAGGTGCTAACCAAGAAAATGACCCGCTAGAGGTCGCTGAAAGAAGACGGCCAAGGCCGAAATCTGATCCTTGATGGTACTCAAAGCAAGCTTTTGGGTCACTCCACACTGCAGAGGACGCAGGATTCTGGGGACGGAATACGTCCGAGGACGCCAGTCCAGCGCTTCGCACATGGCGATATAAGCTTTCCAGGCACGGTGATAGATCTGCCTGGAGGAAGACTTCCGTGTCCTTAACATGGTCAAAATGACCGAGTCCGAGAGACCTCGGTCCCTCAACACCTGGCTTTTAACAGCCCTGCCGTTAAAGCCAGAGACTGTAAGCCGGATGAAACATAGGACCTTGAGACTGAAGGTCCTCCCTCATCGGCAACCGCCAGGGAACGTCCGCGACGAGACGTACCAGATCAGCGTACCAGTGATGCTGAGGCCAATCCGGAACAATTAGGATCGCCGGAGTTTATATCAGGCGATAAGGACCCTATGGGGCCACCAACGCATCCGAGGCATCGCCCAAGGATCCCTGGATCTGGCCACAACCTCGACCCTTGCGATTGAGTCGAGAGGCCATCAGGTCCACATCCGGCGTGCCCCACCGTCGGTAAAGGAGTTGAAATATGCAAGGACCACTCTTCTTGGTCAGGTGTCTGGCGATTGGCGACTCAGATAGTCCGCCTGCCCATTGTCTATGCCCAGAATGTAAAATGGTCTACAGAGCCGGCACGTTTCTTCCGGCCCACTTCAGGATACGGACTACCTCGGAAGCTGCAGCTGAGCTCCGAGTTCCCCCTTGATGGTTTACATACGCCACCGCCGTGACGGTGTCCGACTGGCTCCTGATGGAGCGACCCCGTACTCTCTCCGACCTGAGGAGAGACACAGTCCGATGGCCCGTATTTCCAGAACAGTGATTGGTAAACGGGCTCGTCCGGAGTCCAAGGCCTGAGCCGACAGGACTCCCCAGACTCCACCCCAGCCCGTCAGGCTGGTGTCCGTCGTGAGTACCGTCCATTGGATGGGAGGGGAACGACTTTCCGGACCGAAGAGCCGAGGATCCCAACCACCATGTCAGGGGCGCCCTGACCAGGTGAATCACCTGGATCTGAAGATCCAAGGACAACGGGGATTTGTCCCAGGTGGACAAGATCTCCTTCTGCAATGCCCTGGTGTGTGATTGGGCATACGGAACGGCCGCGAAGGAGGCCACCACGAGTCTCGGGACTCTCATGCAAAAAAACATTTTTGGGATGTCAGCACCCGCACCGCAGACTGAAGTGTCAGCAACTTCTCCAGAGGTAGGATACCTTTGCCTCCAAGGAGTCCAGAATCAGAACTAGATACTCCAGACACTGAGTCGGGACCAGGACTGACTCCTGAATGTTCAGGAACCATCCGAGTCCCTGAGGGTCTAATTGACGATAGTCACCTTTCCTCTAAGTCTGATCCACTTTCTGCTCTCAGCAGAAGATCGTACAGATAGCCCATGACAGCAATACCTCGCTGTAACAGAAGGCTAGAACCGGAGCAAGCACCTTGGAGAACACCCTTGGCTCCGAGGCTAGGCCGAAAGGAAGAGCCACAATCGATAGTGGACTTCGCTGATCGCAAAGCGCAGAAACTTCTGGTGACTTGCACAGATCGGAACATGCAAGTAGGCGTCCTTGAAGTCCAAGGACGCCAGAAGAAAATCCCTTTGGTGGAGTGTAGCGATCACCGTGCGAATGGATTCCATGCGGAATTTCTGCACCTTCTCGAAGGCATTCAGGGCCTTGAGGTCCAGGATAGGTCGAACCACGTCTTATTTTTGGGACGACAAACAGATTCGAGTAGAATCCCTGAAAACTCTCCTGTGACGGAACCGGCACAATCACTCCGGACCTGATCAAATCCTGTGCAGCCCCCAAGAGGGCTGCCCGACAGGTAGGAAGGAGAGGAAGATTTGAGGGAAAGAATCTGTCTGGGGGCCAGGATCGAAATACTATCCTGTATCCTGAGGTGACCACCTCGCACACCCACCAGTCGGAGATTCGGGAGGACCACCGATTCGTGACCTGCGAAGTCGTCCCCCCACCCCAGAGTCGGGTGGAGGCAAGACTTCACGCCGAGGCGGGCTTGGGAGCCGCTTGTTCGGCTTACGCACCCAGGGGCACTTGTGCCCACCAGCCACACTGCCGTCAGTCTGAGAGGGCCTACCCGTGGACTCTGACTGACGAAAAACCCCCGTTTTGCTGGAAAGGAAGGCCCCTGTTTGCGGCGGGCCTCCTCACCCTTGCTAGTCTAAGGAAGAAGAGTGCTTTTACCTCCCATGACATCCATGACGATGTCATCCAGAGCAGCACCGAAAGGTCTACCACCTTTAAATGGTAGATCCGTCAGGAGCTTCCTAAGGCTAGGTCAGCAGACCAGCACTTCAACCAGATAAGACGACGCAATACCACCGCCGAGACAGAGGCCCTGGATATTAAAGGGGCCGCGTCCAACGTGGCGTCGCACACATAAACCAGGCCCTGAACCAGTTGGTGGGCCAAAGCAACTGTGTCTGGAGGAAGATTATGCTCCTGTACAGCTAGGTGCAACATTTTTGCCCAACCTGTAAGTGTTTAAGACACAAGGGTCGCCGCTACCACAGGCCGCAGGGCGGATCCCAACAAGGCAAACATGGCTCTGCTCACCACTTCTGACCTCCTGTCAGTGGGGTCCTCAAATGCAGGAGTCCCCTCCATCGGGAGAGTGATGGCCTTGTTCAACCGGGCGACTGGAGGGTCGACCCTGGGGGAGAAGCCCACTTTTTAAGTAGGGCATCTTCAAGGGGTATCTGATAGACAAACGCCGCGGGACCATAAAAAAATTCTTCTGCGGCTTTTCCCAGACCTTATCAATGAGCTGGTCAAAGAAAGTACATATGGAAAAAACTTTTTAGAAGGCCTGGCCTTAAAAGAACCAAAGGAGACTGTATCCGCCTGAGGTTCTGTATCCGCAGTATTTTAGCTTGAGAGTGTCCCTCACCGCAGTCATGAGTACACTAACAAGCGCCCTGTCATTTACTGACTCAGAACTGGAGCTTTCCTCATAAGGAATGTCCTGTTCAAAACCATTACATTCAGAACTAGGGTCCTGAGCGGTAGTGGCTAGGCCCATATCTGAATCAGCGCACTGCCCTCATGAAGTAAAGTGGGGAGAGGGCGCTTTTTTGCTCCCTTGCGCTTGCACACAGCTCCCATCCTGGTCAGAAATGATTCCAGGACTGCCCACAACTGGTCCCTAGGGACCGCAGGTGCTGAAGCACTGCCTGTTGTCCACTGACATTTAGGGGAAGCTGGTGACAGAGACTCCATATTGCCCCCCTCTGAGACTCCTCAGATAAAAAGTCCACCCACAGGCTGTGCTGACTGAGGAGGGGGCGCCCAGGGGACTCACCAAACCGGACCAGGGACCGCTCAGTTCTGCTGTCTGTACCGCGCTGTGTCAGCGCTGGTGAGCTGTGAGGAGATTGTGAGGAGATTTGCGCTGTTACAGCAGCGCTAGAGGCCAAAACTAGTGCTGAAGAGCACGCGGGCTACAAGAAAATGGCCGCCGCACTTCACTGAGGTGATCCGCGGCAAGATGGCCGCCATGACTCAGCAAAAGTGAAAAACCCAAAAAAAAAAACAGCACACACACAGTGCCACTCGGCGCTCAGGCCCCAAAACACACAAAAAAAGGCCCCAAGCATATCTGCAGACCAGCATTAGCCCCTCCAAGAACAGTGTGACCCCCAGGCACCCCACACAGCACAGCGCCAGCAATGGTGACAGAGAGTGACAATGAAATACAGGGGGAGACAGGGAAAATCCCCCACAGAGAAACACACAGCCTTTTGTACTCACCTGCAGGCAGGAGAGACTACTTACCCGTCCCCTGAGGGACCCACTGGTGTGTTTCTGACAGGACTATCACAGTGCAGTACTGAGTAGCTGTCGGCCCGGTCCACCGCGAAAGATACAGTCAGTCAGGAACTGTTCAGTCTTGAGAGGACCGTGGGAGCATGAAAGCAAACCCGGCCACCCCTGGAGTCATGGGGCCTGTCGTGAACTGAGTCTCACGCACACAAGGCGAGGATCAGCACGCTCGATGGTCGGACAGGGAAGACTACGAGGATATCTTGTACCCAACCTGTTGCCCAGCCGACAGTTGATAGAAAATTCTCAAAAATAAAATAAAAAAGAATTCCAGAAAAGGAATAAAAATAGGTCAGGAGACTGGCTCCTGAGAGAGCCACGTCTTCTCCTTCTGCTAGGCAGAAAAAAACTGAAGTCTGCTGACTGTAGTGGGAGGGTTATGTCTGGAGGGACCGCCCCCTGGGTGGGGCTGTTCAGCTCTGGCTTTTAGAATGTATGTATAACATTTCACATTCTGCCTAGGTCTTCTCCTGCAAGCAGGGACATAACCCATGTGTAAAGTGTAAAGAGACACCGTGTCAGTCCATGGATGGTAAGAGAAATATATATATATATATATTATATCTATCAAGGTCCTCTATAACATTCCAAACATGAAGGGCAAATCTCTGAAACTCACATCTAAACCTTATTCATAGCAAAGAAACATTAAAGCGGAGCTCCACCGGAAAAAAAAAATATTAAAAGCCAGCAGCTACAGCTACAGCAGCTGCTGGCTTTTAATATTTGGACACTTACCTGTCCTGGAGTCCAGCGACGTCCGCAGCAGAGGACGAGCGACCGCTCATCGCTCTGCTGCTCCCTCCGCCATCCTCGCTGAGGGAACCAGGAAGTGAAGCCCTGCGGCTTCATGCCCGGTTCCCTACGGCGCATGCGCGACTCGCGCTGCGTCGTTCTGATTGGTGCTCCTGTGTTCTGGGAGCCGAGTGTCTCCCAGAACACTACGGGAAGTCTGGGGGAAGTGACGTCACTCCCGCAGATTCCCGGAGAGAGGACTCCCGGATGTGGGTGAAAATACCTGTCTTAGACAGGTATCTTCACCCCCCTCCCCCCTGAAAGGTGTCAATTGTGACACCGGAGGGGGGGAGGAATCCGAGTAGCAGAAGTTAAAAATTAGGGTGGAGCTCCACTTTAACCATAAAATTCTTACCATCCATGCAGTTCACTAAGACCTGCTAACATTGTTTCCCCCCCACTGCTATATTTTAATGAACATGCGGCTCCCTCCATTTTGCATAGTAATGCCTTTCTTGTCTTCATTTACTATTTTCGGTTTGTAGTCTCCGCATATGGGTTCTAAAAAGGGATACGCGTCTGAATACTATGGCCTCTATGCCTTGGATTGCTACCCTATCTCACAGAATAAACTTCATAACGCCTTGGGGTCGTTTTAGGGTGTGCGATCTTCTTTGCATATCATTATTCACCACCCAACAATATTTTGCAATGTGAACCCCCCTTTTACACAAAAAACATTTGAGAGTTGGTCTCCCTGGATAGGCCCTTCTCTGAGCATATGGCGATGGAGACTCACATTGCTGCATAACATTACTATGATTGGAATGAACAGACTTTACACTTTCAGTGTCTGAGGAGTAATCACTAGCAATGGACTCGTCAAAAGTCTCCACTGTTTCAACCCCTGAATCAATTTCAAGCACAGTTACAGCACTTTTATTTAAATATTCCTCATTCAGATCTTCAACATTGATTCCTATCATAGTAACATCACTTGCAGCAACAATATCATTCAGTTTTTCTGCATGTTGTTTCACCTCTAGCTTTGCTGAGCACTGAGCATGTACGGAGGGTACCTCCACTACTGCAGATTGGGCTTTATCTAATTCCTTCGTAAGCAGTATTATAATACGCTCATTCTTAAGCCCCGTACACACGATCGGTTTGACCGATGAAAACCGTCCGATGGATGGTTTTCATCAGACCAACCGATCCTGTATGGTACCCATCGGTCTTTTTTCCATCGGTTGTAAAAAATCGAACTTGTTTTAAAATTTTCCGATGGATAAAAAACCGATGGGAATTTCCGATCGTCTATGGGCAAGTCCATTGGTTAAAAAACCCACGCATGCTCAGAATCAAGTCGACGCATGCTCAGAAGCATTAAACTTCATTTTTCTCGGCTCATCGGAGTGTTTTACGTCACCGCACACTGTGGAGGGACAGGGCGGTCCCCGCACACTGTGGAGGGACCGCTCTGTCAGATCTCCGCTCTCCCCTATGGGGGGATCGGATGAACATGGACCGTCTGTCCGCAGACGGATAGAAAATTAGGTATTATTCTATCAAGAAAAACGGAGCATTGCGGACACGGATGAGATCGGGTGTCAGCGGATGTTTCATCCGCTGACACCCGCTATCTCATAGGGACCAATGTATGTCCCTTTTTCATCCGTAAACGGATGAATGAAAAAGCGGACATACGGTCCGCATGTGTGAAAGGGGCCTTAGTTACACTTTTTACCTGTTCCAATAATTGTTTCCTCTCAGTATCCCATTGGGTTGCTTTCGCTAAAGCAACATCTTTCATTTTCAATAACATGCATACCACATTGGCCATTCCTGCTTTCCTGCCTTTTTTCAAAGATGACCTATGTTTTATCTCATCATTATGAATATTACATTGTCTCAATAACTCATTAAATTGTTGCGTTAAAGCTTCTTCTCCCTCAGTGTTAAGATTAACACAGGCATGTCTCTTAATAAAAGCTTCAATGATTTCCAATAATATGCTAAAATGCAGCTAGTCTACACTGAATCTTGTTTACCAGTCTATACAACAGTTGCTTAGACAATGCACACAGACAAACAAACAGATAAAAACTGTTTAAAACAAACTTGTTACTTGTATTTCTACGGCAAACAAGGCAGAGCACACTCTTAAGCCCTGTACACACGATCGGATTTCCGATGGAATAAAATCTGATGGATTTTTCCATCGGATTTCCGATGAAGCTGACTTCCATCAGTCTTGCCTACACACCATCAGTCAAAAATCCGACCGTCCCAAACGTCGTGACGTAAAAAACTCAGACGAGCCGAGAAAAATTAAGTTCAATGCTTCTGAGCATGCGTCGACTTGATTCTGAGCATGCATGGGTTTTTTCTCTGATGGCGTTCCACACAGATGATCGGAATTTGCTATGGGGCCCATACACGATCGGTTTGTCCGATAAAAAAAAGTCCATCGGACGATCGTGTGTACAGGGCTTTAATCAATGCTCTTCTGTTAGATTGCAGTCCACATTGAACTTCTATTGGAACAGAGAGCTATTTCACTCTCACGTGGGTAAAAAAATAAAAAAACATATACTTTTTGCAATTCGGCACTGCGTCGCTTTAACTGACAATTGCGCGGTCGTGCGACGTGGCTCCCAAACAAAATTGACGTCCTTTTTTTTTCACAAATAGAGCTTTTTTTTGGTTGTATTTGATCACCTCTGCGGTTTTTATTTTTTGTGCTATAAACAAAAATAGAGCGACAGTTTTGAAAAAAATTCAATATTTTTTACGATTTGCTATAATAAATTTCCCCCAAAAATATATATAAAAAAAAAATTTCCCTCAGTTTAGGCCAATACGTATTCTTCTACATATTTTTGTTAAAAAAAAAATTGCAATCCGCGTTTATTGATTGGTTTGCGCAAAAGTTATAGCGTTTATAAAAATGCCATAAAACTATCCCCAATTTTGTAATTTTTTTTTTTTTTTTACTAGTAATGGCGGCGATCAGTGATTTTTTTCGTGACTGCGACATTATGGCGGACACATAGGACACTTTTGACACATTTTTGGGACCATTGTCATTTTCACAGCGATCAGTGCTATAAAAATGCACTGATTACTGTGAAAATGACACTGGCAGTGAAGGGGTTAACCACTAGGTGGCGCTGTAGGGGTTAAGTGTTCCCTGCATAGTGTTTCTAACTGTAGGGGGGATGGGCTGTGTGTCACATGACACTAATCTCTGCTCCGAGTACACAAAGTCGAGTACACAAAGTCGAGATCCGTGTCATTGTCACTAGGCAGAGACGGGAGATGCTTGTTTACACAAGCATCCCCCTGCTCTATACCTCCCGCGGTCCGACTCATGGGGATGGCGGCAGGGTCGTGAGCGTGCTGACGGCGCACGCACGACCACACAGACAGGCACTTAAAGGGGACATACAGGTACGTTGATGTGCCTGTCCGTGCCATTCTGCCGACGTAAATGTACAGGAGGCGGTCGGCAAGTGGTTAAATAAAAATCTATATTTCTCCCACTTTCTCCTCAAAGACGTATGGTTATCCTGTCAATCTAACCAAGGGTGATCAGCCCTTCCCTAGCTGGCACACTTCTTCCAGTTGTTTTGCTAGCGGGGGCCCGGTCTTCTTCCCTCTTAGAGATGTTGACTCGTCGCTGTCTCCGGCTGTAATGCCGTATGAGCGGAGCGCATTCACTTTTATAGGCATGGGCGTGGTCACCGGGTGATGCCACCCGGTGACCACGCCCATGCCTATAAAAGTGAATGCGCTCCGCTCATACGGCATTACAGCCAGAGACAGCGACGAGTCAACATCTCCAGGAGAGAAGAGGGAAGAAGGCGATGAAGAAGACCAGGCCCCCGCTAGCAAAAGAGCTGGAAGAAGATAGTGGAGGCCCGGCAGAAGGAAGAAAGAACCGGAGAGCGAGAGAAGAACCGGAGAGCGCGGAGACGACACCGGAGACCCCCGAAGTCGGAAGAGACCCCCCGAACTTGGAAGTAGACCCCCGAAGTCGGAAGACCCCCGGAGCTGACTAATAAATGACTTAAAAAACCTGTGTAGTGTTTTTATTGCCATTTTTTTTCCACCAGGTGAATGGGTAGGGGTACGATGTACCCCATACTCATTTACATAGGGTGGGGGCCGGGATCTGGGGCCCCCTTATTAAAGGGGGCTCCTGGATTCCGATAAGCCCCCCGCCCACATACCCCGACAACCAACGGCCAGGGTTGTCGGGAAGAGGCTCTGTCCCCATCAACATGGGGGCAGGGTGCTTTGGGGTGGGGGGGCCGCAGTGCGCCCCCCTGCCCCAAAGCACCCACCCCCCCATGTTGAGGGCATGCGGCCTGGTACGGTTCAGGAGGGAGGGGGGCGCTCTCGTCCCCCCCTCTTTTCCTGCGGCCTGCCAGGCTGCGTGCTCAGATAAGGGTCTGCTATGGACTTTGGGGGTGACCCCCACGCCGTTTTTTTCGGCGTAGGGGTTCCCGTTAAAGTCCATACCAGACCTAAGGGCCTGGTATCTTCTTAGAGGGGAACCCATGCCGTTTTTTTAAAATTTGGCGTGGAGTTCCCCCTCAAGATCCCTGTTCAGAACGCAACACATGTGCGAATCAGATGCGTGCCCATAGAACATAATGGGCCTGAATTCGCACCTGAGCCGCACCGCAATGCCTAGAGAACGCACACGTTTTTCGGCAATGCGAAGTGCGAATGCATCGCACATATGTGAACCAGCCTCATTGGAATCAATGTATTTTATGCGAATTGGATGCGGTGTAAGCCGCAACCAATTCGCATAGGTGTGAACGGGGCCTCAGACCTGTCATCCGTTCTGCCAAGACTTTGGCATAAAGTTTTGTATCTGCATTGAGCAGCAATATGGGCCTATAGCTGGAATAATGCGTACCATCCTTCTCCTCCTTCGGGATTACAGTTATCGTAGCAGCCAAGGCCTCCCTGCCCATTTCGTATTTGGCCCCCAGCCCGTTCATATACTGACACAGCCTGGGGGTCAAAATCTCTTTATATTTTTTAAGATAGTACATTGTAAACCCATCGGGCCAGGGCTTTTCCCCGGGGCCGAATCTGTCAAGGCTTTATTTATTTCATCTTCCGTTATAGGTTTATCCAATGTCAATATTTCGTTTTCATTAATCTTGGGCAGTTTGTCCTTTTCTAGAAATTCCTTTATTTTATCTCTTTTCTCCCCTGTCTGAGGTCCCTTCTGTTCTACGGAATACAGCTCCCCGTAGTAGTTTTTAAAGATTTCAGCTATATCCTTTGTTGCATATACTGTTTCTCCTTTCTTTTTTGGGATTTTTTCTATATAGTTTTTTTCTTTTGCAAATTTTAAGTGTTTACTGGTTTTATTTACCCACTGATATCTTTCTTTAGCTATTTTATTTAGTGTCTTTTTGGTCTCTTGTTCCATAAGGTCTTTTAGTTCATCTCATTTAGTTACTAACTTTTGATACAGCGCTTGATGTTGGCCCTGGTGTTTTTTATGTTCTTGTTCAGCTTCAAATATTTCTTCAATTAATGTTTTAAATTTTCCTTGTTCTCTCTTTTTTCTTCCTTGCCCCCAGAGATATCAAAATCCCCCTAATATAGGCTTTATGGGCCTCCCATAGGGTTGCCCATGTTATCTCTTCTGTGTCATTTATTAAAAAAATACAGTTCCATTTATTTTTTCACAGTTTCTGATCCTTCCTCATCTTGGAGTAGTTCTTCATTTAAAATCGCCAGGTATAGGTGTCACGTACCAAGTGTGACCAGAACTGTGCAGCTAGCAACAGAGGAGCACCAAACACGTATAGGTGAAATATAAAGATTTATTAAAGATAAGTGAAATAATATATATATAACCACCTCCAATACCACACAGTGCACAACAACCAATACCAAACAGAACCCACAATTAATAACAGTAACAGACAAATATGTACAAGTAATGGGGGAACCAGAATCATAAACAGGGCCAGGCCGAGGTCATACACAGGGGGATCAGCAGATGGGGTAAGGATGGATCAGGACAGGGAGACAGGATCAAGCAGGGGGCAACCAGGCTGCAGAGCAGGGATCAGGGATTAGGACGGACACAACAGGTTCAGGATCAGGTTACAGGTTCAGGTTACAGGGATCAGGATACATGGATCAAGGTTCAAGCAGACAGTCTACAGGTCAGGGCACGAGGACGATACCAGGGCAGTGTGTGTATACACCTGCCGGGTATTTATAGGAATGCCTGATTAGCTTCAGGTCACACCTGATCGGAGGGAGGGCAGTCTGCTCCACACTGCCAGGATCCATCCGCTGGTGGAAACCAGTACTGCGTCCAAAAGATAATACAACACCAGCAGGGAAAGATTCTCCTGACAGTTACAAACTGCCAGGAGACACCTGCTGGTGGACCACAGTACTGCAAGATAAATAATAAATGCCACCAGCGGATGGAACCTTTCCTGACAGTACCCCCCCTCAAAGGAGCGGCATCCGGACGCTCCAACTAGCTTTTGCCCGGAGAAAGTTCATGGCAATCAGCTGGGTAGTAGGCAAAGTCACATCCGGGCAGACAATCACATCAAGCTGGGCAGCAGGCAGGAACACCTCGGGCTGGGCAGCAGGCTCCGGGTCATCAAGCTGGGCAGCAGACAGGAACACTTCGGGCTGGGCAGCAGGTCCCGGGTCATTGAGCTGGGCAGCAGGCAGGAACACCTCGGGCTGGGCAGCAGGCTCCGGGTCATCGAGCTGGGCAGCAGGCAGGAACACCTCGGGCTGGGCAGCAGGCTCCGGGTCATCGAGCTGGGCAGCAGGCAGGAACACCTCGGGCTGGGCAGCAGGCTCCGGGTCATCGAGCTGGGCAGCAGACAGGAACACTTCGGGCTGGGCAGCAGGCTCCGGGTCATCGAGCTGGGCAGCAGGCTCCGGGTCATCGAGCTGGGCAGCAGACAGGAACACTTCGGGCTGGGCAGCAGGCTCCGGGTCATCGAGCTGGGCAGCAGACGGGATCATCTCAGGCTGGGCAGCAGACGGGATCATCTCAGGCTGGGCAGCAGACGGGATCATCTCAGGCTGGGCAGCAGACGGGATCATCTCAGGCTGGGCAGCAGACGGGATCATCTCAGGCTGGGCAGCAGACGGGATCATCTCAGGCTGGGCAGCAGACGGGATCATCTCAGGCTGGGCAGAAGACGACATACCCTCAAGTCGGGAAAAGGGCTCCACAACCTCGGGCCAGGAAACGGGCACCACAACCTTAAGCCGGGAAACGGGCACCACAACCTCAAGCCAGGGAACGGGCACCGCAGCGGGCACCACAACCTCAGGCCGGGAAACGGGCACCACAACCACAGGCCGGGAAACGGGCACCACAACCACAGGCCGGGAAACGGGCACCGGATCTTCCGACTGGGACACTGTCATCAGGGCTTCAGTTTGGAAGGCTGGCACGGGAACTCCATGTTGGCAGGCTGGCACAGGGTCTTCAGGCTGGCAGGCTGGTACAGGGTCTTCAGGCTGGCAGGCTGGTACAGGGTCTTCAGGCTGGCAGGCTGGTACAGGGTCTTCAGGCTGGCAGGCTGGTACAGGGTCTTCAGGCTGCATGGGAGAAAAAGAAACCCTGGACTGCCGCACTCTGTATAGACAGTTATTTATTCCAAAATTTCAGGTAAAAAATCCAAATTCAAAATAAATCCATAAATCCAAAACAACAAATGCAGATGGTGTGCATGCAGGGAAGGGTGGCTAACGCGTTTCACGTCACGAATTGACGCTTACTCATAGCTCTTCAGGGTCTTCAGGCTGGCAGGCTGGTACAGGGTCTTCAGGCTGGCAGGCTGGTACAGGGTCTTCAGGCTGGCAGGCTAGCTCGAGAACCGCAGACTGGAAGGCTGGCTCAAGGACCGCAGGCTGGAAGGCTGGCTCAAGGACTGCAGGCTGGAAGGCTGGCTCAAGGACCGCAGGCTGGAAGGCTGGCTCAACGACCGCAGGCTGGAAGGCTGGCTCAAGGACCGCAGGCTGGAAGGCTGGCTCTGGGACTGCAGGCTGGAAGGCTGGCTTGAGAACTGCAGGCTGGAAGGCTGGCTTGAGAACTGCAGGCTGGAAGGCTGGCTTGAGAACTGCAGGCTGGAAGGCTGGCTTGAAGGCTGGCTCTGGGACTGCAGGCTGGAAGGCTGGTTCTGGAACCGCAGGCTGGAAGGCTGGCTCAAGGACTGCAGGCTGGAAGGCTGGCTCTGAAACTGCAGGCTGGAAGGCTGGCTCTGAAACTGCAGGCTGGAAGGCTGGTTCTGAAACTGCAGGCTGGAAGGCTGGTTCTGGAACTGCAGGCTGGAAGGCGGGCTCAAGGACCGCAGGCTGGAAGGCTGGCTCAAGGATTACAGGCTGGAGCAGGTTGGTGGGTGTGGAGGAAGGTGGGATTACTGGTTGGATTGTGTGGGTAGGGAAATACTTCCGCTTCTTTTTAGATTTGGTCACTGCAGGTTTGCACATAACGGGGGGAGTATATGGAAAAGATGGAATCGAGCAAATGGAAGAATACGGGGACAGTGGCTGGAGGAGGTTCTTGTGGGCTTGCAGGCAGCTGAGAAGAGGCAGGTGGGTTGAATGCAGGATAGGTGCAGGGAGCAGAGACTGGATATTGATACCTGGTGGGAAGTAGTGTGTACTGAACTGCGACTGGGGTTGCCATGGGTGATGGAGAAATAGACTCTTGGGCAGGCAGGTGTCTGGCAGCAGAGATGTTTTTTTGTGGGCTGGCTGGGGCCGATTGCAAAATATCAGACCATGCTGAGAGTAGTGGCTGCACAAACAGCAGTTTACATTCTGCCTGTCTGACAAGGGATTGTACACAATCAACACACTCAGGGCCGTCGGAACAGGACAGGCAAAACAAGCAATTGCCTGGGGCCCCAGCCTAGGATGCCTGCCTGCTGCCTGTCACTGTCCTGGATTTCCAATGCCGCCCTGGGTCGATCTAAATCAAATGCAGGATCGATCTGACAGTGGCTGTGGACCCCCCTAGCCTAGCTAGCTAGCACTGTCTCTGCTGGTTGCTACGTGACGCCCGCTTGGCTTGTAGCAACCAGTGACGTCACTAGCAGAGCAGGAGAGAGGCAGAGTTGTGCCTATCATAGGCAGCGGAGGAAAGATCTTCTAGCTAGCTCCGCCTCCGAGTCCACCCTCCTCCTCCTCCTCCCGCTCTGTCCTCGAGGCACACTGTCCAGGCACTCAGGCAGCGGCATGCTGCTGTGCTGAAGTCTGAAGAACACAGAAATACGTGACAGAGTGAGACAGATTTCAGCCAGCTGTAGAAAGCAGGCAAGTAAGCATTGCTCACTCACCATTGTCAGCACAGCACTGACCAACACATCATAAGGGGTGGGCACTGCACTGGGCAGGACTGGAGCAGTAGTCAGCTCTGAGGGGTTCATGCTGGGACCTGTAGTTCTTCACTTTTGGGGGGGGGTCACATGATTTCCAGTCCCAGCATGAACCCTCCCTGCCCTGCCAGGATAGAACACACAAACACATCCTAGCAGGGCAGGGAGGGTTTATTGTGGGACTTGAAATCATGTGACCCCCCCAAAAAATGAAGAACTACAGGTCCCAGCATGAACCCCTCAGGACACACAAACACATCCTAGCAGAGCAGGGAGGGTTCATGCTGGGACTTAAAATCATGTGACCCCCCCAAAAAATGAAGAACTACAGATCCCAGCATGAACCCCTCAGAGCTGACTCCTGCTCCAGTCCTGCCCAGTGACCACCCTTATGTGGGCACTGGGCAGGACTGGAGCAGTAGTCAGCTCTGAGGGGTTCATGCTGGGACCTGTAGTTCCTCACTTTTGGGGGGGTCACGTGATTTCCAGTCCCAGCATGAACCCTCCCTGCCCTGCTAGGATGTGTTTGTGTGTCCTCTCCTGCCAGGATAAACTGTATCGCTATGCTGTGGTTCCTGTAGGCTTTGCGGGGGGGGGGGGGCCTCCAAGTCCATTTTGCTTGGGGCCCCCAAATTCCTTCAAACGGCCCTGAACACACTCTATTATTTTCTGTTAGGAACAAGCTGTGTAATGTTCAAAAAAGTATGGGGAGTCATCCTCCAGAAGCCAAACCAAAGATACGACCTGATTAACATTAAAGGGGGGAGAAAAATCATCATGGCCCTCTGGGATACAAGGCAAAGCCAGCTCTGTGCAGATTTTAATTAAAGGTTGAACATCCCCAAACATCATACAGCCCTGATCAACCCAGGAGTGAGCTAAACGAATAATCTCTAGCAGGTGATCACTGGTCCACTCTTTCAGTGTCTGACGGAGATACTCACCACTTTCTAACGCCAGCAGAGTATAATAAGGAATCATATCAGAGTTCATTTTAGCAGAGTAACAGAACCAAAATGGGTCCTCTGTGCAGCTACTTCTGATCATTAATGGCCCTGGTATACTGTCACGTACCAAGTGTGACCAGAACTGTGCAGCTAGCAACAGAGGAGCACCAAACACGTATAAGTGAAATAATATATATATATAACCACCTCCAATACCACACAGTGCACAACAACCAATACCAAACAGAACCCACAATTAATAACAGTGAAGCCCCATACACACTATCAGTTTTCTTGCAGGTTTTTCTCTTCAGGTTTACCAAAACCATCTAATATGAGGTCAAACCTTAAGAGTTTCAATTCGTATGCAATCAGGCAGGCCCTTGCACTACATGGTTTTGGTAAACCTGAAGAGAAAAACCTGCAAGAAAACTGATAGTGTGTATGGGGCTTAACAGACAAATATGTACAAGTAATGGGGGAACCAGAATCATAAACAGGGCCAGGCCGAGGTCATACACAGGGGGATCAGCAGATGGGGTAAGGATGGATCAGGACAGGGAGACAGGATCAAGCAGGGGGCAACCAGGCTGCAGAGCAGGGATCAGGGATTAGGACGGACACAACAGGTTCAGGTTACAGGGATCAGGATACATGGATCAAGGTTCAAGCAGACAGTCTACAGGTCAGGGCACGAGGACGATACCAGGGCAGTGTGTGTATACACCTGCCGGGTATTTATAGGAATGCCTGATTAGCTTCAGGTCACACCTGATCGGAGGGAGGGCAGTCTGCTCCACACTGCCAGGATCCATCCGCTGGTGGAAACCAGTACTGCGTCCAAAAGATAATACAACACCAGCAGGGAAAGATTCTCCTGACAGTTACAAACTGCCAGGAGACACCTGCTGGTGGACCACAGTACTGCAAGATAAATAATAAATGCCACCAGCGGATGGAACCTTTCCTGACAATAGGGTTGTCTTTGGTTTCCAGGTACTTTCAGTTTCATTCTTACTGGGGCCTGATCTGATAACGTGGATATTTCTATACTTGTTTCTATTACCTTCTCCAGTGATCTATGATCTACCAATATGTAGTCTATCCTGGAGTACGCCCCATGTACAGGGGAGTAGAACGTATAATCTTGTGTTTTTGGGTGGTGAATCCTCCATATATCTACCATTTGACACCTATGCATTTTTAGTTTTATCTTTTTTAACTGTACGTTATTTGTCCCCTGTACACGGGACGTACTATCTGTTCCCGGATCCATGCAAAAATTCATATCACCCATCAAAATCACGTGTCCCATCTTGAAGTCCATCAGTTTTCCCAGGATATCATTTAGGTATTTTATGGGATTCCTATTGGGGGCATAGATGTTTGCCAATGTGCATTCCATATCGCATAGGGTAAACCTTTAGGAAGAGAAATCTTCCTTACGGGTCAGTCATCCTTGCCTCCAATTTGAACCGCATTTCTATAGAAAACCCTATTGCCACACCCCTTGCTCTCTTTGTTATTGTATCCCCATAGTACCACTTCGGGAAGTTAGAGGAAAATAATTTTACGTTTGATTCATGTGTTAAGTAGGTCATAAAAAATGTATTGTTGTCATCCCTTCTTTTTTTCTATGCTGAGCACACTTTCCCTGTCTACAACGGGGTTTTGCCATTTTTTTGTGTAATATACAAGAGGTATCTTCCCTTCTCCCCTTCCCGCCCCCTCCCTCTCCCCGTCCCTTCCCCCTACTCCTATCCCCTCTCCCTCCCCCTCTAGTCCCCTCCGCCTCCCCCGCCCCTCCTCCCCTCCCTTCCCCTTTGGCCCATTGTTGGCCTCAGAACCATTAGTGGCCCCCTCCTCCACATTCGCCACTGGTTCTCATGTGTTGAGGTGCAGCTCTGGCCACACCGCTTATTCCTCCTCTCTACCCCCCGTAGACAGGAGGCGAGAGAGGTGGGCCGGAGGTGCCATACCGAGCCGCAGTGGCCAATTTTCACCCCCCCTTTACCCAACCCTTTCCCGCCCCCATTCTCACCCCCCAACCCCCTCTGCCTCTTTCTTCCTAGTCTTTTCATGCTAGGTTTATTCTAAAGTCTTATCGGCCTGATTCATAGTGTCCTCTTCTGATTATGCCTCATTTTCTTTTTCTATCCAACCTGGCAGGTCTGGGACCTGCAAGTCCAGTTTGTTACAGAATCCTGACAGTTCTTCCGGGAACCCTAATACCTAACCCCAGGTATACTTGATATTCTGTGTTCGCATTTGCTCCAGAAGAGGTTTCAGATGTCGTCGCCTTGCTAATATTTCTGATGCTAGGTCTGTGAAGATTTGTAGCTCAGTCCCTTGGTATTGGATAGGTGGTTTTCCCCTTAATTTCATCCATATTTCTGCTTTGTCTTCGTAGTACCGGAACCTCACTATTATGTCTCTCGGCCAATCAGCCTCTGCGTTCTTTGGCTTTCCGACGCGGTGTACTCTCAATTTTAAGGGGATCCTCTGTTCTTTTGTCCAGTAAGGGGTTGAGTATTGTGTTCCTGATTTTCCTCAGGTCTTCTCCTCTTTCCTCTGGAAGCGAACAGATTCTCAGATTTTATCTTCTATTTCGATTCCCTTGATCTTCCAATCAATATAATATTATCCTCTGATTTTGTTCATTTGACTTGCTCCTTTAATTTGCTTAGTTCCTGGTCATGTTTATCTGTTCTCTCTTCCGTCACTTCGATCCTTGTCAAGAGGTGTCCTAGGTCAGTTCTTAGTGTGTTAATTTCTGCCTTTATTGCATTTTCCAATCTTATTAGCATCTCGATCATTGCTCCCTTTGTTGGAATTTGTGCGTCTGCCCGTTGCTCATCCACTCTGCTAATCTCTAGTTCACTTTCTGTTGTTAGGTCATCTTTAGATTGGTCTGATACACCCCCTTCTGTTTTCTTGTCGATTTTATCTTGCTGTTGTATACCCAGTCCTGGGCTTTTTGGACTTGCCTCCTGAGTCATATACTGTTTAATCGTACTGGTTACTGCGCTTTTTTTTAGAGCCGTACCCTTCGTGGCTTTGTTCGTAGTCTTACTCATGTTGTTTTTATTGGCCGCTCTTATTCGCTTCCCCAGTTTAAGATTTGATAGTTAACTTTCTGTGTTTATTTGTTATTTAAAGTCTCTTTTCCTCTGTTTGGTGGTTGACGTGCCTATGTTGGACGCGGTACAAGGGCCAGGTGTACTTGTTTGGGTGGTCTCAACACACAGAAGAGTGTTTGATTTATAGAGTTTGTTCCTGAGGGGCTTTGTTGGTGATTACTCCTCCTCTTCTGTTCTCTCTCCTTTGTCCTTACTTCTGCCCTTGAGAAAGTTCTAACTACCGACCACCTGTGTATGTTACCCCTATGAAGTTGATCTAGTCCGGTATATGTTTTTTTACATGTACTTAATAACCATATTGCCTGGGGGGGTAATTGGCCAGTCTAAGGGGAGGCAGACTTATCTATTTGATGCTCTCTTTGCTTGTAAAGTCAAAGTGGGGGTTTATTTGGGCCAGTAGATGTACTGATTTCCCTCAGTCAGGGCTTACAGGTAAACAAGTGCTTGAATAGCCTAACGATCTTCTGGTACATGTGCTACTATAGTACCATAGTGCTTTTCTTAACCACTCTTATGCGTTTCCCCAATTTGTTTCATTTTTATTTCTTCCTCTTATTGCTTGTCTTTCTCCTTTCCCGGGTCGACAATCAGAGCATGTATTTTGGCGGGTAGATTTGCCCTCAGGAGGAACTGGAGCTGTGCAAAAATGCAGCTATATACCCCAATGAAATATATAGGCACAGCAGTCTATGAAGGGGTAAATATACCAGGTGTCATGCAGATGCGCCTTTATGCGGATAGGGAGAGTGTGCAAAGCAGTATCGGTGTACTCAATAATCCAGGAGAGGGTACAACTACTAGTTTCTCTGCTCTACTTATATTTCAGCCTGCTAGTGTGTAACTAGGAGAGTGAGCTGCCAGGAGGATGATCTGGGCCAGTCGGTTTACAGACTAGAAGTTGTCTGAGCCGGTAGGTGTAGTACTCTGCCTCAATAAGGGCCCGCAGATATATAGGTAACCTAGTATTTCAACAATCTAGTAACCTAGTATTTCAACAAGACTTGTGGATGGTTAAAGTGTCTCTGTAGCTCAGTCAGTCACAGCTGTGGGGGCTAGGTGGATTTACAGACAAGTCCAATGGCAGCGCAAATATATATTTGGATAGGCTCACAGTGCAGGAAGACATGTGTATACGGGTGCGCATCTTCACTGGCCTCACGATTCAATTCGATTACGATTATCATGTCAACGATTCGATTTCACGATGCATCACGATTACAGCGCAAGTGCGCATGGTTTTCATAAAAAAAAATTAAAGTACTCCATTTTTTTTATTCTATCTGTTCTTAAAAAAAAAAAAAAAACGACAACACTTCCTGCATGTAGCAAAGTCTAAACACAGCAGCCAACTTAAAGGAGCTCCAGGCTCTCCCCCAAAATACTAAAGTAGATGATCAGAGACTGCGGACATGCTACAGGAGATGATCAGAGACTGCGGACATGCTACAGGAGATGATCAGAAACTGCGGACATGCTACAGGAGATGATCAGAGACTGCGGACAATAATGCAGAGTTGTGGTGTGATGAAGGCACATAGAAGACACTTCTATCATATGGACTTGTGTTGGGTTATGTAAATCAGCTGAATGGTGATTGTGACACAACCTGACAGATGGTCAACTTGTAAGAGAAAGCAATACACACAGTGTGTGTCACCCCAGCATCATACTGGGAATAAGAGCAGACATTTGTGTTTTTATTTCTGGGAACTTACTTGGGTCATTGCTGTCCCTCTGACCATGGCAGCCTTGTAATGAGAAGGGCGATCTGCCTGCTCACCATCCGCCGATCTTCATTCCAGCCGCCGGTGTTCTCACGTCAGCAGGGAGAGCTCAGTGCAGCGGTTACCTAATTTCTTGTTTTTGTATATGCCACGCTCATGTAACTGCGCGGCCCGCCTCTCTGCTCTCACGTCTCTCCTGGCGTCAGCCCCGCCCGCCTCTGATAGCTACAGTCAGTGGGCGGGGCTGACGCCAGGAGAGACGTGAGAGGAGAGAGGCGGGCCATGCAGTTACATGAGCACGGCATATACAAAAACAAGAAATTAGATAACAGCTGCACGGAGCTCTCTCCCGGGAGGGGCGGGGCTAGACATTGATCATTACATTTGCATGCATAGGTGCCGCATCGGGGACACCCGAATCACGATGCACCGATTAAATTTGGCACCCCTAGCATACTATGGTTTATTCCTGTGACACTTTGCTTGCAGGTAATCCTCCTCCTCTGCTCCCCCCCCCCCCCTATTCCTCCTCTCCACCTCGGTCTTTCCGGTCCTTACAGTGAAACACCTGTATCAGCCTGCATATCCTCAGAAAGACTGGTTTACATAAAAACAGATGTATGGTTTGGGGGGTATGTTTGCGGCACCTCCATGAAACTGCTCCACCTTAAAAAAAGCTGTGCCTATGCAGCCTAGTGACCGTGCAGACAGGCGAGTGGATTATCCAGTCAGAGGAAAAAGGCAGACAACCATATGTAAAATTCACGCTGCATACAGAGTCTGAGTTCTACCAGGCTGAATCACAAGTTAGCAGTTGTTGGTGGAGGTCAGGTAAATAGCTGTATAATGCATAGATAAGCAAACCTGCCTGCAAGCCGTTTTCTCACTCATCAGTTGTTAACATAGTTCAGTTCAAATCAGCGTTACCTTGTTCTCCTCTCAGGTTTAGCCGCCAGTGAAGAAACTCTCACCTAGCCCCTCACCAGGGATCTCACACCATCAGCATTGTTGTTTATGAAGACTCTTAGCCGGCCATCTGGACAAAGCTCCAAGGGATGGGCGGGAGGGAAGTTGGCGCAAGGTTCAAACCTCCAGCATTCGCCTATACTCCGGTGTCCTGTCTGCTGTATCCGTTAGCTGGATGGATGTATCGTCATCTGTGGCGTCGCAGCCTCTCACGCTACAATACAGCCACGGCTCGTCCCGGAGCTCACCTCCCACCCCCCCTCGGTGGCACTGTCAGGCCCCTCCCTCAGAACACGAGCGTCACATCCATCCCCTACAATGTTCTGTGTATTTCTAAACAGGTAACCTGTAAAGACTTATAAAACGTTGCCTATGGAGATTCATCAATTACTGTCATTTGGCGCCATTCCTGGAGCGTAAACAATTTTATAGCGTGATATGTTAGGTAACTATGTACTTGGCGTAACATCAACTTTTATATTTTACCAAACATTCGGGTATTGTATTGTGTTTTTGTGCATTCAAATTCACTAAAGTGTATTTTTTCCCAAAAAATTGCATTTAACCACTTGAGGCCCAGAGGACGTCATATGACGTCCTGGGCTTTGTGGGCCAATATCTGAATGATGCCTGCATCATTCAGATTTTGGCATGTTCAGCCGGCGATTCCCTACACCATAGGAATGATCATAGCGGCTGTTCCGCCATTTGATCGTTCCTATGGGTGGCGAAAGGGGATAACTCCCTCCCGCCGCCCTCCGGTGCTTCTACAGACTCACCTGTGCGATTGGTGAGTCGGAGAACGGATCCACCGGCCTCGAATGCTGATCATAGGGATTTCCGGCGGACCAGATGGTCGCCGGAGTCTCTATGATCGTCGGAGGCCGGGCGCGATGTTATGACGTCACGCCCGGCCTCTGCGTTAAAAAAAACAGCGCCGCCTCGGCTGGGAAGCGGTGATCCTTTTTTTTTTAGACTTCCCATCCTAGTGGTGAGATGTGGGGTCTTATTGACCCCATATCTCACTGCAAAGAGGTCCTGTCATGCCATATTCCAATTACAAGGGATGTTTACATTCCTTGTAATAGGAATAAAAGTGATCACATATTTTTTTTTAAAGGGGTTGTAAAGGTTCGTTTTTTATTTTCTAAATAGGTTCCTTTAAGCTAGTGCATTGTTGGTTCACCTACCTTTTCCTTTGATTTACCTTCTAAATGTTTTTTTTCTTTGTCTGAATTTCTCACTTCCTGTTTCTCCTCACTAAACTTCACACCATCATCTGAGCGGTGTTGAGTCAGCCAGAACAGCTTACTGAACAGCTTACTGAGGAGGAACAGGAAGTGAGAAATTCAGACAAAGAAAACAAAGAAAAAAAAATATTTAGAAGGAAAATCTAAGGAAAGGGTAAGTGAACCAACAATGCACTAGCTTAAAGGAACCTATTTAGAAAATAAAAAACGAACCTTTACAACCCCTTTAAGTGTCAAAATAAAAAAAAATTACTGTAAGTAAAATTAACAATAATATATATATATTTTTTAAAAGTGCCCCTGTCCCCGTTTGCTCGCACGCAGAAGGGAACACATGAAACCGGTGTTCAAACCACACATGTGAGGTGTCGCCGTGAATGTTAGAGCGAGAGCAATAATTCTAGCCATAGACCTCTTCTGTAACTTAAAACATGTAACCAGTAACATTTTTAAGTACCGAAGTTTGGCGCCATTCCACGAGCGTGTGCAATTTTGAAGCGTGACATGTTAGGTATCTATTTACTTGGTGTAACTTCATCTTTCACATTATGCAAAAAAATTGGGCTAACTTTACTGTTTTTTTTTTTATAAAGCATGAAACTGTTTTTTTTCCCCAAAAAATTGCTTCGCAAATACCGTGCGAGATAAAAAGTTGCAATGACCGCCATTGTATTCTCTAGGGTCTCTGCTAAAAAAAACATATATAGTGTTTGGGGGTTCCATGTAATTTTCTAGCAAAAAAAAATAGGATTTTTGTACTCACCGTAAAATCCTTTTCTCTGAAGTCCATGGACGGACACAGCTCCTTTTATTCTTGACAGTAGGGTTATATGCCGTCTATTAGGAGATGACTAGGCAGACATGTTAACAGTTAAAAACATGTAACTATAGAAAAGCTGAACAGTACCACCCAGGGGCGGTCCCTCTGGCTATAACCCCTCACCCTGCACTCAGCAGCTCAGTTCGTCAAAAAGCAGTACAAACATAAAAAGGAGGGGTGGGTGCTGTGTCCGTCCATGGACTTCAGAGAAAAGGATTTTACGGTGAGTACAAAAATCCTATTTTCTCTTTCGTCCATGGACGGACACAGCTCCTTTTATTCTTGACAGTAGGGACGTCCCCAAGCAGTGTCAAAAAACGAGGGGTGGGAACAGCAATCAAACCAAACTTCACCCCAAAAACAACCAGAGCTCCTCAACGGAGGAGTTGGAACCTTAAACAGCCGCCTGCAAAACCTTGCGGCCGAAGCAAGCAGCCGCAGATGCATGCACGTCAACCTTGTAAAACTTAGTGAAAGTGTGAACGGAGGACCAGGTTGCCGCCTTACACACCTGGGAGACAGACGCTTGATGTCGGAAAGCCCAGGAGGCACCAATTGCCCTGGTTAAATGCGCCGTGACAGGAAAGGGAGGCGCCCGCCCTTTTAGGGCATAAGCCTGAATCACGATCTGTCTGATCCACCGAGAAACGGTGGCCGACGAGACCGCTAGGCCTTTCTTTGGACCAGTCACCGACACAAACAGTGAGTCTGACCTCCTCAACGGAGCCGTAGCAGATACACCCGCAGAGCTCAGACCACGTCCAAGGAATGTAACGCAACCTCTTTGGGATGTGACGGCTGAGGACACAAGGATGGAAGCACAATGTCCTCATTTAGATGAAAAGCTGAAACCACCTTCGGAAGAAACGAAGGCTGCGGGCGTAGCACCGCTTTATGGAGGATCAAGTAGGGAGACTTGCAAGACAAGGCCGCCAATTCAGAAACCCTCATGACTGATTTAATAGCCAATAGAAAGGCAACTTTCTGAGAGAGTGTCAAAAGGGGAATTTCTCTGATGTTCTCAAACGGAGGTTTCTGAAGTACTGAGAGCACCAGATTAAATTCCCACGGAGGCAGTGCTGGTCGAACCGGAGGAGCCACATGTCGAACCCCTTGCACAAACGTACTCACCACTGAATGAGCCGCCAAGGGTTGTTGAAGAAAACAGCCAAGGCTGTCCTCTCGCGTCGGCAGTCGCCAAGGAACAACCACCACCAGGCGTACTAGGTTGGCGTACCAGGGACGCCGAGGCCAATCTGAGGCAATTAGAATCACCGGAATCCCCTCGGTCTCCACTCTGCGGAGCAGACGAGGAAGAAGTTTCAGTGGGGGGGGCATAAATTAGCCGATACTGTCCCCACGGAGCCACTAACGTGTCTGTCGAGTCCGCCCAGGGATCTTTGGACCTGGCCACAAACCTCAATACCTTCCGATTGAGTCGAGAAGCCAGGAGATCTACGTCTGGCGTGCCCCATCTTAGGCAAAGGAGTCGAAACACATCCGGGTGTAGCAAACATTCTCCTTGGTCCAGCATCTGGCGACTTAGGTAGTCCGCTTGCCAGTTTTCTACGCCCGGAATGTATATGGCCGATAGAGTCGGGAAGCTCCGCTCTGCCCACCTCAGGATGTGAGCGACCTCCAATGCTGAAGTCAAGCTTCTTGTTCCTCCTTGATGGTTGACATACGCCACTGCCGTGGCGTTGTCCGACTGGATCCTGACTGGACATCCCTGCAGCCTCTGTGACCATGTGGAGAGGCACTTCCTGATAGCCCCAAGTTCCAGCACATTGATCGGCAGGCGGGATTTTTCCTGTGTCCAGCGACCTTGTGTCGACTGAACACCCCAAACTCCCCCTAACTGGTCAGTCTGGCGTCCGTCGTGATCACCGTCCAGTAAAAGGGAAGGAACGACTTTCCGGACTGAAGGGACGGAGATCTCAGCCACCAGACCAGGGAAGCCCTGACTAGTTGGCTCACCCGGATTTGACAATCCAAGGACAACGGAGATTTGTCCCATTTGGACAGGATCTCCTTCTGCAAGACTCGAGTGTGGAATTGAGCATACGGTACCGCCTCGAAGGAGGGTACCATGAGACCCAGGACTCACATGCAAAAGCACAGCGACGACCACCTGCGGGATGCCAACAGCTTCACTGCAGCCCGAAGAGTCTGCAACTTTTCCTAAGGGAGAAAAACTCTCGCCTCTGAAGAGACCAGAATCAAGCCCAGGTATTCCAGGCGCACCAACACCGACTTCTGGAGGTTCAGTACTGTAACGGCACCCCAAGTATGAAAGGGGTTAACGCCGTTTAGGATATTCCCTCTCTGGACACACATCCACTGCCGATCCTCCACAGTCAGGCGACCACTTCCCATTGGATTAATCCTTCCAAACAAACGAGACAAACACTCTGTATGAAGTTTCCAACTGGACTGACAATCTTTAATGACAAACTCCCAGTTTTATGCACACAGAGAGGAGGTTCTTACATTCTCCTCAGACAATACACCTTTGACCAGACCTAATTTACATGAGCTAATTAACTACAGTGATGACTCAGACACATGACCTTTAGGCTAGCCTCACTGTCTCCCAATACACATCTGACATCTTAGCAGACACAGGTGGGGGCTGGATGTGGTGACATTAGCATCTAACAGTATGTGTCCCAACATCATGAAGGAGTCACTTTTCAGTTAACCTGTTGAGTTCATAATCAAACAGTAAATAGTTCTTTACAGATATCCTGGGGAATTCAAAAGAGAAGGTAGAAGGCGGGACTTTATATGAGGCACACGGACACAAAAAAATACGTTTGATGGGGGACAGCTTTTAATTGGTTCAAAATCGCAATACAATTTCATATTTAAATTTTATGCATTTTGCTATATATCAATACTTTTTTATATTTCATTTGAACCAAATATTACACAGTAATAAATATTCCATCAAGGATATTTCATATATTTACAGATACAACAGTACATATCAAACATTGCAGTCGCTACCTATGCAACTTGGTAAACCACTAAATTATTTTTTAAAAATGAATGGTGGACGGGGATTTTGTATATATTGGAAGGAACGTCCATAAAAAGTGGATGAGTATGTGCACTTATCGGTAGATATTAGCTCTATGCATTTTGGGCCTTTCAGGCCGCTCATCAGGAGCAAAAACCGAAGTGGTCATCTGGGGATGAAAAAGACAGATACATTTTAATGATCTAAAGGAATGCTAGAGAGCCAGTGGGCAAACATAGAATAGGAGAGAACTCCCCCACCCATACATTTAACCCACAGAACTTACGGATGCGTCTGCATAGGGGAGGTGTGTAAAAAAGTATTGATAGATAGCAAAATGCATAAAATTTAAATATGAAATTGTATTGCGATTTTGAACCAATTAAAAGCTGTCCCCCATCAAACGTATTTCTTTGTGTCCGTGTGCCTCATATAAAGTCCCTCCCCAGATGACCACTTTGGTTTTTGCTCCTGATGAGCGGCCTGAAAGGCCCGAAATGCATAGAGCTAATATCTACCGATAAGTGCACATACTCATCAACTTTTTATGGACGTTCCTTCCAATATATACAAAATCCCCCTCCACCATTCATTTTTAAAAAATAATTTAGTGGTTTACCAAGTTGCATAGGTAGCGACTGCAATGTTTGATATGTACTGTTGTATCTGTAAATATATGAAATATCCTTGATGGAATATTTATTACTGTGTAATATTTGGTTCAGATGAAATATAAAAAAGTATTGATGTATAGCAAAATGCATAAAATTTAAATATGAAATTGTATTGCGATTTTGAACCAATTAAAAGCTGTCCCCCATCAAACGTATTTCTTTGTGTCCGTGTGCCTCATATAAAGTCCCGCCTTCTACCTTCTCTTTTGAATACCAAACCAGGGATGGAGGAGGGGATCTGAACGGCCCCTGAACCTCATTTAAAGTCCCAAAAAAAACCTTCTTTTTATCCTGGGGAATATTGTGGAAAAATATCACTGTCCCATTTTAAAGCAATCCAAGACATATTCTTAATGTCCCTTATTTTCTTGCTCACCCTGTGCCCGAAGTGACCCCTGTCACACATCTCCCCTTTCGGCAGGAGACTAACACAGGAGGAGACCCCAGACGGGTTGATTTCGAAGTTAGTCCATAGTTCCATTCCTCTAATGCCTGGACAACCCATCAACATTGCACTAGGAGGCCGGTATGACGTCTGTTTGCCGGGACAACCCATCAGCATTGCCATTTTGCTTACCGGGTCGGTAACTGATGGTGAAGTTGTAAGGTTGTAGGGCTAAGCTCCACCGCAGCAACCTGCCATTGTCTCCTGAGACCCGGTTAAGCCAGACCAATGGGTTGTGGTCAGTGACTAGTGAAAATTCCTGTCCGTACAAGGGTTCAACTTTTTAAGGACCCAGACCAGGGCCAAACACTCTTTCTCCACTGCCGCATAGCTCACTTCCCGGGGTAATAGCTTTCTGCTCAGGTATGCGACAGGGTGTTCTCCTCCATCCTCCCCAACTTGGCTCAGCACAGCCCCCAGTCCAAACATGGAAGCATCTGTGTGGACAAGAAAAAGTTTTTTTAGGTACTGGGGCCGCCAAGACAGGGGCATTTACAAGTGCTTGCTTGAGGGCTAGAACGCGGTTTCACAAGCTGGAGACCACAGGACCTGCCTAGGTAAATTCTTTTTCGTCAGGTCAGTCGAGGGTTTGGTGATAGCACTATAATCAGGGACAAAACGTCGGTAGTACCCTGTAGTCCCCAAGAAGGCTAATACCTGGGTCTTAGTACGGGGCGTTGGCCAGTTAGCTACTGCCTCTACCTTGGCTGGCTCTGGTCTCTGGTTCCCACACCCTACTCGGTGTCCCAGGTACTGCAATTCCGCCATACCTAGATGGCACTTGTCTGGTTTCAAGGTCAGGCCTGCGGCCCGAATTTTGTCCAGAACCACCCCCACGTGAACCAGGTGCTCCTCCTAAGACCCACTGTAGATCGCAATGTCATCCAGGTATGCACATGCAAAATCCTGGAAGCCATCGAGGAGCCTATCCACCATACGTTGGAAGGTGGCCGGGGCATTCTTCATCCCAAATGGCATGACCTTAGACTGGTACAGGCCAAATGGGGTAACAAATGCCGACTTGGGGATAGCATCCTCGGCCAGGGGGATCTGCCAATAACCTTTACACAGGTCTATTGTAGTTAAATAACGTCCCCTGGCTATACGGTCTAGCAGTTCGTCTACCCTGGGCATCGGGTAGGCATCGGTGGTGGTCTTCTCATTGAGTCGCCTGTAGTCCACGCAGAACCGGGTAGTTCCGTCTTTCTTAGGCAACAGGACCACAGGCGAGGCCCAAGGGCTGTCAGAAGGCTCAATGACTCCTAGCTGAATCATCTCCTGTATCTCCTTCCGAATTTCTCCTCAGACTGCTTCAGGGATACGGTAGGGGGGCTGTTGAAGGGATGCTTGTCCAGGGGTCTCTACCTTATGCACAGCCAGGGTCGTATAGCCTGGTTTTTGGAAGAACGTCGCCTGTTTCTCCCACAGAAGCCGCTTAGCCTGTTCCTTGTTTGTGGGGCTTAACCGGTCTCCTAGCTGTACAAGGCTAATGAGGTCAGTCTGGGGCTCTCTCTCTAGTAAGTCAGGGAGGGGTAAACCTTCTGAGTCATCCGCAGCAGGGGCACATACTGCAGCAACATCCTCCTGCCGTTCCTGATACTCCTTCAGCATGTTCACATGAAAGGTTCGCTGGATTCTTTCATCTGCACAGCTGGCAATAACATAGGTAGTATCACACACCTGGGCTACTACTTTATACGGGCCCTGCCAAGATGCCTGCATCTTGTCGGTCTTCACAGGCTTGAGCACTAAGACCTTCTGCCCAACCTGGAAGATACGCTGTCGGGCCCCCCGATCGTACCATCTCTTCTGTCTTCCCTGGGCCGCCTGGAGATTCTCCCTTACCATCAGAGACAGTTGCTCCATGCGGTCCCTGAGTTCCAGAACATAGGGCACTATGGGGGTCCCTTCCTGCTCTGTCTCTCCCTCCCAGTGTCCCCTGATGAGATCGAGGGGTCCGCGGACCCTTCTCCCATAGAGCAACTCGAAGGGCGAGAACCCAGTAGATTCCTGGGGTACCTCTCTGTATGCAAATAACAGGTGAGGCAGGAATCTCTCCCAGTCTCTGCAAGCGTCCGAAAAGTCCTCAGCATTTGCTTGAGGGTCCCGTTAAAGCGTTCGCAGAGACCATTAGTCTGGGGGTGGTAAGGTGAGCTCAGCAAGGGTTTAATATTGCACACCTTCCACAACTGCTGGGTGAGCACCGCGGTAAACTGGGTTCCCTGGTCAGAGAGAATCTCCTTAGGGAACCCCACTCTGGTAAAAATCTTAACCAGGGCATCAGCTACTGTCTCTGCTTCAATGTTAGACATAGCTACTGCCTCTGGGTAACGGGTGGCGTAGTCCACCACGGTGAGAATATACTTCATCCCGGATGGACTAGGCCTGGCCAGGGGGCCCACAATGTCAACGGCTATGCTGTAAAAGGGCTCCCCAATAATAGGCATGGACATAAGTTTAGCCTTAGGGTGGTCCCCCCTCTTACCTATCCGTTGACATGTGTCACACGTTTTGCAGTATTGTTGCACATCCTGGCTAAAATTGGGCCAGAAGAAATTCTGTGTAATCCTACGGGCTGTGCGACGGAACCCTAGATGTCCTGCTAGCAGTACATCATGCCCGATTCGCAGAATCTCCAGCTGGTATTTCTTAGGTACCACCAGCTCTCATTTCTGCGAAGGGGCCTTACTTCTCTGAGATGGCTTAGGAATCCTATACAGTCTATCCCCCACCCATTCAAAAAGCTCCCCATCTATTCCCCTTTCCTGAGTATCTGCCTTAGCCCTATACTTGTGTAAGGTCGGGTCCTCCCGAGTTTCCCTCCCGAATGCTTCTGGGGTATCCCAGCCTAGGAGCGCCTGACCTAAGGTACGTGTCGGGGAAGATAGTCTCACCTGGGTCTCAGCAGCAAGCGGGCCGGTTATAGCAGTACGTGTCTGGGCACGGGTAGTCACTGGGTTGACTTCATCGGGGCCCATCGGGGCGTAAGCAGAAAGGAGGGGGGCCAAATCATTCCCCAGTAGTACATCCGCTGGCAAATCCTTCATCACCCCTACATTCACATGTCCCGAACCAACCCCCCAATCCAGGTGAACCCGGGCAACGGTTAGCCGGAAGATGGTACCTCCCGCTACTCTTACAGCTGGTAGTGTTTCATGTATCTGGCATAGTCTCTCAAAGTCCTGCAGGAACGCTTCAATTTCCTCCTCTCCTTCCTTAAATAGTTTGAACGCCCGAAAGGGCAACTTACGAACAGGCGCTGCATCTTTAGGCGTTGTCTCCGATTGCCAAATTTCCGCCATTCTCCGTTCATGTTGCCGCTCTAGTTCTCTCTCTCTTGTCGCTCCAGTTCTCTCTCTTGCCGCTCATCCTGCAGCTGGATGTCTCTAATGGCTTTCTGTATGGCGGTCTCTGATGGGTTAGCTCCATATAATGCCAACCGCTCTCGAACTCGTTGCTGAAACAAGTCTTCAACTGACCGGGGTTCTGCATCACCATCCCTCTGATCCATCTCGGCTAGCTCCCTGATCAAGGTGGCCTTGTTCTTTGTCCCACCGGTTCCTCCACGGCTCTCAAGTAAGTCTTTCAGCGTGGCTTTCCTGCAGGCTGCATAGCTGGTCATTCACTGTGGTGGTTTGGAGTGTCCCAGTAACTACAGGGAAAATCCCACCGCTGCCAACCAATGTAACGGCACCCCAAGTATGAAAGGGGTTAACGCCGTTTAGGATATTCCCTCTCTGGACACACATCCACTGCCGATCCTCCACAGTCAGGCGACCACTTCCCATTGGATTAATTCTTCCAAACATACGAGACAAACACTCTGTATGAAGTTTCCAACTGGACTGACAATCTTTAAATGACAAACTCCCAGTTTTATACACACAGAGAGGAGGTTCTTACATTCTCCTCAGACAATACACCTTTGACCAGACCTAATTTACATGAGCTAATTAACTACAGTGATGACTCAGACACATGACCTTTAGGCTAGCCTCACTGTCTCCCAATACACATCTGACATCTTAGCAGACACAGGTGGGGGCTGGATGTGGTGACATTAGCATCTAACAGTATGTGTCCCAACATCATGAAGGAGTCACTTTTCAGTTAACCTGTTGAGTTCATAATCAAACAGTAAATAGTTCTTTACAGATATCCTGGGGAATATTGTGGAAAAATATCACTGTCCCATTTTAAAGCAATCCAAGACATATTCTTAATGTCCATTATTTTCTTGCTCACCCTGTGCCCAAAGTGACCCCTGTCACAAGTACCCAACCAAATTCTTGAAGGGTCTGACTGGCAATCGCCACATCCTCCTCTAATTCTGAGTCTGAAGCTGCTTTCAGAAGGAGGTCGTCCAGGTAGCCCACGATAGCGATTCCCCACTGTCTCAGCAGAGCCAGAAATCGGGCGAGCACCTTGGCGAAAACCCTTGGTGCCGACGCCAGGCCAAAAGGGAGAGCTACAAATTGGTAGTGATCGTCCCCGACTGCAAAGCGCAGAAATTTCTTATGCCTGACATATATGGGGACATGCAAGTATGCGTCCTTGATGTTCAAGGAAGCCAGAAAATCCCCCGGATGGAGTGCAGCGACCACAGAGCGAACTGATTCCATCCTGAACCTTCGTACTTTTACAAAGGAGTTGAGGGCCTTGAGGTCCAGGATTGGACGGACCCCGTCCTTTTTTGGGACTACAAACAGATTGGAGTAGAATCCCTGAAACATTTCCGGCAGTGGCGCAGGTACTATTACGCCGCACATCAGCAGGTCCTGCACTGCCCCAAACAGGGCAATCCGACGAGCCGGAAGAAGATGAAGGTTTGAGGGAAAAAATCTGTTTGGTAGACAAGAAAGAAATTCTATCTTGTACCCTGATGAAACCACTTCGCAAACCCAATGGTCGGAAAGCAGGGAGGTCCACCGAGCTGCAAATTTGCAAAGGCGACCCCCCACCCGAGAGTCGGGCGGGGGCAAACCTTCTTGCTGTCACAGATTTGTTTGCAGGCTTGCGAAACCAGGGATGCTTTTGTCTTTTAGCTGGCCACTTGTCGGCTTGGGAACGCTTAACTGCGGGCCCGGGCTGACGAAAAAAACCCCACTTCTGAGCGGAAAAGGAGGGCCCTGGCCTACGGCGTGGCTCCTTACCTTTTCTGGATTGTGGGAGCAGTGTGCTCTTACCCCCAGTGACATTTTTAATAATGTCATCCAGCGAGGCTCCAAATAGCCTCTCTCCCTGGAAGTGCAAATCCACCAAAGCTTTCTTGGAAGTCTGGTCCGCGGACCAGCATTTTAGCCAAATCAGGCGACAGAGCACCACAGCAGATACTGAGGCTCTGGAAAGCAAGGGAGCTGTATCTAAGGCCGCATCGCAGACATACTTAAGGCCATGCACCAGCTGATCAGCCAGTTCCACGCAGACCGGGGAAGCCTGTTGCTCTACCAACTCGTGGTGGAACAATTTTGCCCATTTGGTAAGTGTCTGTGACACCAGGGCCGTGACCAATACAGGCTGCAATGCTGACCCCACCACCGTGAACATGGACCGGGCCACTGCCTCGGCCCTCCTGTCTGCAGGGTCCTTAAAGGCAGGGGTTCCCTCTACCGGAATCGTGGTTACCTTATTCAACCTGGATACCGGGGGGTCCACAATCGGGGGAGATGTCCATTTTTTCAAGGAGACTCTCCTCAAAAGGGGTAACAGACCGCCATGCATTTTGGGACCGAAAAGGCCCTCTGCGGTCGTTCCCATTTTTGTCAAACTTTATCAAAATAAGTTAGGTAGGGAAACACCTTAGCAGTGCGGGCCGGTTTGTGGGACCCAAAAGGGACAGACACCTCAGTAGATGCCCCCGCCGTATCCTCCAATTTTAGGGTCCAACAAGCGCCTTTTCCTGCGCTGACCCGGACACGGAGTCTTCCTCACTGTCCGAATGGTCCTGGTCCGCATCCTCTGACACGTTAGAACAGGGGCCGTGTGCCACAGCCAGGCCCGAGTCTGAATCTGAGCTTTCCCCAGAAGATGGTGGGGGGAGGGGGCACTTTTTACCCCCCTTACACCCACACACCGCTTCCACCCTGGCAACAAATGATTCCAGGACCGCCGACAAAGGGTCCACAGGTATCGCAGGTGCAAAGGCACCAGTTGCAACCACAGGGATGTCTGGGGAAGAAGCGGCAGCTTCTGAGGCCATGCTGACCCACACTCGCCTGACAGCCACTTAGGGACTGAGGCTAGGTTCACACCTATGCGTTGCGTTTTTGAGCTTGGAGTCTTTGCCAAGTTCGCAATCAGTTGTTCAGTGGTTCCATTGCGTTTTTAGCTGCGGACTTGCCGACCTGGGAAGTCTCGCCGCTGTTATCATAAGGGGGAACTCCACGCCAAATTTTAAAAAAAAAACGGCATGGGTTCCCCTTCAGGAGCATATCAGGCCCTTAGGTTTGGTATGGACTTTAACGGGAACCCCTATGCCGAAAAAACGGCGTGGGGGTCCCCCCGAAAGTCCATAGCAGACCCTTATCCGAGCACGCAACCTGGCAGGCCGCAGGAAAAGAGGGGGGGCGAGAGAGCGCCCCCCCTCCATCCTGAACCGTACCAGGCCGCATGCCCTCAACATGGGGGGGGGGGTGGGTGCTTTGGGGCAGGGGGGCGCACTGCGGCCCCCTCACTCAAAGCACCCTGCCCCCATGTTGATGAGGACAGGGCCTCTTCCCGACAACCCTGGCCGTTGGTTGTCGGGGTATGCGGGCGGGGGGCTTATCGGAATCCAGGAGCCTTTAATAAGGGGGCCCCCAGATCCCGGCCCCACACCCTATGTGAATGAGTATGGGGTACATCGTACCCCTACCCATTCACCTGGTGGAAAAAAAATGGCGTGGTCACCGGGTGATGCCACCCAGTGACCCCGCCCCCATATGACGTGCCAGTCCCGGGGAATGATGGGACTGTGACGTCATATGGGGGCGGGGTCACTGGGTGGCATCACCTGGTGACCACACCCATGCCTATAAAAGTGAATGCGCTCCGCTCATACGGCATTACAGCCGGAGACAGCGACGAGTCAACATCTCCAGGAGAGAAGAGGGAAGAAGGCGATGAAGAAGACCGGGCCCCCGCTAGCAAAAGAGCTGGAAGAAAATAGCGGAGGCCCGGCAGAAGGAAGAAAGAACCGGAGAGCAAGAGAAGAACCGGAGAGCGCAGAGACGACACCGGAGACCCCCGGAGTCGGAAGAGACCCCCCGAAGTTGGAAGAAGACCCCCGAAGTTGGAAGAAGACCCCCGGAGCTGACTAATAAATGACTTAAAAACCCTGTGTAGTGTTTTTAGTGCCATTTTTTTTCCACCAGGTGAATGGGTAGGGGTACGATGTACCCCATACTCATTCACATAGGGTGGGGGGCCGGGATCTGGGGGCCCCCTTATTAAAGGGGGCTCCTGGATTCCGATAAGCCCCCCGCCCGCATACCCCGACAACCAACGGCCAGGGTTGTCGGGAAGAGGCCCTGTCCTCATCAACATTAGGGAAGGGTGCTTTGGGGTGGGGGGCCGCAGTGCGCCCCCCTGCCCCAAAGCACCCACCCCCCCATGTTGAGGGCATGCGGCCTGGTATGGTTCAGGAGGGAGGGGGGGGGCCGCTCTCTCGCCCCCCCTCTTTTCCTGCGGCCTGCCAGGTTGCGTGCTCAGATAAGGGTCTGCTATGGACTTTGGGGGGGACCCCAACGCCGTTTTTTTCGGCGTAGGGGTTCCCGTTAAAGTCCATACCAGACCTAAGGGCCTGGTATGCTCTTGGAGGGGAACCCATGCCGTTTTTTTTTTTAATTATTTGGCGTGGAGTTCCCCCTCAAGATCCCTGTTCAGAATGCAACACATGTGCGAATCAGATGCGTGCCCATAGAACATAATGGGCCTGAATTCGCACCTGAGCCGCACCGCAATGCCTAGAGAACGCACGCGTTTTTTCGGCAATGCGCAGTGCGAATGCATCGCACATATGTGAACCAGCCTCATTGGAATCAATGTATTTTATAATGTTATGCGAATTGGATGCGGTGTAAGCCGCAACCAATTCGCATAGGTGTGAACGGGGCCTAAAGGCAAGGTACACAAAAGGTCCACCTTCCTAGCTGCTTACAGACCGAGGGGCCCCCCAGAGGACTCACCACCCTGACCCAGGTACTGCACAGCGCTGCGGTCTGCGCTCTCTCCTGCACAGCCTGTGCCTGAGGTGTTCTCCTGCGCCTGAGGTGTTCTGTTTGCACGCCGTTCAGAAAGACATTTCCAGCGCTAGAGGCCAAAACTAAGCTAGAACCACAAGAAAATGTACGCCTCAGGAAAAAAGGAGCGCGAGCTACAAGAAAATGGCTGCCAGCTGTATTAGCAATAGAACAGCGCGGCTACAAGAAAATGGCGTCTGCTCACCGAAAATGGCCACCGGATCATTCCTGAGGTAAAAGAAAAGGCTGCAAACATGCTGGGCCTCCGAGTGGAGGCCCCCCCACATGGCAGACAGACAACACCCCACCACAGAGAGCGGACTGAGGACACCCAGCACAGCCCCCAGCCAGGTACACAGCAGGCCCAGCCAGATGCATGAGAAGGAGGGAAGGGACAGGGAGAGAAGAAAGGGAGAGAGACCCCCTAATTGACCTCCCCAGGAATGCCCAGCTGTTCCATCCTGCTGAAACAGGTGGAGCCTTACTTACCTGTCCTGCGGGGACTGCTGGACGCATTCCGGACAGACCCATGACCCGAGCATTACGGAGCGGCTGTCAGCCACGGCTCACTGTGACTCGGACAGCAGTAGCCCGGTCTTATGTGAGCCCCGGAGCATATAGCTCACCGGCCACCACTGGAGCAAAAGGGGTATGTCGTGGCCGACCCAGCGTGCAGCTAAAGGTCTGCTCACGCTCGATGGCCGGACTGGGGAGACTACAAAGATCTATATTATCCAGCCTGTCACCCACCTGGCAGTTGATAGTAGATCTCAGGATCAAAAAAGTAGAAAAAAATTAAAATCTCCAGGACCAATGGTCCCAACAGGGAGCCAGGTCCTTCTCCTATGCTAGGCAGAAAAAAAACTGAGCTGCTGAGTGCAGGGTGAGGCGTTATGACCAGAGGGACCGCCCCCTGGGCGGTACTGTTCAGCTTTGCTATAGTTACATGTTTTTAACTGTTTAACATGTCTGCCTAGTCCTATCCTAATAGACGGCATATAACCCTACTGTCAAGAATAAAAGGAGCTGTGTCCGTCCATGGACTTCAGAGAAAAGGATTTTACGGTGAGTACAAAAATTCTATTTTTTTTGCTAGAAAATTACATGTAACCCCCAAACACTATATATGTTTTTTTAGCAGAGACCCTAGAGAATACAATGGCGGTCATTGCAACTTTTTTATCTAGCACGGTATTTGCGCAACAATTTTTTGGGAAAAAAAAAACAGTTTCATGCTTTAAAAAAAAAAAAAAAAAAAACAGTAAAGTTACCCCTATTTTTGCTGTGTCCGTCCATGGATGAAAGAGAAATTATGATTTTTACATGTAGGAGCGAAGTGTCATGCCGCGTACACACGATCATTTTTCCCGTCGGGAAAAATGACATTTTTTCCTTTGGACGAGAAAAACGATCGTCTGTGGGCTTTTTGCCGTTTTTCCCGACGAGAAAAACGGCATTAATCACGATGAGAAAAATTAGAACATGTTCTAATTTTTCTCATCGTTTTTTCCAGCATTTTTTTCCGCGGCAGTTTTCCCATAGGGAATCACTGCCACGGAGCCCACACACGGTCGTTTTTCTCGACAAAGAAAAAAATGACGGGAAAAACGGTCGTGTGTGGGGGAACATGCCGTTCCCTCGTTTTTCATTTTTTTTCATGTCGTGATTCACGGCGGTGTTTTCACCGCCGTGAATCACGATCGTGTGTACGCGGCATTAGAATTGGTCCGGGCCTGAGGTAATTAAAAAAAAACGCTGTGACATATAAAATTGCAATACCCACTATTTTATTTTCTGGGGCCTCTGCCTAAAAAAATTATATACTGTTTGGGGGTTCCAAGTAAGTTTTTTTGTACATATGTGAGAAGTGTCAGAACTGTCTGGGTATTGAACTGGTTAAAACACAACGCAGTATAAATGCTTGTATAACAAACACATTGCGTTGTAAAAGAACAGCGACATGTTCTTATGTCTCCCTATGCCTGGTCCTAATACCTACCTCTCAGGTGGTTTCCCTCACCTCCTCCTGTAACCTATGTACCCGTGTACACCTCTCCCGTGTCCCTATACTTTCTCCGTCCTCCCGTTATACGCCCCTTGAGCCCTCCTTCTCCTATTCCCTCACAGCTCTCCACAGACCAACGCACGCTACTTCCGCCTCCTCTTCCACCAATCCAATGTTCCTTCGTCTCTGGTCAGGTTGTGTTAGCGTCCAGCCCCGCCCCTTCTATCGCCATGGCTACACATCAACAAGCAGAGGTAGGCCAGGCGCCCCCCAGCACGGAGCATGCGCGATCCTGGTATACAGGGAGGGGCGATGATGATGATGAGGAAGTGACCGTGTCTGCTCTGTTTTGACACCAATATAGCAATTGCATTGTACTCAATGAGAGCAGGCGAGCTGGCTATCAGTGAGGACCAAGCAAGCCCCCTGGGACTCTGGTGAGGATGAACATGTCATTAATGTGTTCTGATAACTCTAGAAATAGATTGAATATTCCTGTCTCTTCACAGGGCCTGGTCACACTGCTGCACCCCAAACTCAGTGCAGTTTTCTGAGGTGCTTGGATGTGTTATAGTACCTTTCTGTTTGTTTTCATGTCTGATCATGTATTTTTCATGCATTTCACTGTCCTATATATTGCTAATCCTTTCCCTTGCCTTCAATAAAAAACAAAAATGTGATTACTAAGTTTAATTTGTGTTAAAGCAAATAAGAATGCACGGCTGATGTGCTTCTGATTATTATACTATTGACATTTAATTATATGTGTTCCACAAATAAAGAAAGGGGGGGGGGGGATGGTTTCAACAAGCAAGAAATCTAGTAGTGAGCTGATAATTTCCTGTGCTGTCTGCCTGTATTATCAGTTAGGCAGGGATCACACATATGCGGCCGTGGTTTTCAGTGCGGCAGATCGGTGTGCTTCTTCTGTTCAAATGTTTATCTGAAAACTCACCTGAACCGCACCCAAAATTGCACAGGAGCCTTTTTAAAACCACACTCTGCACAACTGGCTCTCCATTGAGAACCAGTTCAATTCACATGTCATGCAAATTGTGTGCGGTTAAAAACGCATTCAATTCGCATATATCTGAACTGCGCCTTGGTGTTGTCCCCCCTCTCCCCACCACCTGTAACGTAGTGCCTCATGCCTTCTATACTTCCATGTTCCTCAATATTATTTTTTTATGCTAATGATTAGAGCAAACCTGTGATTTGTCCAAGATTTTCTTTAATGCGTTTCTCCCCATCAGCACATGCCTAACTTTCCTCGGAGTTCCACCCAACTTTACAAGGTGGTCTTAAACTAACGACCACCCCTCGTTTTTGGAGATATATGCCCTCCACCTTCTCCCCCGCTGCCTTTTGGGACCTGTGTGTCTCCCATCAGACAGGGTGGCCATTCAGAAAGCGCAGGGCGACTCACGCATGCGCAGTAGGAAACCGGCTGTGAAGCCTGAAGGCTCCACTGACGGTTTCCCTAAAGCCTCGTACACACGGTCGGACTTCCATCGGACTATTCCGTGTTTTTTTTTTTGTTTTGTTTTTTTGTCCGAACGGAGTTGGTCGGCAACAACCATAGCAGACATACACTTGGACTTTTCTGCAAACTTTCTCAATACTTTTTTCAACATCACGTGTTTTTTCTGCTCTTTACCGCCACCCTTTGGTCAATTTCTGCTATTGTTGGTTGATTTTAACATTATTTTTTTTTTGTCCATCGGACAAAAGTCCGATGGTTTTCTGTACACACGGTTGGACTTTGCTCCATCGAACTTTTGTTGGGCAAAAGTTTGTCCGTTTGCAGACCCCACTTTTGTCCGATGAAAACAAGAAAAAAGCAAAAAAAAGTTGTCCGATGGAGCGTACACACGGTCGGATTGTTGGTCCAACTTGGTCAAAATGAAGTTTGTTGGCCAAAAGTCTGACTGTGTGTACGGGGCTTTAGGCTACTTTCATACTGAAGCACTGGATGCACTGGCGGTATTTTTTTTCCGTGATTTGTGGGGGGATTTTAACCCCCGCTAGTGGCTGAAAATGGGTTAAAAACGCCCGCAATAACGCCTCTTTGCGGCGGTTTGCGGGCGCTACCCCATTGATTTCAATGGGCAGGGGCGCTAGAGGAGCGGTATTTTTACCGCTCCTATCGCGCCTCAAAGATGCGGCTTGCAGGAGTTTTTTGACCCTCCTGCAAGCGCAACGCTCCAGTGTGAAAGCCCTCGGGCTTTCACACTGGATACAATTGAGCGGCTTTTTTGGGGCGCATTGCAGGCGCTATTTTTAATGCAATTACGCCTGCAAAAGCGCCTCAGTGTGAAAGGGGCCTAAGTTGTAATGGAAATTACGTACTTTGCCTGCACCTGAGCCGGTGGACGAATCGGCCTTGGAGGGCCTTGGAGGTCCTTATTAAAAGTTAGCAGCTACAGTACTTGCTGAAAAAAAATAAACTTTTTTTTGAGGCTGGAACTCCGCATTAAAGCAGTATTAAACCCAAAAGCAAACATCCATTATATTGCAGCTTACCAATTCTTAAATGCAATGGCTGCATTTTTTTTTTTTTAAGGATTTCTTCTATTTTTTACCTGTTGATCCAGCCAGTAAGTCTGTTGTTTTTCAACAGAACAAGCTCTCAAGCAGAATTCATCAGTTCACATCGATGCAACAAACCATTTACCACTCACATGGGTGCTTACAGTGATCAGCTTTTATTTACTTATGTAAAACCTTTATCCCAAAAGGGGGGGGGGGAAGGTTTTCTGAAAATGATTATGAAGTGTGAGCTAGACTAGAGTTTAGCTTCAATTTGTTAGTGTATCTATATCTGGTAGTACTTCTAACACTCCCCTCCCCCAAACTGACAAAGCTGCTGTCCAAAAGTGCCCCCTGTACTCATTCATCCAGATTGTAGGAACTCTAAAACAGAAGGTGTGTTACTGGCCAGATCACCAGGTAAAAACAAAGGGGGGGGGGGGGGAGGCCTAAAACAAGAAAATGAATGCGCCCACCACATATGATTGGTTATATTACATTTTTGTTTTTGGGTTTAAAACCGCTTTCACTCTCCTGCCGGTTCTTTTCACCCTCAGGTAGCAAGTTAATAAAGCTCTGTGTAAGCTCAGGAATGCTGTAGTCAGAGCCTATTCAGTACTGTCTCCCTACCACCATGTTTAAAAACTAGACTACCGTATATACTCGAGTATAAGCCAAGATTTTCAGCCCTTTTTTTGGGGCTGAAAGTCCCCCCCTCGGCTTATACTCGAGTCATATAAATGTTTACATTGTAAATATTACCTGTAAAGAAGTTGCGGCTGCAGCGTCCATCGTTCAAAATTCCGCGGTCTCTTCCTGTTCCTTCCTTGATAGGCGAGTCTCAGCAGACACTCTCCGCCTATCACGAACGTTCTCTCATCCTCAGTTTTCCAGCAGACGTCTGTGATTGGCGGAATACCCAACACAGTGTCTGCTGGGAAAACTAAGGATGAGAGAATGATCGTGATAGGCGGAGAGTGTCTGCTGAGACTCGCCTATCAAGTAAGGAACAGGAAGAGACCGCGGAATTCGAACGATGGACGCCGCAGCCGCAACTTCTTTACAGGTAATAATTACAATGTAAAAATTTCTATTTACAGGGAACAGCGAGCTAGGGAACAGTGGGGCATCGGCTTATACTCGGGTCAGTGAGGTTTCCCAGTTTTTTTTGGGCAACATTAGGTACCTCGGCTTATACTCGAGTCGGCTTATACTCGAGTATATATGGTAATTCACAAACACCAGTGCTGCCATATGCTCCTCTATACATACCTGGAAATATTAGGTGTCTTTTTTTTCCTCCTGCAGGCAAACCTTTCTCTTTTACATGGGGTGCAGTATAAACAGGTGGTTGAACGAACCATGGTATTACTGCCCCCCTAAAGACTCCTTTTATAGCTAGATGGGGCTGTTCACACTCTGAACCTAGCTATAGGCCCCTTTCACACGTCACATGGTGGGTACTCGCATTCCCGCTCGCAATTTTGTGTAAGAGCGATTTTCACGTAAGTCCGCATGTCGTGTATAGAGCAGCTTATTTACTTCAATGGGCTTCCCTGTGAGCGTTTGTTGCCCAAAAGAAGCTCCTGCTCCTTTTTTGGGGTAGAATTTTGCTACAATTGCAGTGCGTTTTCTGTCACGCAACAATCGCACCGCGTTTGGCATGTCATTGCGAATAATGTCACCCAAACGCATGTTTTGTACAGATGGCTGCACAATTTGGAATCGCGGGCAGAACTGCGGCAATTCCGCCCCACAATTCCAAATTGCCAGATGTGAATGGGGCCTGTCTGTTCTATCAAATCTTTCTTTACAACTGTTTATTCTAAATTGATTCAGTATAGGAGGTATAAGGCTCGATTCACATCTATGCATGTTGCTTTTGAGCATTTTTGCAGTGCTTTCTGCGTTTCTTACCGTGATTTTGCCGCGACTTGTGTTTTGCATTGTTTATGCTTTTTGGAAATTTTGTTGGGCAGATTTAAAAACGCAAATTTCTGCAAAATTTGTGATTAAAAACGCACTACATGATTTTCTGCAGCTTCTCCATTGAAGTCTATTGAACCAAAAAAAATATATATGCAGAGGCGCAAAAATGCATTGATGTGAACGTGTTCCATAGGAACCCATGTTAAAAAAAAAAAATGTCCTGCGGTTCTGCAAAAAGCATGAAAAAACACATTGGTGTGAATGGAGCCTCAAAAGGAAGGGCACATATTACTTTTTGTCCAATTGTGGTACTGGTCTCTTCAAGGGTCTTTATCATGATTTCACCCTTTTTTTTTTTCCCCCCCGTAAGAGTAGGAGAGTAACCATAGGGCTTTCTTTCTTTCTCATGAAGAAGACCGGTAGGGAACATAAAATAAAACCAAAAGGAAACTAGATGTGCATATTGTAGTTTGCAAATCCATTTCTATTTAAAAAAAAAAAAAGAAGCAGTTGAAGGGTTAAAACATGTGTAAAATAAGCTGGACTATGGAAAACATGACCTTTCCATAACATGATTTTCTACTGTAGTGGTTAAAATATGGGAGTTACCTTTTAGGCCCCTTTCACACTGGGGCGGGCATATGCGGTGGCGGTATAGCGGCACGATTTTCAGCGCCCTATACCGTCGTGTTTTACCGCGATATTCGGCCGCTAGCGGTGCGGTTTTAACCCCCGCTAGCGCCCGAAAAAGGGGTTAATACCGCCCGCAAACCGCCGCTACAGCCGCGGTTTGCGGGCGGTATTACCGCGGTGTCCCATTGATTTCAATGGCAAGGAGCGGTATACACACCGCTCCTTCACCGCTCCAAAGATGAGGCTTGCAGGAGATTTTTTTGTCTCCTGCCAGCGCACCGCCTCAGTGTGAAAGCCCTCGGGCTTTCACATTGAGAATGCTGGGGCAGGAGTATTTCAGGTGTTATTTATGCGCTATTTTTAGCTCAAAAACGCCTGAAATACGCCTCAGTGTGAAAGGGGCCTTACTAATGTGTTCTTGAAGGTGAAAGACCCTTTGGTTGTCATTGTTATTTCCTGCAAAGTTATGTGTGTACTGTATGTATATAACCTACAAGCTGCCTAGGTTCCTGTTCACATATAGTGCCAGTGAGTGGCATTTTTCTGCACTGCTATCTATAAATGTGGCAATATTCAGGCAATTTTATCCACTGAAATCCACTTGTTTTTCCTTCACGCGTTCTGTTGATATTGCCAAGTATATGGTCAGCATTATGGCTTGTGACTATGACCATAAGGTCTCATGCCCACGGGTGTTTTTTACAGCCGCGTTTTTGAGGGTTTTTTACAGCTTAAAAACGCCTGTCCATGTTAGTCTATAGCTTCATGCCCACCTAGACGTTTTTAAGCTGCAAATAGCATAGGCGTTTTTAAGCTGTAAAAAAAAAACACAAGACCAGTGCGTTCCTCAGCGCTGGGCATAAAAAAACCGCAAAGTGTTAAACGCTAAAAAACGCGCGAAAACGCCGCAATTGCGTTTTTGAGCTGCCGACTTTTTTTTTTTTTTTTTTTCGAAAAAATAAAAAATAAATAAAATGTATACAATAACATGGACAGGCTTTTTTTTAAGCTGTAAAAAACGCGCCTGTAAAAACGTCCGTGGGCATGAGGCCTCAACTGTAGAGTGTGTAGACACCGTGTGTTTTGGTTTTTTCAATCGATTATTTTTTTATTTTTTAAAGATCAATAATAATAAAAAATGTTTTTCCAAAACATTTAAGGATGTCACTTTTACAAGAGACGTATTTCTAGAATTGCGTTTAGCTGCCTAAATGCAGACTTTCATAGGTTATAACAGACTGACATTCAGCTAACTTGTGAAAAGTTACTGCTGTGTCTGTTTTCTTTTTGTCTTGTAGAACCTCTCTATTGTTCATCCTATAGTGCAGCTTAACTGAATAGCACATTTCTTTTTTTTTTTTTTTTTTTTAATAATACAGTGCCAAGTGCAATAACCCAAAGTAACCGCTCAGGTGTTACCTTTTCACAGTAAGAACTATATAAGTCCTGGTTCACACTGGTGCGTTTTGACATGCGATTTGGCATGTCAAATCGGCGGTATTTTCCGCAAATTGCCGGCAATGGCACTGTCCTAATCGATATGACGCCGCATCTGCGGCCCTGCACCGATTTCAAAAAGTAGTTTCTGTACTACTTTTTGCGATTTTTGGCCCGCGATTTACATTGACATCTGTGCAGAAACCTGCACAGATGTCTCTGTAATCGCGGCCGAAATCGGGACTGACCAGCGGGAGTGAAATCGTGCGAGTTCAGCTGAACTCGCACGGCTTCACTCTCGCAGCCCAGTGTGAACCTGGGCTGAAAGGTGAATTCTAATCTGCTGCCATGGGTTATTGCTCTTTGTCAAAAGTAGGCCACTTAATACCGCCAAATACGATACATAGTGAATACATTTTTAGACAACTCTGTGCACAGTTTACAGCTAAACTCTAGACAAATGGCTACATACACAGATGACACATGTAAAGGAGCTCTTTTTCTGTCTATAAATTTCTAAGATTTAGATACCACTCCTCACCACCCCCACCTTGTCACTGGGTAGTGAAAAAAAGCAGCAGACTGATGAGCTCTTTGTGCTGCCTTTCCCTACCCCAGTCTGAGCTCTGCTGTAAAAGGACAGTTAAGCCCCATACACACTATTTAGATTTTCTGCAGATTTTTGTCTTCAGATTTAACAAAACCATGTAGTGCAAGGGCATGCCTGATTGCATACAAATTGATACTCTTATGCCGCGTACACACGACCATTTTTCATGACGAGAAAAATTCAATTTTTAAAAATGGTTGTGAAAAACGGTGGTGTGTATGCTCCAGAGCATTTTTCTCGACAAGAAAAATGCCCGGGAAAAAAAATAGAACCTGCTCTATTTTTTCTCGTCGTTTTTCACGTCGTTCTTTTTAACGTTGTGAAAAATGGTAGTGTGTATGCTTTTACAAAGGGGGGAAAAAAAATGCGCATGCTCAGAATCAAGTATGAGACGGGAGCGCTCGTTCTGGTAAAACTAGCGTTCGTAATGGAGATGGCACATTTGTCACGCTGTAACGGACTGAAAAGCACGAAGACTGAAAAGCGCGAATCGCCTCTCTCCAAACTTTATTAACACGAGGATCAGCAAAAGTGTCCCAAAGGATGGCGCCATTCGAATGGAACGTCCCCTTTATAGTGCTGTCGTACGTGTTGTACGTCACCGCGCTTTGCTCAAGCGTTTTTTTTTTTTCACCAACGTGTGTATGCAAGGCAGGCTTGAGAGAAAACACAAAAAATCACGTTGAGAAAAACCATTGTTTTTTTCCATGACATGAATAACGGACGTGTGTACGCGGCATAAAGGTTTGACCTCCATATTATATGGTTTTGGTAAATCTGAACACAAAAGTCTGCAGAAAATCTAATAGTGTGTATGGCATCTAAAGCCTCGTACACACGGTATGATTGTTGGACGACCGAGTTTCAGATTTTTGTCAAAAGGGCGTGTGCCAGGATCTTGTCTTGCATACTAATGGTATGCAAATTGTCGTTTGACAAACGCGAACGTAGTGACATACTATGAGGGTATGAAGAGGAATTTAATTTCACAAGCACCACCCTTTGGGCTCCTTCTGCTAATTTCATGTTAGTAGTAGTTTGGTGAACGTTGATTTGCGATTTTAAGATCTTATAAAACAAATGCCTTTTAAAATGCGTTTTGGCATAACTACATGCAAAGCAGCTTCATTATTATCCCATTAAAGAAGATGAGAATTTTGACATTTCATCAATTGCCGCGTCACAGTAGTTTACAAGACCGAACTCTTCCTAGTCGTTCCTTGATTCCGCGCAATGTGTGTTTGTACTTTTGACTTCATGTGACAGATTTGTGTACTGACCATCTGAAAATCAGACGTGGAGCCGCGGGTCGCCAAAATTTTAATAGCCTGTCTTCTATCATTTGTTGGCTGAAAATTGGAAAACAATTGTCTAAAGGAGCTTACTAACGGTAAGAATTTCGGATAACAGCCTGTCAAACGACAATCCCCCTTCTAATTTTCGTAGACGTGTGTACGAGGCTTTAGAGGCCAGCACCAAGTCAAATTAAAGTGGAATTTTCAGGCAAATCCTAACTAGCCTTAAAACTGTCTTCTTACCCCTGCTAACACGTATACTAACTAACCTGTATAAGAAAGATGTATATACTTGCCTTTTTTCAGGCCGCTCTGGTTTTCTCACATGATCTCGCTCCCATTTGGTCATATGATCCCGTTCCCCTGTGTTAACCAGTGCTGCTGCATGCAAGAGGAGGGAGCACTGATAACGAATAGGCCATTGAAACCTATGGGTGAAGTCACACTCCCAGAAATTAGCCTGCAGCCTGCGCTGGCTTGACACAGGGGAGATCACGTGACCAGAGCGGCCTGAAGACAGGTATTTACATCTTTATTACATGGTTGGCCAGAATAGATGTGTGTTCTAGTTTGGACTGTGTAAGTTTTATGCATTAGATAATAATCTGATGTTGGCAGAGTCCAGTCATGGACCGTAAGGTTTAAATCCACAAAGTCGTTACTTGGGCTTTGAATAGTGGAACCTGGAAACTAAACATAAATGGCTAAAACCAGCCTATTTTTTTGTTGCTTAATTTTTTCTTAACCACTAGGGGCCTGCGCTAGTGTCAAATGACGGCTACAGCGCGGACCTAAATATCCGGGAGGCCGTCAATAGACATCCTCCCGTGCTCGAGCGGCCTGCGCGCCCCCAGCAGGGCGCGCGCGTCTCAATCTGTGATCAGCGAGTCTATGAGACTCGCTGGATCACAGATCAGAGTAAGGGGTCGATCCCGACCCCATACCACATGATCAGCTGTCAGCCAATGACAGCTGATCATGTGATGTAAAGAGAGCCGGTAATCGGCTATTTTTCCTCCTCACGCTATAAGCCGATCACCAGCAGAAGACAGAGGGACATCGGGAGCTCATCTGTGCCCATGTGTGCCACCTACCAGTGCCACCTATCAGTGCCCCCTCTGTCGCTTATCTGCCTCATCAACAGTGCTGCCCACCAGTGTCTCCTACCACTGCCCACCATTGTCACCTACCACTGCCCATCAGTGCCTCCTTATCTGTGCCTATCAGTGCCGCCTCATCAGCGCATATCAATGAAGGAGGAAAATGACCTGTTTGCAAAAAAAATTAACAAAATATAAAACATGATTTTATTTTTTTCAAAATGTTCCATTTTATTTTTGTTTAGCAAAAAATAAAAAACCCCACAGGTTTTCAAATACCACCAAAAGAAAGCTCTATTTTTGTGAAAATAATTATAAACATTTCATTCGGGTACAGTGTTGTATGACTGCGCAATTGTCATTCAAAGTGCATCAGCGCTGAAAATTGGTCTGGGCAGGAGGGGGGTTTAAGTGCCCAGTCAGCAAGTGGTTAAAGCTTTCTTTATTTCGTGGTGTGTGTGTTGTTTGTTTTTTTTTTTGTTTTTTTTTAAGAACTGCAGCACTTTTAAAATTCTGCTGGTTATGCTTGCATGCCACCTCATATATTTATCTTATTTACAATTTACATTTTTACTAAGAGCTGGGAGTACATCTGTTGCTATACTTCCAGCACTTGGACAGGAGGAAGCTGTTGCACAGCAGCCACTCTGCCAACCCCTTGACCTCCGCTGTCCTTTCACAGGATACCTTGTATTCAGGGACCGGCCAAATTTCAATCCATGTATGGGAAGGCTGGTTATACACAAATCGATCTATACCTATAGCCGGCAGCACTGATCTTTGTTTTCTGATGGTGGGAAAGTTTCACCACTGTCAGAATAGTAGTGGTAGTGCTACCCCCCATTCACTTCGAATGTGTGGATGGTGGAATCTGTGCATTATTTTCGATCAATCTGCTGGTTGACTAAAAAATAAAAAATAAAAATAAAAGTTAAAATATGGCCAGCATTGCTCACCCAATCAACTCCCCTTCCCACGATTCCCCTTTATTCTTCATGCCACCTATCCCAATACTCTACTCATTCTGTGGAAATCAATTGGTCACTCTTAACACACCCCTGTGGTCTCTAGGTACCCAATTTTAATACTGTACTAGTATGTGAGAGTTTGAAATACCGTATATACTCGAGTATAAGCCGACCCGAATATAAGCCGAGGCACCTAATTTTACCACAAATAAACTGGGAAAACGTATTGACTCGAGTATAAGCCTAGGGTGTCCATCTGCATGCCTCACTGTGCCCATGCCTCACTGTGCCCATGCCTAGACTGACATTTAACATAGGAGTCTATGGAAGGGGTGCCCGGCTTTGAAAAATCGGTGCTCCCCGGCCGTAGGTCCCCTAGACAACAAACTTTGCACACTTGTAGAGGAGAAATAGGGCTATATGTGTACCAAGTTTCAGGTCCAGGTGACCTACGACTGCCTGGTACCAGGTCCCCAAAGTCACCAGAGAAATTACCGTTTTAACATAGGAGTCTATGGAAGGGGTGCCCGGTTTTAAAATCCAGGTTTGGGATCCAGGGGACCTGCGGACGACCGGTACCGGCAGTGGCGTATCCAGGGTATGGCACTCCATGGCAAGTGCCATGGGCGCCCTGGGGGGGGGGGCGGCAAAATAAACTAAACAAAAAAAAAAATCCCTCCCGCACCTGTCCTCCTGCGGGCCGCCTTCCGCACTATAGCCTCCGTCAGCGGCATGGCACTTCACTTGTAAGTACTCTGGGCTGGATGGCAGTGTGTAGGAGATGGAGTGACAGGCGTGGGCGCCCCCATGCTTGTAGATGAGTGGGACCGTCCACTGCATCTCCAGACCGTCATTCGGCTAACTGGCGGAGGCGGAGCTTTCCTCCTCTGCACTATCTTCTCCCCGAGCGGGTCGGTGACGTCACGTGAGGTGAGGTCGCTGTCGCTGAGGCGGAGAACAGAACCTGAACTGACAAGTTGGTTTTAGACAAATTGGACTTTGGAACCCGAACCCCCAGCCAGGCAGCAACTGCAGCAGGTACTATAGTCACAAGTCAGTCACAGTGTAATTTGTGAATAAAGCATTTTTTTTATTAGAAAAAAGTTTTCACTGTGCATATAATGACCCCATGTATGAATCTCTGTCTCTGACATAAATAAGATGAGCAATGTCTCCTTCATATGGGTAACTTAACTCTTTACTAAAAGTAAACTGCAAGTCACTCAGTGTTAATGATGTGTGCCAGGCCAGCCCAACTGCCAAGCAGCCAATCAAGTATACTGTAGTGCCTGCTTGCTCAATATGGATTAAATAAATTGTAATTATGCATAGCCATTGTTATCATAAATAAAGTGATTTGTGCAAGTAGTACCTGCTGTTGCACAAATCACTTTATTTATGATATCTATGGCTATGCATAATTACAATTTATTTAATCCATATTGAGCAATCACTATATTTGATTGGCTGCTTGCTTCTGTTTTGGGCCTGTGCCTGGCACATGATGACTTAGGCTATTTTCACACTGGGGCGTTGCGCCCTCGGCGGTAAAGCACTGTCGCTAGCGGGACGCCTCAAAGATGCGGCTGCCAGGACTTTTTTGAGCGTCCTGCCAGCGCACCGCTAGCGGCCCAAAAAGGGTTAAAACCGCCCGCAAAGCGCCACTGCAGCGGCGCTTTGCTGGCGGTTCGGCGGCGCTGCCCATTGATTTTAATGGGCAGGGGCGCTTTAGAAGCAGTGTGTACACCGTTCCTACAGCGCCTCAAAGATGCAGCTAGCAGGACTTTTTTGAGCGTCCTGCCAGCGCACCGCTCCAGTGTGAAAGCCCTTGGGCTTTCACATTGGAGTGAGAAAAGAGGCTCTTTCAGGGCGCTTTGCAGGCGCAATTTTGTAGCACCTGCAAAGCACCTCAGTGTGAAAGCAGCCTAAGACCCCTTTCTCACTGAGGCGCTTTGCAGTCGCTATGACGCTAAAAATAGCGCCTGCAAAGCGCCTTGAAAGAGCGGCTCCATTCACTCCATTGTGAAAGCCCCGAGGGCTTTCACACTGGAGTGGTGCGCTAGCAGGACATTAAAAAATGTCCTGCAAGCAGCATCTTTGAGGCGCTGTAGGAGTGGCTCCTAAAGCGCCCCTGCCCATTGAAATCAAAGCGGCGCTTTGCGGGCGTTTTTTTTTACCTTTTCTCGGCCGCTAGCAGGGGTTAAAAGAGCCCCGCTAGCGGCTGAATAGCGCAGCGAAAACAACGGTAAACAACGCCCCCCCACCGCCCCAGTGTAAAAGAGACCTTAAAGTCAACATCATGTGCGATTGTGCGTGTGTGCTAAGCAGACAGGGCCGCTGGTTATCCTACTCCCTCTCTCCCTCTGTACAGTGTCAGAGGCGCTGGCGCAGCAGTGGTGGAGGACTGTATCCATTATGAGGAAACATCCCCTGCAGCGCTGCGTGTCCCTGATCATCACAGTGCCACTGCACATGCCTCTGATGTTCCGTTCCACTCTGCCTTTCTGCCCAGTGCTGTGCCCGTACATCTCATGGTCCGCCCCCATGAAGGCCGCTCTCTGTCTCTCTCCCTCCTGCTAAGTGCCCATACATCGCACGATTCCTCCGCATTTATGGGTGCTTATGTTACTGCATTTATGGGTGCTTATATTACTGCATTTATGGGTGCTGGTAAGGCCGCATTTATGGGTGCTGGTAAGGCCGCATTTATGGGTGCTGGTAAGGCCGCATTTATGGGTGCTGGTAAGGCCGCATTTATGGGTGCTGATGTTACTGCAATTATGGGTGCTGATGTTACTGCAATTATGGGTGCTGATGTTACTACATTTATGGGTGCTGATATTACTGCATTTATGGGTGCTGGTAAGGCTGCATTTATGGGTGCTGGTAAGGCTGCATTTATGGGTGCTGGTAAGGCTGCATTTATGGGTGCTGGTAAGGCTGCATTTATGGGTGCTGGTAAGGCTGCATTTATGGGTGTTGGTAAGGCTGCATTTATGGGTGTTGGTAAGGCTGCATTTATGGGTGCTGGTAAGGCTGCATTTATGGGTGCTGGTAAGGCTGCATTTATGGGTGCTGGTAAGGCTGCATTTATGGGTGCTGGTAAGGCTGCATTTATGGGTGCTGGTAAGGCTGCATTTATGGGTGCTGGTAAGGCTGCATTTATGGGTGCTGGTAAGGCTGCATTCATTTCTGGGTGCGGGTAAGGCCGCATTTATGGGTGCTGATGTTATTGCATTCATGGGTGCTGCTAAGGCCGCATTTATGGGTGCTGCTAAGGCCGCATTTATGGGTGCTGATGTTACTGCATTTATGGGTGCTGGTAAGGCCGCATTTATGGGTGCTGATGTTACTGCATTTATGGGTGCTGCTAAGGCCGCATTTATGGGTGCTGCTAAGGCCGCATTTATGGGTGCTGATGTTACTGCATTTATGGGTGCTGATGTTACTGCAATTATGGGTGCTGATGTTACTGCAATTATGGGTGCTAATATTACTGCAATTATGGGTGCTGGTAAGGACGCATTTATGTTTTGACAAGGGCGCAGTTTCAGTGCTTGCCATAGGCGCCATTTTCACTAGATACGCCTCTGGGTACCGGGTCCCCAAAATTCCGGGAGATCAGGTGCAAAAAGGTGACTCGAGTATAAGCCGAGGGGGGCATTTCCAGCCCAAAAAAATGTGCTGAAAAACTCGGTATATACGGTACTTCGTTTTTTCACTGTTTGCTTGTAATGCACTGTTAAGCCCCATGCACACCTGAGTTTTGTAGCTCAAAGTTCCAAATGCTCAACATCCAAGAATCCTATGGTTTTGCGCCTATTCACACCTGGGTGTAGTTTCACTTAGCTTCAGTGTGCATGGAGCCAGATAAACTGCAGTTTATTGGCGTTTGGTCTTTTTTTAAAAAGCCCATAAACTGCACTCTGTTAGCCTATGTGTCCATGCACACATGATCGCTTTTTAGCATTAATGAGCAGTGCAGTTTATGGGCTTTTTTCTGAACGCAAGAAATTTGCGTTCAAAGTGCAGTTTTTCGGCGGGAAAAACACCAAACGCCGATACACGCGAATAAACGGCCGCTAATTAACTTTTGGCGTTTCTCTGGCTCTATTCAAAACCAATGGTTCCCTATGGGAGGCCATTGATTTGAATAGAAGTCGCACCGCAAGTCGGATCATCATGATCCGACTTGCGGTGCGACTTGCGTGCTGAGGATGAAGGGGAACTCCGCCAAAAAAAAATGGGCGTGGGGTTCCCCCATGGACGATACCAGGCCCTTCGGTCTGGTATGGATTTTAAGGGGAACCCCCTACACCGAAATAACGGCGTGGGGGTCCCCCCAAAATCCAATATATATATATATATATATATATAGGCATGGGGCGTGGTCACCGGGTGATGTCACCCGGTGACCCCGCCCCCTTATGACATTGCAGTCCCGGGGCATGATGGGACTGCAACGTCATAAGGGGCGGGGTCACATTACCCGGTGACCACACCCCATGCCTATATAAATTATTGCGCGCCGCACACACAGCATTACAGCGGGAGACCTTGTTGTGTCAACATCTCAAGAAGAGAAGAGGGAAGAAGGTGACGGGGAAGACCGGGCCACCGCTAGCAAAAGAGCTGGCAGAAGATGGCAGAGGTGCCCGGCAGAAAGCACCGGAGAGTGCGGAGAAGGCACCGGAGAGTCGGAAGAAGACCCCCGGAGCTGCCTAATAAATGACTTTAAAAAGCTGTCTAGTGTGTGTGTGTTTGTTTTTTTTTTTTTTTTTTTACACTTTTTTCCCCCCGGTGAATGGGTAGGGGTACGATGTGCCCCATACTCATTCACATAGGGTGGGGGGCTGGGATCTGGGGGCCCCCTTATTAAAGGGGGCTCCCGGATTCCGATAAGCCCCCCGCCCGCAGACCCCGACAACCAACGGCCAGGGTTGTTGGGAAGAGGCCCTTGTACCCATCAACATGGGAGCAGGGTGCTTTGGGGTGCCCCAAAGCACCCACCCCCCCCCCATGTTGAGGGCATGCGGCCTGGTATGGTTCAGGAGGGGGGGTGCTCGCTCGTCCCCACCCCCTTTCCTGACCGACCGGGCTGCGTGCTCGGATAAGGGTCTGGTATGGACTTTGGGGGGACCCCACGCTGTTTTTCGGCGTAGGGGTTTCCCTTCATCCTCAGCACGCAAGTCGGATCATGATGATCCGACTTGCGGTGCGACTTCTATTCAAATCAATGGGCTCCCATAGGGAACCATTGTTTTTGAATAGAGCCAGAGAAACGTGGCTGAAAGCTAGCGCCGCTAAACGTGCATTGACGGCAATGCAAAGCGCTGATAAAATCTAGTTTTTAAAGCAGCGTTTTCCTGGCAGCAGTCCAGCATTCAAAACAGCTGTTTTTGAGCTCCAGTGTGCATGGAGCCTTAAAGTTTGTAGCCTGAAGAAGTATGTGAGCTTCTTTTGAGCTACAATCTTCATTCAACTTCTTTAACTGAGCTAAAATTCAATAGGAGCACATATCACACGTTGTTTTTTCCTTTTTAATAAGCTGCGCATTGGCTTAAAATAAAGGGGCGGGGTGGCTCACCCGCAAAAATGCCTGTACAAATAAAAAAAACAAAAAAACAACTTGAAAAACATCCAAAGAGGTACAGCTCAAGTGTGCATGCAACCTTGCTGCTCGATCCCCCTCGACTATTGTGTATAAGGTATTCTATTCCCTGACATGTCATACTTCTCTTGTATGCAAGAAACAAAACTCAATAAAAAAAAATCATTATTGGGGGGGGGGGGGGGAGGTAACTATAGTTCTCTCCTGGAAGATTGCATCTTGGTTTATGACAAACTAATTATCATATTTTATATCCAAAGTTAGAAAAAAATGGGGCTTCGGTTCAAACTTTTTAAACTGTGTTTCTTTGCTCTACTTGCAACTCCAAGCTTATGTTAAATATGCAGGTTTTATATCCGATGGATTCGACATTGCCCAATGATCAGACGAGGATGCCCCCTATCCCCTCTTCTTTTTGCATTACCCATAGAGCCCCTTGTGATCCTAATTCATTCTAACCCTATCGTGCCAGGTATGGAGGTGGCTGGCCACCAACATAAAGTATGCCTATTCACTGATGATGTACTAGTGTTCCTCACCACCCATTGTTAGAGGAATTAGAAATTATACTTTAAATGTCAACTATGAATACACCTAACCTAATCTGTATTCTCGATCAATACACCTCCATGTCGGGCCTAGAAGTGAATCACTTAAAGTCACAACCCCTCAATATATCACAGTCCCCGACCGAGTAGTATCATAATTACAATCTGCTTTTACATTTAAAGCGGAGGTTCACCGGAATTTTTTTATTTTTTTTTAAAAGCCAGCAGCTACAAATACTGCAGCTGCTGACTTTTAAAAAATTGACACTTGCCTGTCCAGGTCGCCCGCGACGTCGGCTTCCCCTGCCGCCATCCTCGGTGAGGGAATCGGGAAGTGAAGCGCTGCGGCTTCACTGCCCGGTTCCCTACTGCGCATGTGCGAGTCGCGCTGCGCCGTCCTCACTGGTCTCGGGTTTCGGGTTCCGAAAAGCAGAGGTTCACTTTTGGGTGAACCTCCGCTTTAAGTGGGCCTTACACAGTCTTGCATATCTTGGGATTAAACTAACCTCACATCTGGCAATGTTATATCAGACCAACTATCCTTCAATACTGACTCCCTTAACAGCGCTTCTCTGTCATTGTACCCCCATGCATATATCCTGGATTGGCCGTATAACAGCAGTAAAGATTCCCCAAGATACTTTTATCTCTTTAGCTGTACCCTCCCACTATCTCCAAATTCTCCTCCAGCGTAGTTGACTAAACCTTGTTTACCCAAAACGGTGCTGATGCTAAACTTCAGGGTAAGTTGGATGTATCAAATTTTTCTACATTTTTTTTTTTTTTTCTAGTATTTTATAAGACGGGTTAGCTTGTACAAATAGCCCAATACCACACCTCCTAGAGAAGCCCTTCTATGGGTCAGCCTTGAAGATGTGGGCTGTGATCCACTTGTTATTGGTAATCTCATTTGACCAAGCCCTAAAAAAAAAAAAGAAAACGGGCTCCAATTTGATCACTCAGCACTTTCTGGCTCTGTGGGATAAGCTAGAATTCAGATTGCAATCCCCACACACTGCCTTGTATTAATTTCCTTACACACCCGCCATTTTACACTGCTTGTGCAGCTCCCTTCTCCTTCCGCCTACTGGAAAACGTTATCACTAGGGATGAGCTTTGTGTTCGAGTCAAACTCATGTTCAACTCGAACATCGTCTGTGCGGGCCGTTCGCCGAATTTTGAAAAATATGGGCCGTTCTCTCCAAACTCAATGGCACGTCACGGCCCATAATTCACTACGTCATCGCAGTGCATTGCTGGCTGATGATTGGCCAAGCATGCACTATGATCCGCATGCTTGGCCAATCACAGCGCCGTCAGTACAGAGAGCTGTAATTGGCCAAAGGAAGGGTGCCTTTGGCCAATTATGGCTCAGGGGGGTAGGTACATGCCCCACACTATATAAAGCCGCCTGCGTGTCGGACTTGTGTAGCTGGTTTGCGGTGTGAGAGAGAGAGTCAGTGTCATTTCATTTCAGTTAGATAGAGCAGTCAGGCGATTTGAGTTAGCTTTAGTCAGAGAGTGTGTGTGTGTGTGTGTGACAGGGGTCACTTTGGGCACAGGGTGAAGGAGAACCCCACTATGATCTGTGCTAATCAGATTCAATGCTGTATGTACTGTGTGTATATTGGGTGTTGGCTGTTGTGTAATATTTGCTGTGATGGGGTGTGATTGCATTCTATTGTCTATTGTGGCTTGTGGTAATTAAGTCTGCTACTGTGGTGATGTGGATTGGAGCTTGGTAGACCCTCTGGCTGCCTATTATGTGATGTTTAAGTGTCTGTGAGGAGGGGGGGGAATCACCCCCCCCCCTGCTAAGACTGTTTACCGAAAGAGAAGTTTGAACACACCTGACCTGTATGACCATTGTCACAGTTTAACCCGCCCTGTTCCCCAAGGATGGGAAGGAAGGGTTTTGAAGAGAAACGTGTTACCATGTGCTTGTAATAAAGTAATTCCCTGTTTTGGAACTTCAACAGAGTGTTTGTCTTGTATCTGGGGGAGAATTGTTCCTATGATTCTGAGTCGCCTGAATGTGGAGTGTCGCCAGCGGATGTGTGTTCGGAGAGGCAATATCGTAAACGGCGTTGACCCCTTTCATACTTGGGCAACCGTGTGTGTGTGTGTGTATATCTATATCTACACACACACACACGCACGCACACGCGCTAGATTTCACTTCAGAGTGTTCCTGTGTTATTCGTGCTGCAGTTTCTTAAGTCAGTGTGCACGTAAAACTCACTGCAGACTATTGCTTTTCTATTACTGATAATACAAGCAGTTGATTGAGCTAACCTGCAGTACATTAAGTCAGTGTACTGTATACTGGCCACAGTGTGCAGCTAAAGCTGACTGCAGACAATTCCTTGTGTACCTACCTATTCCAATACATCAAATAAAGTATGTCTGGAAGGCCAACAAGGAGAGGCAGACACACAAAGGCCAATAAGAGAGGGAAAGCAGGTTCTGTGTCTAGAGGCAACAGTGCTGGTCGTGGACACTGTGCATCCTCATCAGCACGTGGCGGTGGGGCACGCTTGTCCTTTCTTTCGGCAGCTGGCCGTGTTGAGCCGCAACATGCTGAAGAGTTGGTAGAGTGGATGACCAAGCCGTCCTCATCCTCCTCATCCTCTCTCACCCAGCCTCAGGGTACTTTGTCTGCCAAAGCGGCCTCTTCCCTTGGCTCAATGGCATCAGTCACTCCTTCCCTAGCCCCACCATTGCTCCTGAGGAGTCCCCCGAACTGTTTGACCACAGTGTTGGGTAAATGCTGCAGGAGGATGTGCAGTGTTTTGAAGGCTCCGATGATGGTACCCAGCAGGAGGAAGGCAGTAACGTGAGCCCAGAGAGAGGGGGTGCCCAAGAAGGACAGCAAACTGGCAGTCATGTTCCCCCAGTTGCAGCATACTGCCAGGTTTGCTCCAGTGATGAGGAGGAGGAGGTCCTCCTTGCCCTTTAAAATTCGCACTTTTGATTTCTAACGTTCTAGTCCCATAGACTTTAACGGGGTTTGAAAGTTCGCACAAACTTTCGGTCCGTTCGCAAGTTCTGGTGCGAACTGGGGGGGGGGGTGTTCGGCTCATCCCTAGTTACAGACACCTCATTTATGCTCTTTTGCAACACTACAAGAATAATACAAGCATCCTAATTCAGAGATATTTCGATACTTATAAATCTCCCATTTCTACTCCACCTACATAAAAGGCCATACATCCTGGGATTCCCTCATGCCATTTGAGCATATTTGCCAATCCAACCCCTCTGGTCTCCAAATTGTACGGACACCTGAACTCCTCCCAACGCTCCAACTTTCCCCACGTATACCAATCACTGGGCCACTGACCTTTTGACCTCTCGCTTGACCAGGACGTTTTTTTTTACTGAAATTAATCAGTCGACCAAATCTTTTACCATAAATATATTAGCCTTGGAGGCCAATTATAAAGTTCTCACTGAGTAATACTTGGTTCCAGCAAGGGTTGCAAACATATGCCCAACCTATTCCCCCAACTGCTTTAGAGGTTGTGTGGACCTAGGAACCCACCTCCATATTTGGTGGTCCTGCCCAGCAGTCACCCAATTTTGAGCTGAGGTGTTAGAAGCAGATATTGTGTCAATTTAAAGAGCATCTATCGGATCCTGCGGTAGCTCTGTTAAACAAGCGCCTATCCTATCCTGTGCTCAATTTAAACTCCTCTGTCACCACATCGTCCAAGCAAACCATAGCTAAAGCTTGGAAGAAACCCATCCATCCTTGACATGAAGCAGACGGTGATGCAAGCTATGATCCACAGCAAGATAGGGGCTATCCTGTTTGGACCATATCCCTTAGCACCTAAAAATGTATCAGTGTTGGGTTGACAAATCCCTCCCCCCAAATGTTTATCTTTTATTTTTATTTTTTTTCCTTGAACCATATGAGTTGACCCTTCCATTTCACACCCAGAATTTCCTTACCTAATCCTACGCAGACTGGCGTGGATAGGTATGACACCAATCCTCTCCCCACCTACTTTTCCTCTTTACTTCTCATTTTCCTCTCTTTTTTGCTTTGTTCTTTACAGCATATTGCTAAGTTTTAAACTCTATGTGACCCGATTTTGAACACATTTGCCAATCTCTCTCAGATGAACTGGGGACTGTTCCTCTTCAATGTACTGGTTATGTTTGTTCCTAGATGATGTTTGACGCTTGCTCTTAATAGGTAATTCTCACAAACAAGAAAATTTAACACACATGTTGTGATAAGTGTATATTCCTGTAAGTGTCTGCCTTTCTTGACAGTGGTATTGTATTTGTACTAGGGATCGACCGATTATCTGTGCGGCCGATATTCACTTTTTTAGAAGTATAGGTCAAAAACTGATATTACCGATATATTGCTTCAAGGGGTTTTACGGGGATGATGCCCGGTAACGTTCTTTAGAGTGGACGGTCGGCTTTATTGTATTAACAACCGATGCGGCTCAGCAGACGCTTGGCTGATATTACAAGCAGGAGGAGGGGATGTCCCCCCGCCTTCCGCCGCTCACCCGGGCTCTCCCGTCCCACCAAGAGGCCGAGCAACTAGCCGGCTTCTCCACCGGCTGGCCGAAGACTTGAACAAAGCCGATGCTTCGTTTGGGTTTCGGATCTAGTAATCCAGAATCTCATGACATCACTTCCCGGATGCCAGTTTTCAAAAATCAAGTATTCAGAGACGCTGATCTTGACGTTTTGAATACTTTGAAGTGCAGAGGTGGGGTTTTTGGCCTTTATAGACCCCCGATCTCTCCATAAAGTACCTCTCACATGCCAATTACCTTCACAAGGGATGTTTACATTCCTTGTGACAGCAATAACCATGCTAAAAAATCAAAAAATGTAAAATGACTGTGTAAATTTTTTATTTTATTTTTTTAAATGTACAAAATATCGGCAGGAGAGGTGGCCGAAATATTGGTATTGTATCAGCACTGAAAAGATATCGGTCGATCCCTAATTTGTATGCCGTTTACTTACGCTAATAAAATATTTTGAGCAAGAAAAAAATTAAGCATGCAATCTTATGATTTTGTATAAATATTATTTAATAGTTTTTATTATATTTGATTAGCCTTGTTTTTATTTGTGTTGTGATGGAACATTTCCTAATGGAAAATAAACATCTTTGCTGTAGTGTTCTTGCATATTTTGTCCTGTGCACACTAGTGATTTAATTACATATTATACATGCTATTCCTGTGTGCCATCGTTTTGATTGTATGTAATTGATCTTGTTCTGGAGATGAGCCACTCCTTACTCCACTTCCCTCCAAAGGTGTAAACATGAACACTTGGATGCCTTTCTGGCAGATGCTTATTCCTACATCTGCCAGAAAGGCCTTTACCAATGTTTAGATCTTGTTTGTACATTTGCCAGTCATGTAATGGTATTTAAAGTGATCTTTATACACTTAATAGCATGTATGTGGGTTTTAAAGATGTTTTTATATTGCACTTCCTAATTGTTTTCTGTTTGATTTTAGGGATGTGTTTACCAGGTCATCTCTCAGTTACTACCATACCCAAGTTAGACCACACCATTTGTTTTTCAAGTCTTTTTCAGCTACATGTCTTCTTGGTTTCCCATGCTAACAGTCCTGAGCATGTTTTACTACATTTGCCTCAGACGCCGGGCCCGGCTAGCTAGTAGGGGAGATATGATTAACAGCCGCAGAGCAATTGAAACAAACAGCCGTGCTTTGCCAATGTGTGTTGAAGCTTCACAGCATGCCAAAGAAGTCCTGGATTTCAGTTCTCACTATGGAAGCGAAAACAGCATGTCGTATACCATGTGGAATTTAGCAGGGGCTCCCAACGTTTATCCAAGTTCAGGGGATTTCACCCAGACTGCTGTGTTTCGGATGTATGGAACATGGTGGGATCATTGTGTTAGCTCCCCACCTCCTTTCAAGAGAACGTCACCAACGTTTTTCAGTAGGGATTTTGTAGAGCTTGCATTTGAGGAACAGGTTTATCCTACAGCAGTTCACATTTTAGAAACGTATCATCCGGGGTCAGTGGTGAAAATACTTGCTTGTTCTGCAAACCCCTATTCTCAGACTGCACCTACAGAAGTCAGGTAAACAAAGTCTATCCTCATATCATTTTAGTACCTTTTTTAAAGTGGATGTAAACCCAATTCATGAAATTTTGAGCTGGGTGCATTTATCTGTAGTGTTTTCTTGTCTCTCTCCAAAGCACTGAGTCCTGTGTGTTTCTTCTGTCCCGTAGCTCTGTTATCAGCCTGATAACTTCTGACAAGTTCTCCAAAACAGGAGATAAAAGCAGCCTGCAGTGTGTGTCATGGGAGGTTGCTATAACTAGATTAGTAGAGTGCTGCTCGATGCAGAGCTCTGCACAATACTACCTTCCTTTGTCTATGTGGAGTGGGGTGTGTGCCTTTCCTCCAACCAGCTGTCTTGGCTGTATGCCAATAATCCACTCCCAGTGCTGAACAGGAAGAGAAAATCTGTAACGCAATGTGCACGTTCTAAAGAATAGATCAAGCTATAGACAGCAGATCTACATGTAAAACTTATGTAGGGAGATTTGTTTCATCTCTGTGTATCATCCGAGGCTGTGTATATGGGTATATGTGAGGGTTTATATCCACTTTAAAATTGTACATGTATTGTATGTGTATTGTTCCTTTTACTATAATCTGTATAGAAATAATGACTTCCTATCTCGGGCACACATGCAAAAAAAAAATAAAAAATTCTCACAATTGCTCATCATAAAGCTTGTGCATTAAAAAATCATGTTCCCTTTTGGAAATCAGCAATCTTTTAGTCGGAAGTCACTGCTATGAAGCCAGGAATTATCTTTTGTCCTTATTAGCAGTGAAGAAGCCCTGAAATTAGACTTCAGCTGTCGTATTACAAAGATGGACTACCTAGCTATTGGGATTCACCCATGCATATAAAAGTAACTGCAATCGTTTTGTGGCTTCATATGGTTTAACCGCTTAAGGACCGCCTCCTGCACATATACGTCGGCAGAATGGTACAGACAGGCATATCAACGTACCTGTACATCCCCTTTAAATGCCTGTCCATGTGGTCGCAGGCGGCGCGCTCGCGACCCTGCCGCCATCCCTGTGAGTCGGACCGCGGGTCCCGCGGACTCGATCGCCGCGAGAATCCCCCGCGATCGTCTCACGGAGGTATAAAGCGGGGAGATGCATGTGTAAACAAGCATCTCCCCGCTCTGACTAGTGACAATGACACTGATCTCGGCTCCGTGTACTCGGAGCGGAGATCAGTGTCATGTGACACAGAGCCCACCCCCCTACAGTAAGAAACACTGCAGGGAACACTTAACCCCTCCAACGCCACCTAGTGGTTAACCCCTTCACTGCCAGTGTCATTTTCACAGTAATCGGTGCCTTTTTTATAGCACTGATCGCTGTGAAAATGACAATAGTCCCAAAAATGTGTCAAAAGTGTCCGATGTGTCCGCCATAATGTCGCAGTCATGAAAAAAATCACTGATTGCCGCCATTACTAGTAAAAAAAAAAAAAAAAATAATGCCATAAAACTATCTCTTATTTTGTAAACACTATAACTTTTGCGCAAACCAATCAATAAACGCTTATTGCGTGTTTTTTTATTTTATTTTTTTAGTTTTTTTTTTACCAAAAATATGTAGAATACGTATCGGCCTAAACTGAGGAAAAAAAAAATGTTTTTTTAAAATATATTTTTGGGGGATATTTATTATAGCACAAAGTAAAAAATATAGATTTTTTTTTTTTTTTAAATTGTCGCTCTATTTTTGTTTATAGCGCAAAAAAAAAAAAAAAAAACGCAGAGGTGATCAAATACCACCAAAAGAAAGCTCTATTTGTGGGAAAAAAAGGACATCAATTTTGTTTGGAAGCCACGCCGCACAACCGCGCAATTGTCAGTTAAAGCGACGCAGAGCCGAATCGCAAAAAGTGGCCTGGTCCTTTTTTAGCTGCAAAACAGTCTGGGGCTTAAGTGGTTAAAGATCACCACCCACCCTTGCTTTTACTTTGATTGGCAATAAGACTGAGCACCTACTGAAGTAAATGCAGTCTGTCCCTTCCCAGGTGTTGTATGTACTGTATGTCACCACACAGATTGAACTATTCACTATTAATTTGTGTGTGTGGTGGTGTGCTTTGTCCACTATGAATTTGAACCAGCTTACACCAGATCACCACAGTGCCCAGAAATTAGAAAGGAGTTTCTCTTGTTGAAGCCCACCTCTTTTAGCTCCCTCTAACTGCTAGACTTTACTGAAGGATCTTACATTTTCACTTATTGGCTCATCCTCGTCCACAGATTCTCATTGTGCTTGGTGCATTTTTTAAAAGCACATTTATGCTTTGTTTGTAAGCAAGACATATAGATTCTGAGAAACACAGATGGACCTTAACCTCTAACCTTTTTGTTTTTACACGTCATGTGATCACCATTTCAGTGCTTTCTTTATGATTGAATGGCTGTGCTGATAAACAAGGCCAAGTCAGTGGGGAGGATCACCGAATCCACCTCCTATGTGTGGATGGGGGAATACGTTTTTTTTCCTCCAATCTTCCAGCGGGTTGATTGAAAAAAAATTATCAGTTTAGGGCCAGCTTAAAGTGGTTGTAAAGTCAGAATAGTATTACTGCCAGCCCCTCTGTTCTACCTAGGTATACTACACAGTGTAAATGTTTGAAATAATGTATTGGTATCATTTTAAACAGATCACCTGACCTCCCGCTGCCCTCCTCCCCGATCTAAGATCTACAGCGGGAGGGGCTGAGATCCCCCTCTGACATCAGCCCAGAGGCTGTGCTGTCTGCTCAGCCCCTCCCGTTGTAGCCCTTAGATCGGGGGAAGAGAGCGGCAGGAGGTCACGTGACCACACAGAGTCAATCTGAAAGAAGGTTTTTAGTGGCATAATTTTAACCACTTGCCGACCATCTCACGTACATTTACTGTGGCAGGTCGGCTCTCCTGCGTGAACCTGTACCTGTACGTCATTCTGTGGCTTGTGAGATTGCGGGCGTGGGAGTGTGCCCGCGGGTCCAGCGGACTCTGTCCGCAGGCTGCCCGCGACCTTTATGCAATGGCAGAACGGGGATCTGCCTTTGTAAACATATGATTCCCCGTTCTGCCAGATGACATGACAGAGATCTACTGTTCCCAGTGATCGGGAACAGTGATCTCTGTCATGTCCCAGTAAGCCCACCCCCTCCCCCTACAGTTAGAACACACCTAGGGAACACATTTAACCCCATGATCGCCCCCTAGTGTTAACCCCTTCCCTGCCCAGTGTCTTTTAAACATTGATCAGTGCATTTTTATAGCACTGATCAATGTAATAATGTCGCTGGTCCCCAAAAAGTGTAACTTGGGGTCAGATTTGTCCGCCGCAATGTTGCAGTCTCGCTAAAAATCGCAGATCGACACCATTACCAGTAAAAAAAAAAGTCCATAAATCTATCCTGTAGTTTGTAGACGCAATAACTTTTGCACAAACCAATAAATATATGCTAAATAAACGAAAACTAAAACTCGCGCTTATGGAGACATACAAAAATGAATGACAAGTGAAAAGAAATTATTATATGCGCAGCTGCTACAGCATAAGGCACTAACACCTTGAGAGATAAAAAAATTATAAAATGCAGCGCTAGCGAATATAAATGTGCTCAATACAAATGTATGTGTGAATGTCAACCATCTAAACCTTTCGGGATGATGGTACACACTATTAGTGAAAACATTATACACCAATGATTGGTGTCACCAGAAATGCAGTAGGTGTAATACTAAATGTTACCACTAAAAAGTGATCAACTAATTAAAACCAGAAAATATACTGTGCAAAACATTAAATGAACTGAACAACCAGGCAAAATCAACTTGTGAAGTACCGCTTAGGAACAGATTAACAATACGCTGTTATTGGGAAAACTCGCAAGCCTTCAATGATAACCGAGCGTCAGTGTGTTCCGTGTTCACAACGGTGTGCGTTCCACAAGAACCGGAAGCAGCGTCACTGGTTCTTAGTATTGACCGGAAATTCATCTTTTTATTCCCCCACATGGTCCTCTGATCTCTGCTGTTATTGAGCCAACTGTTGAATTTCACCAAACATTATCGGTCCTAGATGTCGGATGTTGGGTGACTTTTATTTTATTTTAAATCAATTTTTTTCCTTCCTTCTATATTACAACCACTGTTGCATATGGGACATTATTTATTTGATGTTGAAAACCATCTGTAGTACTGTGAATTACTCCTAGAGCTATTTGCCTGGTTGTTCAGTTCATTTAATGTTTTTTGCACAGTATATTTTCTGGTTTTAATTAGTTGATCACTTTTTAGTGGTAACATTTAGTATTACACCTACTGCATTTCTGGTGACACCAATCATTGGTATATAATGTTTTCACTAATAGTGTGTACCATCATCCCGAAAGGTTTAGATGGTTGACATTCACACATACGTTTGTATTGAGCACATTTATATTCGCTAGCGCTGCATTTTATAATTTTTTAATAAATATATGCTTATTGCAATTTTTTTTAAATCTGTAGAATACTTTTTTTTTTTTTTTTTATATATTTTCTCTTTTATTATTGTGATTGAAAAAAACAAACAAACAAATACACAGTAAATAACACATTTCTATGTTTCAGTTACATTCTTGCATCGTTTCATTTGATTTGTGTTCCCCGTATCCCCTACCCTAAAGAAAATTAAATAAAACATAAATCACCCAAATCAATCACCCCTCTCTCTTCTCTCTCCCCTCCAACCCCCCCCCATCCCCCTCATGTCCCACTTTTTTGGTCCCGTTGGGCATCCAACATCATCATATATACCCAAAAGATTTTTTAAACTTCAAATCAAGGGAATTTAAGAACCTATCTCACAACCTCTTTGGTCCATACTGAGCAATGCTCGAATAGGGATAACTAAAGACATTAGGTAAATGAGGGGCTCAGAAAACTCATATAAGTCACTTCAGAGAGGGCAAGCAGGGCTAAACACTTCAGTAATATTCAGCAAAATGCAAGGCAATATACAGGGAAGTATGAATCCAGAGCTGCAGAGTCAATATTACAAAAAATGTAATAAAAGGAGAAATTTCTACCGACCTCCCAGGTTGATCTGCTTCTCTCCTGAATTTACCTAGATCCCATAGGCAGAGCTGTGATGTCAGTGATCCATAGGAGCCTGCAGGGGGGGGGGGGGGGTTGTGGCTGTATCTGGGCATCAGCACTCAGGCTTCTCTCCCAGCGTTTCCCTGGATGTCCATCACCTGTTTTTAGGGGTCCTAACAGTCTCCCCGCACTAAAGGATCCCCCTGTCCTCCAGCCCTGCTCCCCAGCTGGGGCGAGATCCGAGGTCGGGCTCAAACAGGAGAACAGCGTAAATTTGGCCACACGCAGCAGCGGCTCCACACACAGCCAGCGCAATACAGGGACACACGACAGCAGCAGCTTCCAGGAAAGCCTCAAAGCATGGTCCGAGAACGGGGGCAGTAAGAACATCTCACGGGGGGGGGCGGGAGGGTTGCCAAAGGCTAGTATCCCAGGAAGCCATGCACTTACTTTCCTCCTCTCCCCTCAGCGTAATGGCTCCTTCCCCACCTCAGGTGTCATGCATCGGGCAATAGGCAGCAGTAAGGGGGTAGGTCAGGAGGGATCCCAGCTGTCCGGCGTGAGCACCGCTACGTGTCCAGGCTCCTCCCCATCCCCCAGCACCTAGAAGAATTCATATTGGCCTAAATTTATGAAGACATTTTTATTGATTTTTTTTTGATATGTATCATAACAAAAAGTTACAAATATTGTTTTTTTTTTTTAAAAATGTGTTAATAGCGCAATAAATTAAAACTGTAGAGGTGATCAAGTACCACCAAAAGAAATCTCTATTTGTGGGGAAAAAAAGGACATCAATTTTCTTTGGGTACAGCATCACACGCCCAGTTGTCAGTTAAAGTGATGCAGTGCCGTATTGCAAAAAATGGCCTGGTCATTAAGGGGGAAAATCCTTCCGGGGCTGAAGTGGTTAAAGGAACATTTACACTGTGTAGTATACTTTGGTATAACCGAGGGGCTGGCAGTAATCCTACTCTGACTTTACTGCCAGATACGAATAGCTGCAGGAGTTAAGTGGTGGGGAGCAGATCGCTCACACACAGGAGCTGACAGGGAGGGGGGAGAGACTGAGGAATGATGGAGGCACGTAAACCAACCAAGGTATCATCATGGATCATCAGCCATGATTACCATGGTAAGTTTACATAGAGGGACACAGGGACAGGCAGGATCAACCATGTGTGTTTTTTTTTTTTTTTTTGCTTTACAGCTTAGAAAGAGGCAAATCAGACAGCACAAACACTATGCTGGTTAACCTGCTTCTTTTGGGGGGTTACAACCTCTAAGCCATGTCACTGCTGTATAGTGTGATGTGTAACTACTGATTCATTGTCCAGTGAAGCAGACAATTGACAGAAAACACAATTGTCAAAACTGTCTGAATAAAATTAGAAATCCATTGGCCAAAAAAAAAAAAAAAAAAAAAATGACTGGTGACTTATAGTATCTAACAAAAGTGAGTACACTCGTCACATGAAAAGATAAAATATTTACAAAAATGTGAGAACACTTTGCTACAATGTAAAGTAGTAAGTGTACAGCTTGTATAACAATGTAAATTTGCTGTCCCATCAAAATAACTCAACACACATCCATTAATGTCTAAACCGCTGGCAACAAAAGTGAGTACAACCCTAATTGAAAATGTCCAAAATTGGCCACCCCTCTGGTGTCATGTGACTCATTAGTGTTACAAGGTCTAGAGTGTGAATGGGGAGCAAGTGTGTCGAATTTGGTGTTATCGCTCTCACTCTTATACTGGTCACTGGAATTTCAACATTGGCACCTCATGGGAACTCTCTGAGGATCTGAAAAAAATAATGGTTGCTCTACATAAAGATGGCATAGGCTGTAAGAAGATTGGCAAGACCCTGAAACTGAGCTGCAGCATGGTGGCCTAGACCATACAGCGGTTTAAGCAGAGCATGATCCCCCTCCTTTCAGGGACTGGGCCACAGGGCAGTATTCCAACATGGTAACAACCCCAAACACACCTCCAAGATGACCACTGCCTTGCTAAAGAAGCTGAGGGTAAAGGTGGTGGACTAGCCAAGCATGTCTCCAGACCTAAACTCTATTGAGCATCTGTGGGGCATCCTCAAATGGAAGGTGGAGAAACGCAAGGTCTCTAACATCCATCAGCTCCGTGATGTCGTCATGGAGGAGTGGAAGAGGACTTTAGTGGCAACCTGTTAAGCTCTCGTGAACTCCATGCCTAAGAGGGTTACGGCAGTGCTGGAAAATAATGGTGACCACACAAAATATTGACACTTTGGGCCCAGTTTGGACATTTTCATTTAGGGGTGTACTCACTTTTTTTGCCAGCGGTTTAGACATTAATGGCTGTGTTATTTTGAGGGGACAGCAAATTTACACTGTTATACAAGCTGTACACTCACTACTTTACATTGTAGCAAAGCGTCATTTCTTCAGTGTTGTCACATGGAAAGATATAATAAAATAATTACAAAAATGTGAGGGGTGTACTCACTTTTGTGAGATACTGTATATGTTTTGATTATGTACGTAGCTGTTTTTCTGGATTTAATTCTAAATTGTGGCTTTACTCTGCAAGAGAGCGTAAGGGGCAATACTTATGCGCAAATTTCAATAAAACGTCAAATATTTACAGATCTGACAACCGTAAACTGGTTTTGGTCACACAGGTCCTCGGTGCTGTTAAAGCACACTATATAAAACTAAGTGATTCTGACCAGTAAGTAACATAAGCAATATAAGTGTACCTTTTTGTTTATTAATGTGAACCTCCTGAATATTCTATGCACAATTCATCTTTCTCCAAGTAAAGGGTAGGGCAAAGCTTTTACTTATCTATGCTGCAGAAAACTTCTGTAGCAACCGGTCTTTTTTTCAAAGTGGTAGGTAAACTAACCGCTACCCTTTTTTACATGTCTGTGCAAATTAATGTGCCAAAGGCTGTGTATCACAGAATGTCTTCCCATGAGGGGACATAGATATTAGTCCCCTCAAAGAAAACCTATACTGAGGAAATATGGAGTTTGTCATTTCTGACTATTCCTTCTGAAATTACTAATAACTAGTTCCCGTCAGTCATGCTGATTAATGGCTTGATCACTTTCTCAGTAACTGACCCAAAACAAGCAAAAAGAAGGTATTAAAATCAAAGACATCCAGGTACTGTAAGTTGAGACCTTCATTTTTAATTGTATAGATTTTCTTACAATGATAAGTTATGGCAATTTAAACTTCTGTTTTTTTTTTACGTTTTTATTGGCAAAATCATCAGCGTATTTATCGTGAGACAATGAGCGTCAAATATACAGGTACTCCTCACTTAACGACCAGGTCGTTAAACGAAGAGTCACAAGTAATCAATATTTTAAGCATTCTTAACTACTGTATTGTGAAAAAACCCCCACAAAACTCCAGCTCAATAACGTTGTTTTAATTTGCATAAGTACAGAACACAAACGAAAATTCTGTACTGTACTGTACAATACAATGATGTATAGCGCGTCATTCGGGTGGGGAGAGCTGGTCGTAAGTCCGAGTGGTCGTTAAACAGGTAAGTCGTATCTGTACTCCTAAATTATATTTAGTATGAAAAACTTTTTATCACTTGTTTCCTTTTTATGTGATATATATTTTATGTAAATGAATAGATGCAGAACAATAATAGACGGTTAATTTCTCGGAATAATAGATGGAAGTACTGATTGTGTCTGTGCCATATCTAGATGGGAAACTATCTGGTCTGGAGAACCTACGTGTGTGACTTCTCCTCAAGCTCGCCAGTTTACACCATGTATAAAGGAAATCGATTTTCCGACAAACCTTCTTCGCCTGGAAACCAACGGTACTCTTTTGGATTATTACACAGAACTAGATGCAGTGGAATTACATGGAGTGAAAGAGAAACCCATGCTTTCCTTAAAAACAGGCAAAATTGACATGAACGATTTGGATGACGATGAATATGAGGGTAAAGATGGCTGTGGAATAGACTGCCTTAGTAATCAATTTAGTAGCTCCAGCCTCAGGGATTGGACAAATAATGGCTACTTTGACAAGCTGCCTTACGAGGTAAGAAAAAAAATATATCAGCAACATAAAAGTGTTGATTAAATCAAACTACATACATTTTATTTGTTTGAAAGAGACGGACGAGTGGTTGCATTACTTTAAAGTGATTTGTTAAGGAAATTTTTTATAACAAAAATAACAAACATGTTATACTTACCAGCTCTGTGCAGTGGTTTTGCACAGAACAGCCTTGATCCTCCTCTTCTTAGGTCCCCCACCCAGTGTTAATTTCGTCAACTAAAACATTTTAGTAGACTAAAGCCCTGTACACACGATCGGATTTCCGATGTATTTTTCCATCTGAAATCCGATGAAGCTGACTTCCATCAGTCTTGCCTACACACCATCAGTCAAAAATCCGACCGTCCCAAACGCCGTGACGTAAAACACTCCGACAAGCCGAAAAAAATTAAGTTCAATGCTTCTGAGCATGCATCGCTTTAATTCTGAGCATGCGTGGGTTGTCCGATGGAGTTCCACACAGAGGATCGGAATTTGCTATCGGTTTTTTCCCATAGGATAAATTTAAAACATGTTCTATTTTTTCTCACTGATGGGGGAAAAAAGATCGATGGGGCCCATACATGATCGGTTTGTCCGATGAGAAAAGTTCATCGGTAAAACCGATCGTGTGTACACGGCATAACTTAATACCATTTTAGTCGACTGAAACTATTGGGATGACTAAAATACGACTAAAATTATATTTTAGTCAAACTAAGCTGACATTTGACATCAAAATTAACACTGGTCTGTAGTGCATGTTCATACCTCAATCACATAAATAATAACATATTAGATTTTTTACTCCAGCAGTATATAATGAGTTTGGAATTTTGTAGAGAAATGCTTAAATAATGCATTACAATTTAACTACACCCATTCGATTTTAGATGACTAAATGAGTTTGTCGATTAAAATGATTTTAGTCTACTAAAATGTCCTGGAGATTTAGTCGACTAAATGTGACTAAAACTAAAACAATTGCAGAAGACTAAAATGGGACTAAAACTAAAATGCCATTTTAGTCCTAATACTAAAACTAAATCGAAATTAACACTGCCTCCGCCAGGGCTCTGGGCCCCTCCCCTTTGCCGAGTGCCCCCATAGCAAGCCGTTTGCTGTGGGGGGCCTCGTGTGTGCTTGCTCCCGAGCCGGCTCTTTGACAAAGGAGTGTGTCCCAAAACGTGGAGTTCTGGCAACTGACTTAACTTCCTAGTCTCCCAACATTTCGATGTTGCATCAGCTGACCTCTGTGTCCTGGTGACGTCACATCCAGTGACTCGAGTCCCCCTGCGGTTCGGCCACCTCCCAACCAGGATTCCATTCCCATCTGGGTCTCCCGGCACATTCAAATATCTCTTTGTCATCTGAGCATATTCCTCCTTCTGCAAAGTCCGGGTCTGGTCAATCGCAGATAATGCTGTCCAACATCCAGCTTTGGTTCGAATGTTTTTAACTTATTTGGAATAATCTTTTGACTTTTTTTTTGGACACCTGACCTTTGGTGTTATTGGGCTTTAGAACTCATTTTGCCATCAGCCCTGTATACCCCCCCTCGTCCATAGACAGGATTAATGTGTTTTCTTTCAGGAGCGCCCATTTTGTGCTTTCTATTTAACGCATTATAACATTGCCTTGCAGGGGAAAAAGGTGTTTTATTTTATTTTTTTGTTTATTATTATTACCACCACTTTAAGGCCAGGACAGGCTCTGCCCGAGAATGACCAATAAAGTGGTTGTAAAGGCAGAATGTTTTTATCCTAATGCATTAAGATAAAAAAAAAAACTTGTGTGTGTGCACCAGCCCCCCTAATACTTACCTGAGCCCTTCTTTATCCAGCAATGTTGCATAGAGACTCTGCTGCCCGGGACTCTCCACCTCATTAGCTGAGATGGCAGCGGAGCGCCATTTGGCTCCCACTGCTGTCAATCAAAGTCAGTGAGCCAATGAGGAGAGAGAAGAGTGGGGCCTAGCCGGGCTCTGTGTTTGAATGGACACGGAGCTGTTGTGACTCAGCTTAGGTGCCCCCATAGCAAGGTGCTTTCTGTAGGGGAAACTAGTCAGGAGGGAGGAGCCAGGAGAGCTGAAGAGGCACCCGAGAAGAGGAGGATCTGGGCTGCTTTTGTATAAATCCACTGCGCAGAGCAGGTAAGTATAACATGTTTGTTATTTTTAAGCAAAAAAAAACAAAAAGTAGACTTTAGTACAGGGTGGATTTGATTTAAATCATAATTTTTAAAGAGCAACTATCATCTCTGTCCCACAGCAGCAGCTCCTCTGACCCGCTGTTGTCTCACCGACAGTCCCATTCACATTAATGGGACGGCTGGTGATGCGACCGTGACACAACAAGGTGAGGGATGTGGCCGCAGCAGGTGAGTGGATGCCTGCTAACAGGCGCTGACATGGTGGATCTGAAATGACAGGTGCTCTTTAAATGTAAGGACTTATGCCGCGTACACACGGCCGTTTTTCTCGTCGAAAAAAACTTCATTTTTCCCATTCGACGAGAAAAACGATAGTCTGTGGGCTTTCTGTCGTTTTTTTCAACGAGAAAAACGGCATTAAAAACTACGAGAAAAATTAGAACATGTTCTAATTTTTCTCGTCGTTTTTTTCGACATGTTTTCCGCGGCAGTGTTTCCCATAGGGAAACACTGCCGCAGAGCCCACAGACGGTCGTTTTTCTCGTCAAGAGAAAAAATGACGTGAAAAACGACCGTGTGTGGGGAACAAGCTGTTCCCCCGTTTTTTAAATGACATTATTCATGGCGGTTTTTTAACCGCCGCGAATGATGATCGTGTGTACGCGGCATTATTCTTGCTGGTAGTTAGAATCTTTAATACTTGCAAACAAAATTACGGTTTCCTATTTAGAATAAGCTGTCAGGTTAGTAAAAGAGCGATATCGGAACCGATTCAATCATACTATTTTTAGTGTACATAGATTAGCAAAACAATGGGATAAAGGAATATTCCTGAACTTTGTTTTAGCTCATGGTTACTGTGCCATTGTGTGAATGCATCAATGCAGTGGATGTTATCTCAGCTTACAAAAATGTAAATATTGCAGAATATACAACCTCATGCTACATAACTAAGCTCCATTTAATGTATCCTAAATAAAAATCATTGATTTATATCCACCCTGCTTTAGCATCACTTTAACTCCGAACTAAAAAGTTCACCACAGACAAATCATAAATCTTAAATGTGACCTCCAAAAAAAAAAAGAAAAAAAAAAAGGCATAACAAATCCATAGTGGTCTCCAATTTGTATAAAGGCAACCATAATTTTTTTATTAAAATCAAGCTATACTTTACACTGAATATGCCAAAGAGAAGGGACACCTTTTACTGCTTCTATGTAAACACTGACTGGGATCCACTGTCCAAAGACCGGCGGCAGCTTCTACTGCTGCTCTCCCTCTCTCATCTGCAAACGAATGCCTAGTACACAGGGGCCAAATGTCGTGAGACATGGTAGCCTATGCTACAGTTCTTGTACCAAGAAAATATGCTTAAAGAGTAGTTGCAGTCTGCTCACATGATTTCTAACAACAACATCTTTGCCATTCTGAAGCTTCCCTCCAACCACTTTGCATATTATATTATATATACTGTGATTCTGTACTTGCCAAATATGCTGCAGAAATCTCCCTCCACTAAGTCTGGCTGCAATCATTTTAACTGTGGGCAGCTGAAGCCGCTGCCTGTTCTCTTCTTGGATTTACACAGAGGCACACCTCCAGCTCTGCAGCTCTCGTTGGCCCTCTTTTGACTCATCACCCCCCTCACTTCCTGGCAAACTGTATATATTCTACTATCCAAAGTTCATACAACAAGGGCAGAAGATTTAATAGACGGAAAGTTGAAAAAAATGACTGAAGTGCCGCTTTAAAATACTTTGCTACATGCTAGAAGACACTTGCAAACCTCAGCATGATAATTTCTTAAAAATTACATTTACTTTCCTATACATAGTCTACCTTGAAGAAGAACTTCCTCAACCTAGTGGCTACTAGAAGCCAGCAACTGTTGTACGATTTAGAGAGTGCAGAGGTCGGGAGAATGAAATGCACAGCATTGTGCATAGGGATAGTGTGCAGTGTGCAGAGTTAAAGAGTGTGCACAGCACAAGTAACACACAGATGAGGACAACCTCCCTTGCTCTGAACTGACAGGCAGCACGACCAGTACCTGCAAGTGCTTCAGGTGCATGGTGGCAATCTTTTAACTGTGCTCTATGGGTGCTCTGCAGAGGGATATTGATCCCCCCCCCCCCCCCCCCCCGTTTGCTGCTGAATGAAGTCCCTGAATGAGAAAAGCATAGGTTTTTATCAATCAGCCTGTTGCGGCTGTAACAGCTTCATGTCTTCTGGGTTAGACATGAACTGCTTTTGTTCCAGCATATCTATAGTTAACGTTACCCTGGCAGCTTTTCAAGAAACCGCCACCAGAAAGGTACGTACATGCAGTCTACTTTAAGCAAGTATGTTGCAACCACCGGTGCCCCCGTGCTGACAGGGTTATTATAAGTATGGCAGAGGTAGCATTATGTTGCCAGGCTACTTTTTATCAATAGGGACTGGGCACTGTGTCTTTTATGTAGTCACTGAATTATTAAAACATTACCCTTATTCAGCTCTCAACTTGATTAGTCATATTGTCATATGTTCTCAGCAAAAATTCAGGCCAATAGTCCTTTTTTTAACTATTGTTCTTGAACAGCAAGATGTGACTATACTAAAATGGCAAAGTAGTCCTTTTTATTTCTTATTCATTTAAAAAAAAAAAACTGCAAGTTATGTTACCATTAAAAAAAAAACAAACAAAAAAAAACCATCTGGTCTATTTTAGCTGTATTTTTGATTGGCAGGAGTTGTCTTGCTGCTAGTGTCTTCTGGAATGTGGCCACAAAGCAATTACGACACTAGAATGTAAAATAACTTAAGTCTGCACAACTGCAGTCTCTAGCATTAGGGATGAGCTTCGAGTTCGAGTCGAACTCATGTTCGACTCGAACATTGCCTGTTCGCCCGTTCGCCGAACAGCGAACAAATTGGGGTGTTCGCGGCAAATTCGAAAAATCTATGGGAGAAATCTAAAGTGCTAATTATAAAGGCTTATATGCAAGTTATTGTCCTAAAAAGTGTTTGGGGACCGGGGTCCTGCCCCATGGGACATGTATCAATGCAAAAAGAAGTTTTAAAAACGGCCGTTTTTTCGGGAGCAGTGATTTTAATAATGCTTAAAATGAAAAAAATAAAAGTGAAATATTCCTTTAAATTTCGTACCTGGGGGGTGTGTATGATATGCATGTGAAGTGGCGCATGTTTCCCGTGCTTAGAACTGTCCCTGCAAAAAATGTCATTTTTGAAAGAAAAAAATGCATTTAAAACTGACTCGCGGCTATTAATGAATTGTCGGCTCCCGGCAATACATACAAAAGTCATTGATAAAAAAAAAAAAAAAAAGCGTGGGGGTTCCCCAGAATTCAATTACCAGGCCCTTCAGATCTGGCATGGATTTTAAGGGGAACGCCACCCCAAATTTTAAAAAAAATGGCGTGGAGTCCCCCTAAAAATCCATACCAGACCCCTTATCCGAGCACGCAACCTGGCCGGCCGCAGGGGAAAAGGGGGGGACGAGAGAGCGGCCCCCCCCTCCCTCCTGAACCGTACCAGGCCACATGCCCTCAACATGGGGAGGATGTCCCCATGTTGATGGGGACAAGGGCCTCATCCCCACAACCCTTGCCTGGTGGTTGTGGGGGTCTGCGGGCGGGGGGCTTATCGGAATCTGGAAGACCCCTTTAACAAAGGGGACCCCCAGATCCCGGCGCCCCCTATGTGAATTGGTAAGGGGTACATTGTACATTGTACACGGCAGTGTTCAAACTCTAATCAAGAAGTGGAAAATTAAGGGTTCTGTTGAAACCAAACCATGGTCAGGTAGTCCAACTATAATTTCAGCCACAACTGCCAGGACAATTGTTTGGGATGCAAAGAAAAACCCACAAATAACTTCAGGTGAAATACAGGACTCTCTAAAAACATATGGTGTGGCTGTTTCAAGATGCACAATAAGGAGGCATTTGAAGAAAGATGGGCTGTATGGTCGAGTCCCCAGAAGAAAGTCATTACTACGCAAAGGCTACCAAGTATCCCGCTTACAATACACCAAACGGCACAGAGACAAGCCTTAAACCTTCTGGCACAAAGCCATTTGGAGTGATGAGACAAAAATTTAGATTTTTGGCCACAACCATAAACACTACATTTGGAGAGGAGTCAACAAGGCCTATAATGAAAGGTACTAAGTTGGATCGCTGATCTTTTGGGGATATGTGAGCTAAAAAGGCACAGGAAATTTGGGCAAAATTGACAAGATGAATGCAGTATGTTATCAAAAAATACTGGAGGAACATTTGCATTCATCAGCCAGGAAGCTGCACATGGGACATACTTGGACATTCCAACATGACAATGATCCAAAACACAAGACCAAGTCGACCTGTCATTGGCTACAGCAGAATGAAGTGAAGGTTCTGAAGTGGCCATCTCAGTCTGCTGACCTCAATATCATTGAGCCACTCTGGGGAGATCTCAAACGTGCAGTTCATGCAAGACAGCCCAAGAATTTACAGGAACTGGAGGCTTTTTGCCAAGAGTATTGGGCAGCTTTACCATCTGAGATGATAGAGCCTCATTCACAAATACCACAAAAGACTTCAAGCTGTTATTGATGTTAAAGGGGGCAATACACGGTATTAAGAACTGGGGTATGTAAACTTTTCAGGGTCATTTGGGTAGTTTCTGTTGTGATTTTTGATTTAAAAAGAGTAAACACCCTTAATTTGATAATAAATGGCTTCAGCACTTGTTTACTACTGGCCCATAAACTACCTAACCTGCAGCAACTGGTGGAAATAATCAAGGTTATAAATCCTTTCACAAATGGTATTATTCCCTATCTGATAAGATGGCAACAGCAGCCCCTCTTCTCTTCATAAATCTTGGCAAAGCTGACTTGGCATGGTAAATTGTATATTGGAACACACCAGAAGATGTGAAAGAATGTGGAGCACCACAAGATGTCCGCATTGTAGACTTGTTTAGTACTGATATGTTACCGACAAGTTTAATTTACCGTAACTACATGTCATTTTGAAGAGTATACATTTCTGGAATTTGAATTGGTTCAGTTTTGTGCCATGTTCATCTGTTGCCTGAAGTTTTTACTTTAACAACTAAGAGACAAATCTGTTGCCAGTCAAATGTTTGCTTCTATATATTACATACAGTGACTCTGTCAGAATAAAAATATAAAAAAAGTGCCCCCTGCAATTACTACCACCAACTCTTTGTATTGCTAAGATGATGATGATACCTAAAAAAAAATCTTCAAAATCTGACGCTTCCAAGAGTGTCAGATCCCTGGTCCTCTGCTGTGTTTTGTGGCTCCTTTTGCCAACCTCGTTATCGCTACAGAACTCAGTAGTGATGTCATCACCAGCGGATCTAACGTGGTTACTAGCCCTATATACCAAGCTTACGAACAGTACAGATGGAGAGAAGGGACCGCTGACTGCTTTGCATAAACTATTTAACCCCTTTGGGCTTTTCAGTATTATAAACTGAAATTTAGGTTAAATCTTGTTTTTAATGTCTTTTTGTAATGAGATAAAAAAATAAAAAAAAACTATCATTATGTTAAACTAAGAACAGGAGGGATCGGCTGTGTATTGTCCTTCATGTAAAGGATTGTGTGTCTGCATCGCTTGTACTGTAAAAATCTAAATAAAAGATTTTTTTTTTCTTGTTAAAAAAAAAAAAAACGGGAGGGATCAGGGGGAAATATGGGAAACTAGGTGGAAGGAAGTGTGACAGGGATCATTGTTGTCAGATTTCTATATGTCATGTGGGTGCAAAATTGGGTAAAACTAGTACAACATTGTATACTGATCAGTCAGTCAGTCAGTCACTCACTCACTCACTCACTCACTCACTCACTCACTCACTCACTCACTCAAGACTGAGAACTGAGTAATCAGCAGTCATGTGATCGGTCAGTTCTTGGTCTTAATGTGGAAAGGTTTCCCCTGTGGGGCTTTAAAACAGCAGTATAACATGGTCAAATTATAGAATAAATGATATTAGAAGAGTAATTTATTGGACATTATTTAAAAAAATTGAATAAATGACTCTTCTAATATCATTTACTCTATTCTTTGACCATGTTATACTGCGGTTTTAAATCCCCACTGGGGAAACCTTTCCACATTATTCGTTTTTGGGGTGTGCAGCACTTTCACCTCTCTTGTGTCTTTCCCACATTGAGTTCTTGGTCTTAGGCCCCTTTCACACTGGGGCGTTTTTCATGCGGTTTAGCGCTAATATTAGCGCTATTATACCACATGAAAAATTTGTGCCTGTAGCCTTCAATGTGAAAACCCGAAGGCTTTCACACTGAAGCGGTGCGCTAGCAGGACCGCTCCAAAAGTCCTGCTAGCCACTTCTTTACAGCGGTGAAGGAGCGGTGTGTTCACCGCTCCTTTACTGCGGCTGCCCATTGAAATCAATGGGACACCACGGTAATACCGCGCGGTTTGCGGGCGGTATTAACCCTTTTTCGGCCGCTAGCGGGTGTTAAATTCACCCCCCCTAGCGGCCGCATACCGCGGTAAGAACGACGGTATAGCAGCGCTGAAAATTGCGCTGCTATACCGCCACCGCACCTGCCCGCCCCAGTGTGAAAGGGGCCTTAGAGCTGGTGGGGGACAGCTGCAGCATCAGACCAATGCTGTATCCACATAGGTGAGTATGTGTGTGTTTTTTGTAATCCCCATACTTCTTCTTTTTACTTTTTTTTTAATCTAGCAACAAGTGAAACCAGTCAGTAAACTGATAATTCTATCTAGCCAATACTGTAGTTCTGCAAATGTCAGTAAGACCACTTTCTTTACAATAGCAGGTACGTTTAATTCAAGTTGAGAATGAACTACTTGTCGCTCAGCCATAGTAGATTTACTGTGATTGAGCGGAAGCTGCAGGCTCAGCAGTGTAAATAAACATTGCTGCTTGCTTCCAGGTTTTGGGTGCTTTGTGCGTGCCTCCTGCTCACCCTGCTGTGGTTGGACACAGCAGGTCTTGTCCAATGATTTATGGTCAAGATCTGCTGACCGGTTGTGTCCAATCGCAGCACAGAGTCCTGCACGTCCAAAACACACAGGACTCTGTACACAGATCAATGATCTGACTGTTTCTTCTCCCTGCAAAGCAAGAAGAAACAGCCAGATCTGTTAGTAAAAGTAACACATATTACATACATTAAACTTGTTAGGCACACTGTTAACCACATGATTTCCCCTAGATGGAAACCCCTTTCCAGCCAGTGTCATTAGTACAGTTTCAGTGTACAGTAGTATATCTGATCACTGTATTAGTGTCACTATTGATGTCAGTTGATCAAACCCAGTGAGAGGGTCTGTTAGTGCCATATTGCCCCACACACTATCACAGTCCCTATATAAGTGACTGATCACGCCCTTACCAGTATAGCATCATAACTGTGTAAATTCCAGTGTATATATAACGTAGTTTGTAGATGCTATAACTTTCACACAGACTGATTTAATATACACTTAAGCCGCGTACACACGATAGGTTTCACCGATCAACAGTCCGATGGACTGTTTTCATCGGACAAACCGATCGTGTATGGGCCCCATCGGTCTTTTTTTCCATCGGTGTTTAAAAATAGAACATGTTTTAAATTTATCTGATGGTTAAAAAACCGATAGCAAATTACTATCGTCTGTGAGGAACTCCATCGGATAAAGAACCCACGCATGCTCAGAATCAAGTCGACGCATGCTCATAAGCATTGAACTTAATTTTTTCTCGGCTCATCGGAGTGTTTTACGTCACCGCGTTTTGGAACGGTCGGTTTTTTGACTGATGGTGTGTAGGCAAGACTTCATCGGTTTTCTGATGGAAAAATCCATCGGTTTAAAAACCATAAGAAATCCCATCGTGTGTACAGGGCTTAATTGGTATTTTTTCTTTTTTGGATAGGTTTATAACAAAGTAGAAACTATTGTGATGGGGGCGTGGCCTGGACATGGCTGTGTGAGGCTGCTTTTTCTTGGAGCTCCCGGCCCCAAGCCCTCCTAAACCGGCAAAAAGACGATAAATACCGGTATGTCCTCGGCCAAAAAGTATAGTACCAGGTCAGCAACTAGAGGAGCGAACTACAGAAAGACCCGGAACGAAATTAGCAGATACTTCAAGAGTCTGCAGGACGGATCCCCTGGGACCAGAGCAACGACACCACGAGGCTCCACATCGGGAACTGTACGGAAGGCCCAGGCACAATCCTCTGGGGACATCTTACCTGACTCCATTGTAACAGCGCCAGAGGCACATTACGATCCGGGGATGTCGTCGGACCCGCAGCTAGAGGCCGAGATACAGGAGCAGGACATCCGTGCCCTGCTGATGGCCCTCCCTACCCGGGCGGACATAGAGGCCCTCCCGACCCGGACGGACATCGAATCCCTTATCCTCCGATTGGAGGAGACGCATAGGAGAGATATCCAGGAGGTGCGGGGCGAGGTGTCCACACTCGCGGAGCGAGTGACCTCGGGAGAAACCTCGGCGGCCTCCTTGGAGGCCAGGGTGGCGGCCTTGGAGCGCTCCAGGGACTCGCACCGGGAGACCGCGGTAGACCTACAGCTCCACCTGGAGGACATCGAGGATAGGAGCAGACGCGGTAACCTCCGGATACGTGGCCTGCCTGAGAAGGCTGACGGGGAAGACCTCGGAAGCTCGATGCGGGAGCTATTCCGGACAGTCCTAGGGGAACCGGAAGTAGAGATACTGCTAGACAGGGCCCATAGAGCCCTAGGCCATAGACCAACGGATCCTAGTAGGCCGCGTGACGTCATATGTCGGCTCCATCGCTATGCCCAGAAGGAGGCGATTCTACGTCGGGCGTGGGACCATGGAGATGTAGAGGTGGAAGGCGCCTCGGTGAAGATCCTGCCCGACCTCTCCAGAGCGACGCTGCGTCGCAGGGCCATGCTGCGTCCCCTCTTAGAGCTGGCCAAACAGAGGGGACTTACCTACCGCTGGGGATACCCATTATCGGTATCCTTCCGGAGTGACTCCGGCTCCTTTACCCTACAGACCCCGGCGGACCTCCCTGAGCTGTTTCGCTTCATGGATGTGGAGCCCATCCAGATCCCCGATTGGCTGCAGCTACTGCCGCGTCCCACCGGACGATCGGGTTTCTCGGCACAACGGGCCCCCTTTCCACCCCGCCAGCAGAGGGGCCGACGGAGGAACCGATCTAGACCCCGAGAGGGATCACGTGAGTAGGCCGTAGGCCATATCCGCATACTTATGTCCCCGTCCCCCCTCCCCAGTTGGTGGTAGACGCTGACCGCGTCCTCCCGGGCGCCCCCCTCCCCCTTTGACACGCAAGGTGAACCTGGGCCTTCTCCCGGGGAGGTCTGCGGATCTTTGATTCCCTTGAGGAGTGCGGAGGACGCCGGATTCTTTGGCCAGTGACGCCCCCCCCCCCCGGGCGCCCGATGGCCGAGTGCTGTCACCCACACACGAGACACTGACATTTGACGTGACAGAGATGGGATACCGACTTGGCCTCCACAGGAGAGAAGGTACTCTTAGAAATGGCCGCCACGAGGCTACTGGAGATCCGTTCTGTGCTATTGTTTGGGTGGGGGGTTTTGGGGGGAGGTGGGAGATTTTGCAATTGTACTCCTGCTCCGGGAAGTAGACCCCCGCTCAGCGGACGAGGAGAGTGAGACTACCTTCAGCCTAGTGAAAGACGCTGAAGCCCCCCGAGAACTGAGAGGAGACGGCGCCACGTTGGGTCACAGTCCGCACTTGCAGGGGAACTGTGTTGTGCTTGGGAGGGGGAGGGTGGTTGCGGTTTGAGTCTGCTTGTTGGGAGGCGGGGATGGATGGATACAGTTTGACAGTTCTGGGGTTTTCTGATTTCTGATTTTTGATCTCTGACCATTGATCCTTGCACTTTTACTGTTGGTCATCGATGTCAGGTTTCCTGTGATGATGCTGCTGTTCGTTAGTAAGCAAAAAGTTTGAACACAATGTTATATTTTTGTTGTTGCCTCTGCTTTAGTCTTCTCACTTTACGTATATATGCTTTTTATTTTATTTTACTCACAATACCGGTATTTGCCTCTCTCAGCTGATAAACACGGGGGGGGGCGGGGCTGGGAGTTCACATCTCGGTCCTGAATACCCACCACCCCACTTAGGACGGCGCTCAATATCCCGGGGACCTTCTTTTTAGGGACCCCCGGCGAGCGCCACTGCCTGTTAGGCTGTTGTAGACTCCTATTATTGCTGCCTGTCTAGGGGCAGCCTTCTCTTTCTTCTGCTACCTACTCTTTAATTGTATTTCTCTATACCTAGTCCCCATATCTCTGATTTCTTCTCCCCTCCCCATCCCTTATCCTTTTCCCCTCTACACCTCACTCTAACCCCCCTCCTTTTTTTTTTTTGTGTTGTTTTTCGCTGTGAGCTGCGGGCATGGACGTGCTTAATGTAATGTCCTTGAATGTCAAGGGCCTAAACATCCCGGAGAAGCGGAGGATGCTGCTCAATGATATGCGCCGCGCGAGAGTGGATGTCATGATGTTACAGGAAACGCATTTCAGAGACACTAAATTACCACTACTTAAGAACAGACTGTACCCCCTGGCCTACCACTCTGCTTATGCACAGACCAAATCTAGGGGGGTGTCTATCCTTATCTCCGCCAGAGTCCCTTGGAGGCTGGTGGATGTTCAAACAGACGGAGAGGGCCGCTTCCTGTTTCTGAAGGGCCTGATTGGAGATAGGAAGGTGACACTGGCAAACATGTATGCACCCAACGTTCATCAAGACACATTTCTAAAGAGACAGATAGACAGGCTGGGGCATTACACTGAGGGACAGCTCATTGTAGGGGGCGACTTGAATATACCCCTATCGCCGTCGGAGGATACCTCTACCGGTACGTCCTCCACTTCACGGGACGTCCGTAAACGCATAGGCTCAACACTACACACTGCACAGTTAGTAGATACCTGGAGACTTTTCCACCCGGGAGAACGGGATTATTCCTTTTATTCAAAGCCGCATAAGTCATACTCTCGTATCGACTATTTCCTAGTACCCCACGGACAACTACACGCGGTCAAGGACACCTCAATTGGCTCGATAACATGGTCGGACCACGCCCCGATAGGGATGAGGTATGCGCTATCAGACACCATAGGGGGACGGCGACCGGTGTGGCGACTTAATGAAAGTCTTCTGCAGGAGCCGGTGGTTCTTGCGGAGGTGGGCCACTATTTCGACACTAATGCCACAGCCGACAGTGACCCCGGTCTTGTGTGGGAAGCACACAAGGCCGTGATTAGGGGGGTGCTCATAAAACATGGGGCCAGACTGAAGCGTGAGCGGACGGCGAAATTGACACTACTTCTGACCAACCTGCAGGCCTTGGAAAACTCACACAAGACAAGCCCGACTAAACAACTTGAGACGGAACTAGACATGACCCGACGCCAGATCACGGACATCTTGCAATTCAAGGCGAAAGCTGCTATGCAGATTTGCCGTAGGAAAGTGTATGAGTCCGGTAACAAATGTGGCAGATTCTTAGCACAGACCCTGAAATCACAACGAACGGCGTCATATATACCACATGTGGTTTCTCCCTCTGGACAGAAGGTATCCCTACCCCACCGGATTACGCAGGAATTCCGATCCTTCTATAGCTCCCTGTACAACCTACAAGCGCCCGACTCCGCTCTTGAATCCACACAGACCTATATTGAGGGGTCCCTTATGCCTAAGCTACCGACGGACATACAGGAGGCCCTGGAAGAACCCATCACTAGTCCCGAACTGCAACTTGCTCTTAAAAATACGAAGCCTGGTAAGGCCCCGGGACCAGACGGTTTCACCACTCAATACTATAGAGCCCTCCTTCCCTCACTGAACCCACATATGGTGAAACTTTTTAACGCACTGGGTATGGGAAAGTCCTTTCATACCAATACACTGCAGGCACAGATTTCGGTTATACCGAAAGAGGGTAAAGACCCATCTCAATGCGGGAGCTACCGGCCTATATCCCTCCTGAACGCGGACCTTAAATTGTTTACCAAAATCCTTGCGTCCAGACTCCAGGGCCACTTACCCCACCTGGTCCACTTGGATCAGGTGGGCTTTGTCCCAGCCAGGGAGGCCAGGGATAATACCACCAAGGTCCTCAACCTGCTGCATATAGCGGTAAGCAATAAGACACCGTGCGTGCTGCTGGGGACGGACGCCGAGAAGGCGTTTGACCGAGTCGATTGGAGATTCATGTTTGCGACACTGCGATACGTGGGCCTCGGGGATCGGATGATGAGGTGGGTGGCGGCGGTTTACTCGAACCCGACGGCCAGGGTCAGAGCGAATGGAGTCCTCTCGGAACCATTTCCAATAACGAATGGGACACGGCAGGGTTGTCCCCTGTCGCCCCTGCTCTTCGCTCTGGCCCTGGAACCCTTTTTGTGCCATGTACGGCATAACACTGGCATCACTGGGGTGAACGCCGACGGTACACAGCATAAAGTGTCGGCCTACGCCGACGACCTAATGTTTACGCTTACAAACCCCTCTGTCTCTCTTCCGCGCCTCCTATGTGAGTTTGACACATACGGCCAGCTCTCCAACTTGAAGATAAATCTCTCCAAATCGGAGGCTATGGGAGTGGGGCTCCCTCCACACCAAATAGTGAGGCTTAAAACCAGTTTCAACCTGAAATGGACAGAGGAAGCCCTGAAATACCTGGGCACCTATATCCCTGCATCGTTCTCCCGCCTATTTAAGCTTAATTTCCCCCCGCTTCTAGCGAAAGTGCAGAAGCTCCTGGACCAATGGGACAGTGGTCTGCATTCGTGGTTGGGCCGCTGTAACATTCTTAAGATGTCAATCCTACCCAAATTCCTTTATGTGCTGCAGGCCCTCCCGATCTCCATTCCGGGATCCTTCTTTAAACAGATCCACTCGGTCTTTACTAGATTCCTTTGGGCAGGGAAAAACCCGCGCCTTAATAGGACTACACTTTGCCTACCGAAACTACATGGAGGCTTGGCCATGCCGGATATTCGGGTTTATTACCAAGCGGCTCACCTCAGCAGGCTCCTAGATTGGTGCCGACATAAGGACACCAAGCTCTGGACGCAAATAGAGCAGTCACAGAGCATGGTGCCCCTCCGCAGAGCACCATGGTGCCACGCGGCCCTGCCCCCGGAGCTTAAAAGACACCCGCTGATAGGTACGACGGTCAAGATTTGCGCACAATTGTTGTCTAAACCCTCAATCTCGACTCCTGACTCACCGCTGAGACCTGTGTTGGGGCACCCTCATTTTATGCCGGGCATCCAAGATAGGAGGTTTCTCGATTTACAAGCGGCGGGACATCATCAGGCGGCGCATTTCAGTACTATGGGACGGTGGAAAACGATCGTAGAACTATCAGACCATTCGGGACCATACAAATTAGACTTCATGCGAGCCCACCAGCTCAGTCACTTCCTGCAGAGCCAGCCACCCCCCCAAGATGCCACCCGTTCCACGTCCACAGTGCTGGAGGAACTCTGCATGGAATCGGGGACGCTCCCTCATTCCTTATCCTTGACGTATGACATGTTGATTACGCCATCAGCGGGCAGCCCCATACCATACCTAACTAAATGGGAGAGGGACCTGAATTGTCAATTCACCGAGGGGAAGAAGAAACAGATACTTCACTTTGCCCATAAATCCTCTTTGTGTTCGAGATTCCAGGAGACTAATTACAAAATTCTCACTAGGTGGTACAGGATCCCCGCCCTCCTGCATACTCTCTACCCGGCATCTTCGGATCTTTGCTGGAGATGCCGGGAGGAGAAAGGCACCCTCCTGCATATCTTTTGGTCCTGCCCCCGACTGCGGAATTTCTGGGGGGAGGTCCGACGAATCATCCAGGACTTCACCGACCGTGAAGTGCCTGACGACCCAGCCTATTTCCTACTCCATGCAACAGATACACCGTCGCGAACCTACCAAAAATCAGTTGTGAGACATCTGCTGGACGCTGCTAAGACATGTATCCCACTTCGCTGGAGGTCGCCCCACCCGCCGTCCATCTCCCTCTGGCTTAAAAAGGTAGACGACATATGCCAGCTGGAGGACTTGATCCTTACCAGCCAAGAGAGACAGGAGACTTTTAAAAAGACCTGGCAGCCGTGGAACGTGTTCAAATACTCCGTAGAGGGTCAGAGGCTTAGGGGCGTGGACGAGACAGTCATTTAGATTAAGCGACGGCCACCCGTCCGGGCCTACCGACTCTACTGAGGACCTACTGGGGATACCAATGACCAGCTGGGGAGCCTCTGGAGGGGTGGGTTTCCCCCCCCTCCCCCCCCCCTCTCCCCCTCCACCACGTCCCTGCTCGCACTCACAGCTCCTTCCCCCTCTTCAACCTCCCCCCCCCCATTCTTCCGTCTCCCTCTACTTTCTCTTATATTTTCTGTTTCTCTAATCTTGTATGTCTCTTCTTTTGTATTAGTATTTAAAAAAAAAAAAAAAGTTGAGGGACTGGCTCAGCGGGACCGGATTATTTAGGGGAAATTCCTGGGGTGGGATTCCCGTTTACCCTGAGGTAGGGGGTGGTGGGGATTACGCCCGGGGCCATAGGGTAGGCCACCCACACACATACGGTTCCTCTGACGCGCACATAACCACACAGGCGTGTCGACCCCCCCCCGTAGGGGGATGTCGGATAACGGATCATATATGAACACCTATGGCAGGCATTGTCTGTAATATATGTGTATGTATGGGTATGTGTATGTGTATATGTATATGTATATATATATATATATATATATATATATGTAGCAATAATTGAATAGAATATACCCACCTGTACCAAAGATTGCCGTGTGCGCTATGTATTATACTGTATGTGCTGTACTGGTCCGTGCAGAGCGGTCTCTCTGTTACAAATAAACAAATTAAAAAAAAAAAAAGAAACTATTGTGATTTATTTTTTTCAAATTTTTCGTTTTATATAATAAAAAAAAACAAAAAAACTAGTGATCAAATAACATCGAAAGAAAGCTCTATCACTGTAAAATAATAATAATTTGTGTACAGTGTTGCATGACTGAGCAATTGCCAGTTAAAGTAGTGCAGTGCTGAATAGTAAAAAATGCCCTGGTCATGAAGGGGGTAAATCCTTCCGGAGGTCAAGTGGTTACATTTTTAGATACGTTCAAGGAACACAAGCCTACCTGCAAAGTTGTTCAGTGTTTCATTAAAGCTTTGCTGTATACAGATTTGTATTGGAAAGTTCCTACCTGTACCCTGTGTTTTGCACCCGCAGAAGATGTGCATTGATCTTGTAATTTCAAGGTGTCATTTGTTGCCTTACGCACACAGCCTACATTAGAGTAAATCTTCACATTTGTGTGTCAGAATTTTTTGCTTGTGTTTCAACATGTATTGCCTCTTTTTGTAGTGTGAAGCCTCGTACACACGACCGAGTTTCTCGGCAAGAACCAGCAAGAAACTTGCTGGCAGAGATTTCTTGCCGAGAAATTTGTTCGTGTGTATGGTTTCTCGTCAAGAAAACCGACTAGAATCTCGACGAGAAAATAGAGAACCTGCTCTCTATTTTCTCGTCGAGATTCTCGTCAGCCTGTTTCTCGACGAGAAAATTGTGTGTGTGTGTGTGTGTGTGTACACTTACCTGTCCTCCGGGAAGCCCGCGCATGCTCGAAATGACTTCGACGCATGCGCGGTAGCTTCCTAGGCATAGGATAGGGTGTACAAAGATGGCGGTGACGGCATCGAATGTGACGAGCGCATGCTCGTCATATTCAATTACGTCACCGCGTTCGCTCCATTCAAAGAACCGCGGGTTCTTTTGAAATGAGCGTGTGTACACTCGGCCGGGACAAGTTTCTTGTCCAAGGATCTCGTCGAAAAAAACGACGTGTTTTTTACGACGAGATTCTCGGCCGTGTGTACGAGGCTTCAGAACTGATTTTTCCTGTGAAGAAACTAGACATTCCACAATTCCTTGGTGTCTGTCTAGTGCTCTGTAGGTAACAGATAAACAATAATTAGATCTAAAATAGATACAAATGGGCAGAGCAATTAACAGGGAGTTTAACCATTTGTGTACTAGGCACTTTTCCCTCCTTCCTGCCCAGGCCATTTTTCCGCTTTCCTCACTGTCAGATTTTGAATAATTGCGCAGTCATGCTACACTGTACCCATATGACATTTTTTACACAAATAGAGCTTTCTTTTGTTGGTATTTACTCACCACTGTTTTTTTTTTTTTTTTTTTTATTGTTAAACAAATGAAAAAAACTTTTTTTTGAAAAAGTGTTTTTTATAGAATTTTGCAAACAGGTAATTTTTTCTCTTTCGCTGGTGGGCGCTGATGAGGAGGCACTGGTGGGCGCTGAGGAGGCAATGATAGGTGACACTGATGAGCACTCATTGGCAGCACTGTTGGGACTGCACTGATTATCAGTGTAGATCTCCCTTTCACACAAGCTGGTTATCAGCTCACCTCTTCATGCTATCTGCATGAGGAAAGGAATGCCTATAACTGGCTTCTGTTTACATCGTGATCAGACACAGCTGATCGGTTGGTAAAAGGCTGCTGTGATTGGCCCTTTACCCAGATCTGTGATCAGATTCACAGAGTGCCACATAGGGGCAGCACGATCATGGGAGGACGTTCATAGACAGCCCGTGCTGTAGCAGGCAGCAAGGGGGTAATCATGCAGTTTGTAATGCAACACAAGAAATGGCAGGACATGCATTAGATGTAGTTTGACCTAGAAGAGGAGGCTGCCTGTCCCTAGGGACAAAAAAAGCTGAATCAATACATGGATTTAGGGGAGTCAATCAACCATAACACTACAAACTTTAGATACAACATATGAGCGCTTTATTACAAGGTAAGGCAAACAAACTGCACAAGGAATATAAACCACACAAATACCTAGTTAAACCAATGAAAACCTTTAAAAGTGTACACTGCCTTTTTTAAATTGGGAATTCTGGATCAGTGATAGAGTAAGATAAACATGCTTCAGGAAGTACAGTTCTATTGAAAATGTCATTAGCTCCATGAAACATGGCTGCAGAGGATTACAGAGAAGACAGATGAAAGTAAATTAGTAAAATGTAATTTTAGCAAACTGCTTTGTTTGAGAACATTTGGTTTCTGGAACAGCTTGTTTTCATCGAAGATATATTTGCATAGATCATGGGAGAGGGGGGAGAAAATAATCTAGGGCATGCTGCAGCAACATGCTGAGTATTGGATGAGTCTTGGACCTCTTTCATACTGGCAGCGCCCGGCTGTTGGCGCTAAAGCGCTAGTTTTTGTGGCTCTTTAGGCTACTTTCACACTGAGGCGGTTTTCAGGTACTTTACCGCTAGAAATAGCCTCTGAAAAGCACCTCCCATTCATTGCAGTGTGTGTTTTCACATCCGGGCGGTGCGCTTGCGGGACGTTACGAAAAGTCTTGCAAGGGCAGTTTGGGCACGCTGTAAATGGCGCTCCCAAAACGCCCTGCCCATTGCAATGAATGGGCAGCGCTTCCGAAAAGCACTTTAAAAACGCTGCAAAACTGGCTCTTTTTCATTTTTTTTTTTTTTTTTTTTTTTTAGAGCCCCCGGCTATCGGGCCAAAAGCGCCACACAAGCACAGCTAAAATGAGCGGCGCTAACGGCTGGGCCCTTAGTGCTGTCTTAGCTGTGCTTTTGCGTCCGTTAGCGGGTGCTTTTTTACAAAAAAAGGTAAAAAGTTAAGTTTTGCAGCGCTTTAAAAGCGTTTTTCATTGCAATGGGCAGGGCGTTTTGGGAACGCTATTTACAGTGCTCCCAAACCACCCCAAAGATGCTGCTTACAGGACTTTTTGTAACGTCCCGCAAGCGTACTGCCCCAGTGTGAAAAGAAACACTGCAATAAATGAGGTACTTTTCAGAGGCTATTTCTAGTGCTAACGCGCCTGAAAACCGCCTTAGTGTGAAAGTAGCCTTAAAGAGGCATGAGTAAATTTAACCCGAGTCTACTCGCAGTATACACCGCACCCATTTGCTGAAGTCCTTGGACACACACACAAAGGGGGCTATTTACTAAAGGCAAATCCACTTTGCACTACAAGTGCATTAGGAAGTAAAGTTGCTGTAGTTCTGAGGGGGACATGCAAGGAAAATAAAAAACAGGATTTTAGCTTGCACGTGATTAGATGATAAAATCAGCAGAGCTTCCCCTCATTTTAGATCTACCCCTCAGATTTAAAGCGAGTGCACTTGTAGTGCACAGTGGATTTGCCTTTCGTAAATAACCCTCAAAATACCCTATTGTGCGGTGAGTGGGAGCCTGAAAGATGTTAAGTTTTAAACTAGTTTTTAGAACTAAAACGTGTACAGCACAGCTTACAGAATATAGTGGTTAGCACAATGTAGTGTACAATATGTCTAAGGCTCAGTTCACATTGGTGCGATGCGGGAAACTCGTAGACAGTTCACATAGACAGTTCACATTGCCTTATGCTACCCATTTCTGGAATTTTTTGCTGTACTATATATTATGCTGTATGCTACATAATCCTGGCTGCTGGACAGTTAGACTGGGTTCACACTGCTGTGCTGTGCGACATTGCATGTGATTCGCACCGCACTGCTGTGCAAATCACATGCAATGTCTGCACGATGTGAATTTGGCCATACAGGTTGTATGGCTGAATTCGCATTCGAAACAAAGTCGTGCACGACCCTGTATTTGGTCTGCACCAGAATCTGATCGTGTGGGTGTTCACACCCATGCGATCCGATTCCTGTCCGAATTGAGTGTTTGCACTGCGATATGCAAACCGATCTGGGGATGTCATTAACTTTGTATTGACACTCCCAGCGGTTCGGTGTATACTGCGAGTTGTGGGAGAAAAAAGGAAAATCTGTGATGTTCAGTAGTTAAGGTGTACCTTTTTAAGCTGGTGGCTGGAGACATTACATCAGTTGAGGTCTACCACATTAGTTCTTATTGTGCTGTTCTTGACTCACGCCCCTGTCCGCTCTAATTTGCCACCACCCCTCCCTAATCTGACTATGCCAATTTCCAAAGTTCTGTAAACTCTGAGACTGAAAAGACTCTGTTCACATAGTAATATAGTTTAGGCATAGTTTAAAACGACAGAGCTGGGCAACTGCTACATCACATATCAAGTGATGCTTGGCGTGTAAGAGACCTTGCTGCCTTATTACAGCAATGGGACTTAAAATGGTTGTTAAGCCACTGTGTGTTCTTTATATCATCCCCATTGTTAGATAAAAAGCTGTATCCTAATGCCTGTGCTTTATGGGGGGGGGAAGCAAATTTCTGCCTGTTTTAACAGCGTCTCCTGGCAATCATGTGATAGCTCCAGCAGACGGGGCCAAGATTCCCCCGCTGATATCAGCCGGGGAGGAAAGAGCCGGGAGTCACATGATCGCCGGGAGACGCTGTTAAAACAGGTAGAAGTCTACTTTTTTTTTAATTTTGATTGTGCATATATATATATATATATATATATATATATATATATATATATATATATGCACAGGCACACTAGGTCACAGGTTTTTATCTAACAATGGGGATGATCTAAAGATCAGATAGTTTTGTAGCAGCAAGGAGAAGATCAGAGCAGCACTAGTGAGAGCTGACAGGCAGGCAGGGAGGGGAGGAGGACACAGGCACAGGAGAGCAGGCCTGTGGATGACTGAGGCACGTAAACTGACCACGGTGTCAGGGCTCAGCAGCCATGATACACTGTGGTCAGTTTATAGAGACAAGGTTATAGCCAGGCAGGATCAGCCAGGTATTTCAGGTGATATGGGGGGGCCAAATTAAACAGTACAAGCACTATGCTGTATCACATGCTTTAAGGGAACATGATCCATTATTTATTTTTATTTTTAGGGTAACATACACTTTAATTTGCACATAGGATTATTCTGGGGTATACAGGACCCTGGGATTTATCTCACATTGCTGGACAGACCCATCAAGTTCAGGACGGTTAAGCGGTATTGTATTTCTACTGAAGACCAGTTAAAATAACAAAGTTCCACTTTATGTTTAAACACTTATCTGACACCACGCTCAATCAAGCACTGTCCCTGCCGCCAGACCCATTCTGCTCTCTTTCTGCATTCTCTGGCTTTACTAAGAGCAGTGGGTGCCATTCGGTTAAATCCTGTCAGGAGGGAGCAGGGGGCAGGGTAGAGCCACGCTGTGTGTCAGTAGGTGCACAAAGCCATGCTCAGGAGCCAAGCTTTGCTATGGGGGCACACAGAAAAGAGGAGGAGCCAAGATCACTGGTGGGGGACCCCAGAAGAGGAGGTTCTGGACTGCTCTGTGCACAGAGCAGCCAAGTATAACATGATTGCTATTTTAATAGAAAAATAAACGTTGCAATTGCTTTAAATTTATTTTAAATAACTAGCAAAAGTATGGCAAAATACAGAATGAGAAAGTTTGTGTGTATTGACTATGTGTTAAATTTAGGAAAGAAAAGATAACCATATTTATGAATGCAGGCTCTCGAGAAGAATTTACTGTGAGCAGAGGGATGGTGAATGCATGTTACCAGAAAGGGTACACTGCAGGCAGTGAGAAATGCCTGTTACTAGGAGGGATGTGCTGTCAGTGAGGTGGGGGTCAAGAGGGGCAGCTGCCCTGGATGCAGTGTTTTCAAGTAGGGGGATACAAAAACTTGGTACACGAAAACTGTATCATGTTGGAAAGGAGGCAAGTACCATAATTGCAGCTCCATACATCTCTTATAATTACTACATAAGATTATATATTTGAGGTTTGGGTTCCTGGAGAACTGGGCCAACTTCTCAGTCAATCACCAGTTCTATAGAAGGGGTGGACTGCACCTAAATGAGGAGGGTGCAGATCTGCTGGGAGTGAAGATGGCCGAACAGTTAGAGGGGATTTTCAACTAGGCGATGGGGGGAGGGTCCAGAGGTAGAGATGGTCAGCACGGAACATTCTCCCGAGGGTAGTATTGGGGGCATTAGTGGTAGGTTGACTAAAGCACATAAACCTGAGGTAAGTATAGTAACAAGTCCTATTTGCAACCTCGGAACACCCAATAAGAAGACAGTATGTGGCCGGTCTAAACTACGTGGCATGTTCACCAATGCCAGGAGCCTGGCGGACAAGATGGGAGAACTAGCGATACTGTTGTACGAGGAGGATTTAGCTTTTGTGGGAATTTAAGAGACTTGGTTCAACAGCTCTCATGATTGGCTGGCAACCATTCAAGGGTATTCCCTTTTATCGCAGGGATAGGGGGGGGGTAAAAAAGGGGGAGGGGAATGCCTGTATATCAAGAATAATGTACAAATGAATGTGAGAGATGACCTCACTAGGGGAGCTAGGGAGGAGGTGGAATCCTTATGGGTAGAGCTACAAAGGGATGAAACTAAGAGGGAAAAAAAAATACTGGGAGTATGCTATAGGCCCCCTAACCTGAGGGAGGAGGGGGAGATGGACCTCCTATCACAAATTGGATTAGCGGCAAGGATGGGAGGTGTCATCATAATGGGGGATTTTAATTATCCAGACATAGACTGGGTGGAAGGAATCGTGCATTTTTAACTAGAATCAAAGCGTTACTAGACCTACTGATTACCAACAATACAGACCTGATCACAGATGTGGAAATAAGGGGCAATTTAGGAAACAGCGATCACGGGTCAATTAGCTTCAGTATAAAGACACAGAATTTTTCAAAAGAGCCAACTTCCCTAAACTACGAACCTTGCTAGAAGATATTAATTGGGATAAAATCCTAGGAACAAAGAACACGGAGGAGAGATGGGTCTGCTTTAAGAGCAAATTAAATAAGGGCATAAGCCAGTGCATCCCATAGGGAAGTACATTTTAAAAGAGCAAACAAAAGTCCTGGATGGCTTCACTCCAATGTAAAAATGCATATAAAAACAAAGGAGAAGACCTTCAAAAAATACAAGGCTGAGGGATCATCATCAGCATTTAGACTTTACAAAGAATGCAATAAAAATGTAAGGGTGCAATTAGAGCGGCTAAGATAGAACATGAAAGACACATAGCCGAGGAGAGAAAAAATAAATAAATTCTTTAAGCATATAAACGGTAAAAGATGGAGGACGGACCATATTGGCCCCATAAAGAGTGAGGAGGGGAATCTGGTTACAAAGGATGGTAAAATGGCAAAGGTATTGAATTTATTCTTCTCAGTCTTCACAAGGGAATCGGGGGGGGGGGGGTGTTATGAGGTTTTTATCCTCATAACACATCACAGGAAGCACCCTCATTGCTAACAGAGGGCAGAATTAGAAATACACTTGAAAAACATAACATTAATAAGTCACCGGGACTAGATGGCTTGCACCTGAGGGTCCTTCGGGAACTCAGTCAAGTAATTGCCAGACCATTGTTCCAAATTTTTACTGACAGTCTACTGACTGGAATGGTACCAGTTGAAATGGAGAAAAGCCAATGAAGCACCAATATTTAAAAAAGGGCCAAAATACATCCCTGGGAATTACAGACCAATTAGCCTAACATCAATAGCCTAACATCAGAGGGTATACAACCGCTTTAATGTGGAAAATTTTTAAATTAATGCATTTGGGTGGCAAAAATATGAATGCAATCTACTCACAGGGGGAATCGAGGATGGATTAGATATTAGGCTCAGCAATAGCATGCAATGCCAAGCTGCTGCTAACAAAGCAAACAGAATATTGGCAGGCATTAAAAAGGGGATCAACTCAAGAGATTAAGCAATAATTCTCCCACTCTACAAGACTCAGGTCCGGCTCCACCTGGAGTATGCTGTCCAGTTCTGAACACCAGTCCTTAGGAAGTATGTGCTGGAAATGTACAGAGAAGGGCAACAAAACTAATAAAGGGACTGGAGGATATTGGTTATGAAGAAAGGTTACGAGCATTGAACTTATTCTCTTTGGAGAAGAGACGCTTGAGAGGGGATATGATTTCAGTTTACAAAAACTGGAATGGTGACCCCACAATAAGGATTCAACTTTTTCAAGGAAGGGAGTTTAATAAGACACGTGGCCACTCATTAAAATTAGAAGAAAAGAGGTTTAACCTTAAACTGCGTAGAGGGTTCTTTACTGTAAGTGTGGCAAGGATGTGGAATTCCCTTCCACAGGCGGTGGTTTCAGCGGGGAGCATCAGTAGTTTCAAGAAACTATTAGATCAGCACCTGAATGACCACAACATACAGGGATATACAATGTAATACTGACATAAAATCACACATAGGTTGGACTTGATGTACTGTGTCTTTGTTCAACCTCACCTACTATGTAACTATGTATCCCTTACAGGCCAGTTTTAACAGTCAAAAGATTGCCTGGGGCATCCAGTTCCCCTATAACCCCCAGGAGATAAAGTATCAGTAAGAACATTGTTTTCAATGAGTCAGCCAGCTCATAGACTTGCATTGTAAAAAGGACCATTAAAGTGGTTGTAAACCCACTTTTGCAACTTGCACCTACAGGTAAGCCTAGACTAAGGCTTACCTGTAGGTGCAAGAAATATCTCCTAAACCTACACGGTTTAGGAGATTTTTACTAAAATCACAGGCGCCGCTGTCTACGGCGCATGCGTGCCGTAGACAACGACGCATTCATGGGGTTAATCCCATTCACAAATTCGGCTAAGTCCCAGCAATGCTTGGGCTTAGCCGAATTTGACGGCTCCCGCGCGCATGCGCGGAGTCACGTCTTCGGCGCTGTGATTGGCTGGAGCGGCGATACCCGGAAGTAGCATTCCGGCTATCGCCGCAGCGATGGCTGCGGCTGGAGAGAGGGACACAGATGGCTTCGGGGCCCCGATCTAAGGTAAGTGGTACATAATGAGCTAGTATGCTAGTCATACTAGCTCAATATAGCTTTGTCTTGCAGGTGGGCTACAAAAAAAAAAAATGTATATGGGTTTACAACCACTTTAAAGCATAGCTGTTGTGTAGCACTGCAAACCCTTACACAGAGACTGCATTAGTAATGATCAGATTGGATGCCATTATTTGCATACATAATTACAAATAATGAAGGATATCATATTTTCAAAATAAAATTATTGATAATGCCCACCTTTTTCACAAGTTTGTAGCCACAACCATAAATTCATAAAAAGTTAATATGGCTGTGCAATGCTTAGCAAAGCTGTCCTGAGACTATTGCTGCACATGCGTGACTGACTCCAGCAGTGCCATATTGGGGTGGCACCTGCGATTCTTACTACCCCCAATTCCCCTGTAATCCTTAACCTGGCTACATGGCAGTGCAAATTAGGGAACTCTGGTGTTGCTAGGATTGTAAAAGGCCATGGCAAGAGCAATGATGCGGCACGCTGAGGAGAATGGTGGGTGTGACCAAATTGTGCACATGGAGGGGGGTTAAAGGGGTATGGTAAAGGGCCCTTTTACACTGATATGTTTTTGCTGAGCTTTTTACCTTGCTAAAAACGCAGGAACAATGTTTCCCTTTAAATCATATGGGACTCTTCACACTACTGCACTGCGGGTGCTGTGCGTTTTTAAAAAAAGTCTTGCTTGCTGCATCTTTGGAGTGCTTTTCAAAACTCCAACTCCCTATTAAAATAAATAGAAAATGTTTTTATTTTATTTTTATTTTTTTATCACATGGCCGGCCATGTTTCACAGGTGCACGCTTGGGGTCAGGCAACCAAAAATGCACTGAAAATGAATATGCATTTTTTGATGCATTTTTTTCAATGGAGTAATGTAAAAGCAGCCTTCATAATGCCTGACTATACAAATACCACAGAGGAAGAGGGCTAACAGGCAGTTAACTTATGGCCAAGTGTGGTTTAAAAAGTCTCTCTTACTACGTCAAAAATTATAAAAATGATAAATTAGTATAACAGCATTTATCCACCCATGCCTTTAACCCATAAAAATGACATTGTTGTCCTTAACCACTTGCCGACCAGCTCACGTCGATATACAGGTCAAACGCGATTTACAGGTCAAATTTGAATATCGTGCAAAAGTTCATTTATTTCACTAATGCAACTTAAAAGGTGAAACTAATATATGAGATAGACTCATTACATGCAAAGCAAGATAGTTCAAGCCGTGATTTGTCATAATTGTGATAATTATGGTTTACAGCTCATGAAAACCCCAAATCCACAATCTCAGAAAATTAGAATATTACATGCAATCAATAAAACAAGGATTGTACATAGAACAATATTGGACCTCTGAAAAGTAAAGGCATGCATATGTACTCAGTACTTGGTTTGGGCCCCTTTTGCAGCAATTACTGCCTCAATGCGACGTGGCATGGAAGCTATCAGCCTGTGGCACAGCTGAGGTGTTATGGAAGACTAGGATGCTTCAATAGTGGCCTTCAGCTCTTCTGCATTGTTTGGTCTCATGTCTCTCATCTTTCTCTTGGCAATGCCCCATAGATTCTCTATGGGGTTCAGGTCAGTCAAGTTTGCTGGCCAATCAAGCACAGTAATTCCACGGTCATTGAACCAGGTTTTGGTGCTTTTGGCAGTGTGGGCAGGTGCCAAGTCTTGCTGGAAAATTAAGTCAGCATCCCCATAGAGCTCGTCTGTGGAAGGAAGCATGAAGTGCTCCAAAATCTCCTGGTAGACGGCTGCGTTGACCCTGGACTTAATGAAGCACAGTGGACCAACACCAGCAGATGACATGGCTCCCTCCTAGAAATCAACACAGACTGTGGAAACTTCACACTGGACTTCAAGCATCTTGCAATGTGTGCCTCTCCATTCTTCCTCCATATTCTGGGTCCTTGGTTTCCAAATGAGATGCAAAATTATCTCTCATCAGAAAAGAGGACTTTGGACCACTGAGCAACAGACCAGGTCTGTTTTTCTTTAGCCCAGGTAAGACGCTTCTGACGTTGTTTGTTGTTCGGGAGTGGCTTGACAAGAGGAATACGACATTTGAAACCCATGTCCAGGATCTGTCTGTGTGCGGTGGCTCTTGATGCACCGACTCCAGCCTCAGTCCACTCCTTGTGAAAGTCCCCAACACTTTTGAATGGCCTTTTCCTGACAATCCTCTCCAGGCTGCGGTCAGCCCTGCTGCTTGTGCACCTTTTTTTTCTTCCACTTTTCCCTTCCACATAACTTTCTATTAATGTGCTTTGATACAGCACTTTGGGAACATCCAACTTCTTTTGCAATTACCTTTTGAGACTTTCCCTCCTTTATTGAGGGTGTCAATGATAGTTTTCTGCACAACTGTCAGGTCAGCAGTCTTTCCCATGATTGTGATTCCTTCTGAACAAGACTGAGAGACCATTTAAAGGCTCAGGAACCCTTTACAGGTGTTATGGCTTATTTAGCTGATTAGAGTGAGACACATTGAGCCTAGAATATTGCACCTTTTTACAATATTCAAATTTTCTGAGATTGTGGATTTGGGGTTTTCATGAGCTGTAAGCCATAATCATCACAATTATGACAAATCACGGCTTGAACTATCTTGCTTTGCATGTAGTGAGTCTATCTCGTATATTAGTTTCACCTTTTAAGTTGCATTAGTGAAATAAATGAACTTTTGCACAATATTCCAATTTTTCGAGTTTCACCTGTACGTCGGCAGAATAGCTCTCCTGCGCAAACTAACGTACCTGTACCTCAGTCCGTAAAAGTAGGATAACGGGCGGGCACGCCGCGGGAGCATGCCGCCACGGTCTCGATGTCTCCTGGCGGCCCGCGATCGTGGCGAGGAGAGGCAGAACGGGGAACTGAATATGTAAACCAGGCATTTCCCCATTTTGCCTAGTGACATGACAGGGATCTACTGCTCCCAGTGATCGGGAGCAGTGATCTCTGTCATGTTTCAGTAAGCCCATCCCCCCTACAGTTAGAACACACTGAGGGAACACACCTAACCCCCTGATCACCCCCTAATGTTAATCACTTCCCTGCCAGTGTCATTTTTACATTAATCAGTGCATTTTTATAGCCCTGATCGATGTAATAATGTCACTGGTCCCCAAAAGGTGTAATTTTGGGTCAGATTTGTCCGCCGCAATTTTGCAGTCCTGTTAAAAATCACAGATCGCCGCCACTACTAGTAAAAGCAATACAAATAAATAAAAGTCCCTAAATCAATCCCCTAGTTTGTAGACGCGATAATTTTGGAGCAAAGCAATCAATATACTGTACGCCTTTTGTTTTTTGTTTTTTTAAATATATATCGGCCTAAACTGATGAATACATTTTTTTTATATTTTATTTTTTTGGGGATATGTATTATAGCAGAAAGTAAAAAAAAAATATGTTTTTTTTTTTAATTATCTCTTTTAGGGTTTTTATGTGATAGGCCAATACAAAGTGGCACATAATTGTGAAGTGGAAGGAAAATGATAAATTGTTTACCACATTTTTTACAAATAAATATCTGAAATATGTGGCGTGCATTTGTATTCATCCCCTATACCCCTAAGGCCCCTTTCAGGTCCACCTGTCAGTTTTTTCGGCAGACCTGAACGGCGCTCCATGCTTGTCTATGGAGCGTCGGATGTCAGCAATGACCATGTCCGCTGACATCCGATTTGCTAAAATCAGACGGATAGCGATACGTCACCATCCGTCCTGGCGGATCGGATCAGGTGAGATCTGATGAAAACGGACATGCTGTCCATTTTCGTCCGATCTCTCCATAGCAAGCAGCGGCGCTCGACAAGCCCCTCCCCGCTCAGTGAGCAGAGAGGGACCTGTCATCCGCCGGCTCAGCAGAGATCAACGGAGAGATCTCCCGTTGAACTGGCGGACCGCTGCAAAGGATCCGTCCCCGTGTGGAAGAGGCCTAAAAAAACAAAAATCCAGTGGAACCAATTGTCTTCAGAAGTCACCTAATTATTAAATAGAGTCCACCTGCGTGTAATGCAATCTCGGTATAAATACAGCTGTTCTGTGAAGCCCTCAGAGGTTTGTTAGAGAACCTTAGTGAACAAAAAGCATCATGAAGGCCAAGAAACACACTAGACAGGTCAAGGATAAAATTGTGGAGAAGTTTAAAGCAGGGTTAGGTTATAAAAAAACATCCCAAGCTTTGAACATCTCATGGATCACTGTTAAATCCATCATCCGAAAATGGAAAGAGTATGGCACAACTGCAAACCTATCAAGACATGGCTGTCCACCTAAACTGACAGGCCGGGCAAGGAGAGCATTAATCAGAGAAGCAGCCAAGAGGCCCATGGTAACTCTGGAGGAGCTGCTGATCCACAGCTCAGGTGGGAGAATCTGTCCACAGGACAACTATAAAGCCCTGTACACACGATCGGATTTCCTATGGATTTTAAACCGATGGATTTTTCCATCGGAAATCCGATGAAGCTGACTTCCATCAGTCTTGCCTACACACCATCAGTCAAAAAACCGATCGTCCCAAATGCCGTGACGTAAAACACTCAGACGAGCCAAGAAAAATGAAGTTCTATGCTTCTGAGCATGCGTCGACTTGATTCCGAGCATTCGTGGGTTTTTTATCCGATGGAGTTCCCCACAGACGATAGTAATTTGCTATCGTTCTTTTTTCCATCGGATAAATTTAAAACATGTTCTATTTTTTTAACACCGATGGGAAAAAAGACCGATAAGGCCCATACACGATCGGTTTGTCCGATGAAAAAAGTCCATCGGACTGTTCTCATCGGTAAAACTGATCGTGTGTACAGGGCTTTAGTCTTGCACTCCACAAATCTGGCCTATATAGAAGAGTGGCAAGAAGAAAGCCATTGTTGAAAGAAAGCCATAAGAAGTCCTGTTTGTAGTTTGCGAGAAGCCATGTGGGGACACCACAAACATGTGGAAGAAGGTGCTCTGGTCAGATGAGACCAAACTTTTACTTTTTTGGGCTAAAAGCAAAACGCTGTGTGTTGGAAAACTAACACTGCACATTACCCTGAACACACCATCTCCATCGTGAAACATGGTCGTGGCAGCATCATGTTGTGGGGATGCTTTTCTTCAGCAGGGACAGGGAAGCTGGTCAGAGTTGATGGGAAAATGTAGGGAGCCAAATACAGGGCAATCTTAAAACAAAACCTGTTAGAGTCTGAAAAAGACTTGAGACTGGGGCAGAGGTTCACCGTCCAGCAGGCCAACGACCCTAAACATACAGCCAGAGCTACAATGGAAATGTTTAGATCAAGGCATATTCAAGTGTTAGAATGGCCCAGTCAAAGCCCAGACCTAAATCCAATTGAGAATCTGTGGCAAGACGCGAAAATTGCCGTTCACAGATGCTCTCCATCCAATCTGACAGAGCTTGAGCAATTTTGCAAAGAAGGATGGGCAAACATTTCACTCTCTAGATGTGCAAAGCTGGTAGAGACATCCCCAAAAAGACTTGCAGCTGCAATTGCAGTGAAAGGTGGTTCTACAAAGTATTGACTCAGGGGGGCTGAATACAAATGCACGCCACACTTTTCACATTTTTTTTTTTAAATTGTGAAAAACATAAAATCCCAATAAAATACATTTAAGTTTTCGGTTTTAACATGACAAAATGTGGAAAATGTAAAGGGGTATGAATACTTTTTCAAGGCACTGTATTTCCTTCTCAGATATAATTCATTTTAGCCAATTTGTTTTAATTCTCCATATTCCAAGAAGACTGCGAGTACTGAATATACTCGGTATCGGCATTGGTGCAACCCTACTACTAATAACTTGCCTTGCAAAAAACTTCTAGTGCTCTTAGTAATAACCCTAAACCTGTATAAAGACAGTCATATTTTTAGTCACAGTTAGTCGAATGTCTCATCCACCTGCACCATAGATAACAATCACATCCAGGGCCAGTGCAAGGAATTTTGTCTACACAGACAAATGTGCAATTTTGGTGCCCCCATATGGCACACGCTTAATTTGTGTTCCATTAACCACTTGCTGACCAGCTCCTATAGATATACAGCGGCAATGTTGCTCCATCCCGGGAATCGCCGTACCCGTAGGGCGGCTCCTTTTATGAGCCATAGCAGGTGCGTGTGGCCGGCAGGTGTGATCGCCCTCGGCCACCCACGATCATGGGCACGAGAGCCAGAACGGGTATTTGTGTATGTAAACACACAAATCCTCGTTCTGACAGGAGAGAAGAGACAGATCTGCTGTTCCTAGTAATTACGAAAAGCGATATGTTTCCTCCCCCAATCAGTCCCATCCCCCCACATTTAGAAACACTCTCTAGGAAATACAATTAACCCCTTGATCACCCCTAGTGTTAACCCCTTCCCTACCAGTGACATTTATACAGTAATCAGTGCATTTTTATAGCACTGATCACTGTATAAATGTCAATGGTTCCAAAAAAGTGTCCGATCTGTTCGCCGCAATGTCGCAGTCCTGCTAAAAATCACAGATTGCCACCATTACTAGAAAAAAAAAATGGCATATTTTGATCACCCTTTTTTGTAGACGCTATAACTTTTGCGCAAACCAATCAATATATGCTTATTGCGATTTTTTTTTTGGGGGGGGGGGATATTTATTATAGCAAAGAGTTAAAAAAAAATTTTTTTTTCAAAATTGACGGCCTTTTTTTGTTTATAGCGCAAAAAATAAAAACCGCAGAGGTGATCAAATACCACCAAAATAAATCTCTATTTGTGGGGAAAAAAAGGACGTCAATTTTATTTGGATTCAACGTCACATGACCGCACAATTGTCAGTTAAAGCGACGCAGTGCTGTATTCAATAGCAAGTTTTTAAGAGAGGGTGTAGGCCCATTTTAACTAAAAGGAAAAGCATTTAACTTTAAAGAGGAAGTAAACCCTCCAAAAAAAACGAGAAAACAAAAAACCCTGCAAGACAAAGGCATAATCAGGTAGTATGCATAGCATTCTAGCTGATTATGTATTACTTACCTCAGATTGAAGCCCCCGCTACGACGTCTCCCCCTCCGACCGCCGACATGTTGTCCCGGAGTAACTTCAGGGTATCGCGGCTCCGTCGCTATGATTGGCCGGAGCCGCGATGACGTCACTCCCGCGCATGCTCGCGGGAACGAGACAGTACAACTGAAGCAACGTTGCTTCAGTTGGCTTAAGTGCGCATGTGCCGCATGACGTCGGCCCATGCAAATACAGGGATATCTCCTAAACCGTGTTGGCTACAAGTAAGCCTTAATATAGGCTTACCTGTAACATAAAGTTGTAAACAAGGCTTTTAAGGGCTTGTTCACACCATGTCCAATGAGCTGCAATCTTTGCACACAATCACATGTGCAGTGGTGTGCAGAAAAATGTAGCTCAGCAGACCTATAACCCCTGTCAGATTTTTTTTGTTTTTTCGGCATTGTGTCCTATTGTGGAAATTTTTTCTTTGCTTCCTGTTCCATAGACAAACAGGAAGTGAGAGGAAATCCCTACAAAATTAAGGGAATTCCTTGGGGACCCCCAGGTCACCAGAACCAGTGTCCCCATTGGAAAATTTCTCCTTTTTTTTACTTTCAATGATAATGGTAAACAGGACAAATAGAGAAGGTTAATCTCCCTTACAGGGGCTTTGAAAGCAATAGACCTAAACTAATCCTTAAAGTGATTAAGTCTTGTTTTGTTTTTCTTTTACTTTAACCACTTCCTCGGCCTATAGCAGATTGATGGCCCGGAAGTAGTTCTGTTATGCTGACTGGGCATCATATAACATCCAGCAGGATAACATGCCGGCGTGCGCCCGCTGGGGTATGCAGCGTGGCGATCGTGAGTGTGGTTTGTCAGTCTGACATGCCGCATCTCGGATCATGGTAAGGGGCCTCCGACACAGGCTTCTTACCACGTGGTCAGCTGTGACCAATCACAGCTGATCATCGCGTGAACCAGGAAGTGCTGGTAAACGGCATTCCTCGGTTCACGCTGACAGGGAGAGCCAATCGGCGGCTCTCCCTGTCAGAGGGGGGGGGGGTCTCTGCTGATAACCAGCACATTGATTATTAGCACAGCCCCCATCAGATTTGCCAATCAGTGCCCAACAGCTACCAGCAGTGCCCCCTCAATAAAGTCTATTAGTGCCCACCACAGTGCCAATCAGTGCCCAGCAGCACCACCTGTCAGTACCTAATCATCAGTGCCGCTAGTCCGTGCCGCCTATCGGTGCCTATCAGTGCTGCATGTCAGTGCCGCCTATCAGTGCCCATCAATTCTACACATCAGTGCCCATCGGTGAAGGACAAAACAAAATTTTATGACAGAAACTAAGAAAAACGTTTTTTTTCCCAAAAATTTTGGTAGTTTGTTTAGCAAAAAAAAAAAACCCCAGAGGTGATCAAATACCACCAAAAGAAAGCTCTATTTGTGGGAAGTAAATTATAAAAAATTTGTTTGAGTACAGTGTTGTATGACAGCACAATAGTCATTCAAAGTGCGACAGCGCTAAAAGCGTGGTTAAAAATAACAAACATATTATGCTTTTCCTGCCTTGTACAGTAGATTTGCACAGAGCAGCCTAGATCCTCCTCTTCTCGGGTCCCTTGCCAGCTCTCTTGGCCCCTCCCTCCTGGTGAGTGCCCGCAGAGCAAGAAGCTTCTTATGGGGGCACTCGAGCCGAGCTGCAACTCCGTGTATCCATTCAGACATGGAGCCCCTCTCTCCTGATTGGCTAACTGACATTGATCGGCAGCAGCGGGTGCCAATGGCGCTGCTGCGGTGTCTCAGCCAATCAAAAGTGAGAGTCCCGGACGGCCGAGGCACTTGTGCACATCGCTGGAGGAAGATGCTCAGGTAAGTATTAGGGGGGCTTCTACACACACAATGTTTTTTTTATCTTAATTCATTCAGATAAAAAAAACATTCTGACTTTAGAATCACTTTAATACTACAGTAACCCGTCTGCATCATACTTCTATAATTCTGTGCACAGGGACACTTTTACTCAATCACAGGATCTATGCCAATAGATACTTGTGCAGATACCTTGGATCCAGTGATCCCAGGTAGAATAAATTGCTCTCTGATTATTTTCATTTGTTTGAATTTGCTATGTAATCAGAGTTTTGTGTCTTCCTCTCTACACAGTGTATTTACTGGCTCCACCTGATGCACTGTGCCAAATAGAGCTGCCACGACGCGTCGACTACAAAAATACGTCGACGTGCGTGAAAAACGTTGACTACTCGCTCCGCGGCCTCAGCCTTAGGAAAGGCCGCGGCTTTGGCCCAGCTCCGGAGCGGCGGCCATATTGGTACACCCGGCGGCGGCTGCCTAGGTGCGCGCTGACGTCATCACCCCTCACCCTCACTGGCATCCCCTGCACCCCTCACTATATACAGAACAGGCATCCCCTGCACCCCTCACCATTTACAGTACAGACATCCGCTGCACGCCCCTAATCATATACAGTACAGACATCCCCTGCACCCCTCACTATATACAGTACAGGCATCCACTGCACCCCTCACTATACAATCTCTCCCACTCACTGTAATATCCACAATCTCTCCCAATCACTGTAATATCCACAATCTCTCCCATTTACTGTAATATCCACAATCTCTTCCACTCACTGTCATATCCACAATCATTGTGGATATATCAGTGAGTGGGAGAGATTGTGAATATTACAGTAAATGGGAGAGATTGTGAATATTACCGTGAGTGGGAGAGATTGTGAATATTACAGTGGGGGAGATGACGTGGATGCCTGTTTCGCAAAGTGATAGGCAGAATTTATATGGTATTTTCATGCCTGATGCTAAAGTGTTTACATTTTATTTTTGCCACTTTAATTTTGTATACTGTAAAAACTTCAACCACATTGAAGTATTTTTTGGAAAAAATTTAATAAAAGTTGAAATATTAAATTAGAAGTTGTACTTATCATTTTTTGTAAAGTTATCCAAAGGATTAATTAGCTAATCACAAAAAGAGCACACTAGATTAAGTAAAAAAAATTAATAAAAATAAGCGTTGGTCGTTGACTAATCGAAGAAATAATCGATAGATTAGTCGACAGACAAAATAATCGTTAGTTGCAGCTCTAGTGCCAAATGTTATGTACTCCAGGCCACCACTCTGCATACTGCGTTTAGTTATGCGCTCACTGGCCTTTTTATTAGGTACACCTTGCTAGTAACAGGTTGGACCCCCTTTTTGCCTTCAGAACTGCCTTAAATCTTCATGCCATAGATTCAACAAGGTGTTGGAAACATTCCTCAGGAATTTTGGTCCGTACTGACATGATAGCATCACGCAATTGCTGCAGATTTGTCGGCTGCACGTCCATGATGCGAATCTTCCATTTCACCACATCCCAAAGGTCCTCTATTGCATTGAGATCTGGTGACTGTGGAAGCTATTGGAGTACAGTGAGCTCATTGTCATGTTCATGTCAGTGATGAGATGATTTGAGCTTTGTCAGCGATTCAGGCTGGTGGTGTAATGGTGTGGGGGATATTTCCTTGGCACCCTTTGGGCCCCTTAGTCATTGAAATATTCAGACCAGCTCGACTGGCACCAACAACCATGCCACGTTCAAAGTCACTTAAATCCCCTTTCTTCCCCATTCTGATGCTCGGTTTGAACTTCAGCAATTCGCCTTCACCATGTCTAGATTCCTAAATGCATTGTTGCTGCCATGTGATTGGCTGATTAGCAAATTGTGTTACCAAGCAATTGAACAGATGTACCTACTAAAGTGGCCAGTGAGTGTATATTCTATGCTGCTCTGATCTGTATGCTCTTCTGTATGTTTTTTTTTTTTTACTGAATACTGCTGATAATCACTGTGTTAACTCAGTACACAGAAGGAACCTAAGGATTTTTTGCATTCCACCCTTTTGATGGACACACCTTTTTATTAGGTACATTTATACCCAGTTAGTTGTTATGTCCTGTAATTACACTGTTGGAAAATATTGATGATTAGACAAAATCTAAATCTTTGTGGCTATCTGAGCAATACATACCGGTACATCTTTTATTGTATTTTATAATTCTTGAGGGCTTTATTCCCTTTACATTGAATTTGTTGAGCGTCATACAATGAAAGGTAATTGAGTAGGGGGACTCCACTCTATTTTATGATAGGACATTAACAGTAATAGAGAATTTCCTGTGGAAGTGTAGAATTATGTATACATGATTTGCATGACAGCTAATTTTTCTAATGTGTTTATATATCTTATCTTTGCAGCTAATACAACTGATCATTAGCCACTTAGCACTCCCAGACCTGTGTCGCCTGGCGCAGACATGCAAACTTCTTTATCAGCACTGCTGTGATCCTCTTCAATACACTCAGCTAAGTTTACAGCCTTATTGGGCCAGTTTGAATGATGCTTCTTTGGAGTACTTATTGCCACGATGCACACTAGTGCAGTGGCTCAATCTATCTTGGACTGGAAACAGAGGATTTATCTCTACCTCAGGTTTAAGCAGGTAATTCTTTTTTTTTTTTTTTTTTTTTTTATCTGGTCTAGTGGTTTGTTTTTATTGGATAGCTATCACACTTCAAGCCAAAATTTTATTATAGTAGTAGTCATATTTTATTTTCCAGAACTGATTGTATTCTGTGAAATGTGTGGTTGGTTTAAAGGGGTGTGTATGCGCAAGTGTTTGTGTGTGTGTGTGTGTGTGTGTGTGTGTGTGTAGTATAAAAAGAAAAGGGCAAAAATAGCCCAAGGTCGGACTTTAAGGGCACAATGAGCAGTGGCGAGTATACAAACTTACTTGAATCATATTTATTAAATACAGTACATGGTACAGAAAGAACATTTGAAAGAGTTAAAAAAGCACATATATAAAATACATGATAGAGAGTGAGCCCCTGTGCGTCAACGGGTTTCGCTGTTTAGCTTTGTCAGGACACACGCATTCAGGGATTGTTGGAAAAGGAAACAGGTCTCACTGTCTAGAATAAAACATATAGATAAGAATTTGTGATTATAGGTGATGGTGTGTGTTGTAAATCAACATGTAGGCTTGAGAGATATTACAAAGTGTGCACAAAAGACACTTCATCAAATCATCCACTATATAAGAGAAGGCTTGTGCCGTAATGGTGTGTCGCTAGTCCAGAGTACAACATAAAACATCACAATGCATTTATTGGGTTTAGATGTGCAATCTGTTGTGTGGTGCAAAGGTCAATGGCCTCACATGATATTTCTTGTGAAAGTAACTGAATAAATAAATTGATTGTTTTGGCTGATGGGTCCCAGTTCCAAGACTCGGGGTAGCACAAAACTCAGAATACGTGATCTGTTCAGGGATGCTTTGGCCCATCAACCTTCAACACTTCTTTTTATGCACTAAGATCTGCTTAGGAGGCTTCAACACCAAGACATTACAAGATCGCTGCGGATGCCTCGATGGTCTGTCAGTTGTTATCAAGGCCAAAGGCTGCTCAAGTAGTACTAAAAATAAGGCTTTATTTTTCTTGCCATTGCATTAATATTTGTTGTGTTGTGTATAACAATGATTCTACCCTTTGTTGTTAAAATACAGTTGTAGATACCAAAATGATGTGCCTGTAAAAATGTCTTAAGCTAGGTAGCCCAAGATGTGCACAATCCAAGCAGAGATCTAAAATTCCATTATATGATTTTGTACGGCCTGTGGCATCATAGGCTAATAGGCCCCTGTTCTGTCCTGCATAGAGTGATTGACTGTGCCTGCTGACGTATCACTGTTGAACGTTTACAATACAACCTATCATCCTCTTCTGGCTAAACTAGGTGTGCAGTGGGCAAAGGATCACCTGACATATAGTTTCCCAGCCAGCAGCTACTGTATGTCACCAGCAATGGCTACTACAGTTTTGACCATGCCTCCTACACTACCAAGCGGCACTGAGCCTGTAGCTATTGCAGTCACATGATGTGGTAATTTGTGTACATATTTGTATTGCTTGAATGTGGCCATGAGCTGTAATTGGGGATATCATTGTTTACATAAGAAGACTTTTTTTTTTTTTTTTTACTTTAATTGACATTTCTTCTGTTCATTTCCAAAGACCACATTATACTTTTTCACATACAAGCAAGTGTTTAATTGGTCACCTAAGAACGGTTTAACCATTTCAAGACATGTTGTTGTTCAGCTTTAATTAATCCCCTTGGGCTGCTTTTTAGAAAACATAATGGCCTGGTTGCTGATTTCTGAATAGTTTTGTGCTGATACCAAAATTGCTTGAGTAACTGTTTTGGGATGCAGCGTCTCTCCAAGCTTATAACCTTGGCAAGGCTCCTGGACTCAGCCAGAGGCAATGACATAATAATTAAAAATCACATCAGTCTTTTAACAAAATGTGAAATGGTGATTATAATTTAATAGACGTACTAGAAGATTTTATAAAAAGTTTAACCACCTTGCTATTTTCAAACCATCATATCCTCTAGCAAAGTAGTTTTACATACTTTATATTTTGAACGTTAGTATTGCAGTATGCAGACACAGTACAGTGCTCCAGGCATGTAAATATCCAGAGGCTAGACTGAAGGATATTTAACTTATTGATGATTTTATTTATTGATGAGATAGATATCTAATTTGGCATAAATAGATTTCCAGCCGTATCCGCTCACCCAGCAACTTAAAATAAAATCTCTCCTCCAGCTTAACTGAATCCTAGCTGATGTCAGCATGTTGTATATAGGTAGTATGGTTTTAGATAAAAAAAAGATAAGCATTAGGAGGAAAAAAGTAACTCTCCAATAAGCACCAAATAAACAAGTGAAAATGTCAAATTACAAAACTAAACTACAATAACTAGGGTATATAAATAAATAAATGTGTGTGTGTGTGTGTGTGTGTGTGTGTGTGTATATGTATATGTGTGTGTGTGTGTGTGTGTGTGTGTGTGTGTGTGTATATATATATATATATATATATATATATATATATATATATGTAGCGGCCTCACCCCCTCTGTTTGGTCTAGGGGTATGTTGTACTTGAGGGTGAGATGCGCTACGGCCCATGTCCTCCCCATTGCAGCGGGTGAGGTGAAGGCCAGTACCAGTTATTCTTCTCGGGCCTGTGTGTTTCTATTCACAACCAAGTCTTGCTGTGCTGACACCCCCCTTCACTCCCATTAACCAGAGTTCCACACACCGATAAGGATCCAATCACTTGTTTTATTGTAACACACAATAAACAGTTCTTAGTCAGCCAACTGGTTGAGATCCATAAACAGTTCAATACGGTGGGGTGAGCAGGTCGAGGCACTGTCCTAATGATAAAACTAAACCTCTGTCGTTTCACCAGCGGTTGCTATAGCCATTGGCTAGAGAGAGGAACTTGAAACTTGTGAGTCTCTACCAGCGACTCTGAAGAACATGAATTGGAGTACCTTCGCTGCGTTGTGGCCCCTATCAGGGGAAGATGTCCCTCCAAGGGAGTTACCAGAGGCCCCTCCGTCACCGGGTTGATGCTGCTCCGGACTCTTCAGACGTGTAACCTCTCCGGCCTCCTCACCTCAGACATGGGCCCCATCCACCTCAGGGTCCCTCGGACTCATCCGCCCTTGCGGAGCCCAGTCGAAGTCACTGGGCTCCAGGCCTCCGGTGTAGTACCTCACCCCAGGCTTAAGGTGCCTGGGATGGACGCCAACTCCGCTCTGACCAGGCCTAGGGCGCCTGGGCCGGAACTCCGGATCGCCCGCACCCAGGCCTAAGGTGCCTGGGCACGCACTCGAGAAGAAGACCTCGTGGTGAGGGCATCTCTCCCCTTTATCTCCTCCCGTGATGCCACAGCAGGTTCTCCGCCCCCGCTGTACCACCGCTGGAACGGGACAAAAAGGACAGCACTGCGGCAGTGATTCTACATCGACCTGTGGGAACACCGCCACCCCAGGCCAAGGAGAATAGTACACCACTAAAGTCCTCCACGACTGAAAGTGGTCTAAATCCTCTATGATTTACACACCCCTGGGTCATACTACCACCCAGGTGTATCCCCCTAAATTTAGACCCCCGCTACACTCTCCCCCTAGTGATTTGACGCTGGTCCCCAGCGTCTGGTGCAAACCCATGTCTTCCAAAAAGTGGTAACATAAGCCTGACCCCAGAGGCCATCCCTCAAAATTTGAATCCTGATTGTGCCAAGACCCGCTCAAGGGAAAGGGAACATGAAATAATAAAACTTTTCAATAAAACCATCTGAACATATACACATATACAATCCCTCCCATTACTGTCTAAGAACCACCCCATACTCAGCAGTCTTGACAGATGAATCTCCTGCAGAAGGGAAACAAAAACACAACATCCTAACACACTTGTGTTAATTTGGAATGAATGGGTCCATCAGCCGAGGGACCCATTCCCTCCAATGAGTAAGGTGATGCAAATGAAAAAAAAAAAAAAACAGCCGTTGCGCAACACTGCCACCTGGTTACAGTGCCGCGGTAATGACACTTGGTGAAATCTTCCAGGCCACCTTCCCTCTTCCTGCGTCCCTACTCTGATTCTACCCCAAAGTCTGTGTCTCTGATGTATGAAGAAAGAGAGAACAAATCAAAACAGCTCTCATTCCTCCAAAGAGTAGAAAAGCCCAAATAAAAAAAACAGGGCCCAGTTCTGATATTCTGGTAAAACACTTCCAGAAAGTTCAGCAGCAGAAGAACATACAGGAGAGTTTTTTTTTTTTCTCTCTTCACAAATAAAATTTCGGGTGCGGCAAGAACAGGGGCTTCAGATGCTTATCAAGTTTCCACTGAATAATCAATGTCCTCTCCATCCTTTCGGCATATAAACACCTTGTCTGGGTGGATATGGCGGCCCCACATCCATTCTGCTCTACAGTCCCTGAATTGTTTGGACACTGATGGTGAACAGGACAAGTACCGGCGGGCATGCGGCACTTTCAGCTTCTCCCAAACAAACTCGTCATACCATCTCTGTCGTAGGACTTCGACCTCAAAAAGTAAGTCCCGAGGCAAGTAAGGATATTCCCATCCGTACTCACGGGTGACCCTCTGGCAGAAGAGCCGCTGCAGTCGGGCCAAAGGAGGCATTGTGGCCCGATCACCTTCTCCTGGCGGAACAAGGGCGTCTGGATGCCGAGGTACTTTCACTACCTCCGTCGGTTTGAATCTTGGTGCCCGTAGTGATGCGCGCTGTGTCCTAGCCACCGGAACGGGTGATGCTGCAGGTGGTGAAATGACAAGCGAAGGACTAGGCTTCCTCGTGAGCTCCGGGGCTTCCGCCCGGGGCGTGCTGTCTCCCATGGACATAGGCAAATCCCGTGGTGCACATAACACAGGCAATGGCATTTTGTCCCAGCCTTTGCGGTGAAAAAGTTAATCTATTTCACCGTCCTCTCCACAGTCCGACAGCGATTCTAGGTCGGAGGTGTCATACATCTCTGCAGGGAGGTAGTCCCTAGTAGACGTGGAACTACCCTCCCTAGCGGGCTCCACCGGCTGTGGACCCCCGACACCTCCAACCACCACCACAGTCCCAGCCCCTGGCTCACCTTGACCTTTCGTGGAACTGGGATGTCCAGGACTCTTCCAACCGGATCCATCCAGGCCCGGCAAGCGACGGGGTGAAGCTCGACCACGACCACAGGACGCCTGTACCAGGCCGACTTTCCTCTTCGGAGGTGGGAGCAGGGAATCTGTGGTGACCGAGGCAGCATCCTCTGATTTTTCTTTCTCAGTCTCTGGTTGGGCAGTCCCATCGCCCTGGTCAGTACGTACGGGGACCTCCGCAAAGGCCTGGATCTCTCCTTCCTGAGTAGCGGTACCTGTGAGGCAGTTGAGGCGAAGGGCCCGGGGCCTTACTGTGGATGGCTCCACCTCGAATAGTAACTGCTTGCATGCCTCGCAACGCCCGAATGGCTTCAGGTTGACCACCAGTCCCGAGCACCCGGGACAGATCACGCCGAGGGCCTCCGTGTCTCTGCAAGTTTACAGAGCCAACTGCCCTCGGGGTCTAAGTCTTATCCCCGTGTCTGTAAGGGGAGCAGCAAAAGCAGTCATCTTCATGGGGTAGGGAACCGGAATCCACGGGGAGCTTGAGGCCATCCCGACTATCTGCTGCTCCATCACGCACTGACCACGCGCCAAAGTCTCCACGTGTATCTCCTCACATGGCCAGACTCCTCCCACAACTTGCACGTTTTCGCGGGCTTCCATCCGTCTCCGCCCATGAACTGCACAGCTATGGGGTGCCTCATGGCGCAGTGCAATAAAAGCCCCCACATGTAGTACGTCACACGGCTGGACTTCTCCCTCTTCTCGCTCTTCTGCATGGGCCTTTCCCGTCTTAGGGTCATGTCCACGACTTTGAGCAGGGATGCACTCTGGCCAATCACATGGCCGACCCACTCGGAACTCCTCCGGGCAGCAAAGTTCAAACACAGCCGTTCTCAGTTCCATGGTCAAAACACACATCATCCCGGACTTACGAGCCCCCACGTGTAGCGGCCTCACCCCCTCTGTTTGGTCTAGGGGTATGTTGTACTTGAGGGTGAGATGCGCTACGGCCCATGTCCTCCCCATTGCAGTGGGTGAGGTGAAGGCCAGTACCAGTTATTCTTCTCGGGCCTGTGTGTTTCTATTCACAACCAAGTCTTGCTGTGCTGACACTCCCCTTCACTCCCATTAACCAGAGTTCCACACACCGATAAGGATCCAACACTTGTTTTATTGTAACACACAATAAACAGTTCTTAGTCAGCCAACTGGTTGAGATCCATAAACAGTTCAAAACGGTGGGGTGAGCAGGTCGAGGCACTGTCCTAATGATAAAACTAAACCACTGTGGTTTCACCAGCGGTTGCTATAGCCATTGGCTAGAGAGAGGAACTTGAAACTTGTGAGTCTCTACCAGCGACTCTGAAGAACATGAAATGGAGTACCTTTGCTGCGTTGTGGCCCCTATCAGGGGGAAGATGTCCCTCCAAGGGAGTTACCAGAGGCCCCTCCGTCACCGGGTTGATGCTGCTCCGGACTCTTCAGACGGGTAACCTCTCTGGCCTCCTCACCTCAGACATGGGCCCCATCCACCTCAGGGTCCCTCGGACTCATCCGCCCTTGCGGAGCGCAGTCGAAGTCACTGGGCTCCAGACCTCCGGTGTAGTACCTCACCCCAGGCTTAAGGTGCCTGGGATGGACGCCAACTCCGCTCCGACCAGGCCTAGGGCGCCTGGGCCGGAACTCCGGAACGCCCGCACCCAGGCCTAAGGTGCCTGGGCACGCACTCGAGAAGAAGACCTCGTGGCGAGGGCGTTTCTCCCCTTTATCTCCTCCCGGGTTCTCCGCCCCCGCTGTACCACCGCCAGAATGGGACAAAAAGGACAGCACTGCGGCAGTGATTCTACCTCGACCTGTCGGAACACCGCCACCCCAGGCCAAGGAGAATAGTACACCACCAAAGTCCTCCACGACTGAAAGTGGTCTAAATCCTCTATGATTTACACACACCTGGGTCATACTACCACCCAGGTGTATCCCCCTAAATTTAGACCCCCGCTACATATATATATAAGAATTATATTTAAACATAAAAAATGTATATCTGGTTAAATGCAATTTAATTTACATTTTCTATGCTTTTATAGCTGTAGTTGTAAACAAGCTATTATTAATTTGTATTTAAAAATATAGCATATAGAAGAGATGCTGCCTAACATCCCTTCATTCACAAAATATATTTTGGGACTAAATACACATTGTATGACCAAGAGTTTATGCACGCCTGGTCATTACGCCTACAGTATCTCACAAAAGTACAGAGTAAAGCCACAATTTAAAATGAAATCCAGAAAAACAGCTACATACATAATCAAAACATATACAGTATCTCACAAAAGTAAGTACACTCCTCACATTTTTTGTAAATATTTTATTCTATCTTTTCATATGACAACACTGAAGATATGACACTTTGCTACAATGTAAAGTAGTGAGTGTACAGCTTGTATAACAGTGTAAATTTGCAGTCCCCTCAAAATAACTCAACACACAGCCTAAATGTCAAAACTGCTGGCAACAAAAGTGAGTACACCTCTAAGTGAAAATGTCCAAATTAAGCTTATATAGCCATTTTCCCTCCCTGGTGTCATGTGACTTGTTAGTGTTACAAGGTCTCAGGTGTGAATGGGAAGCAGGTGTGTTTAAATTTGGTGTTATCGCTCTCACTCTCTCATACTGGTCACTGGAAGTTCAACATGGCACCTCATGGCAAAGAACTCTCCGAGGATCTGAAAAAAAGAATTGTTGCTCTACATAAAGATGGCCTAGGCTATAAGAAGATTGCCAAGACCCTGAAACTGAGCTGCAGCATGGTGACCAAGACCATACAGCGGTTTAACAGGACAGGTTCCACTCAGAACAGGCCTCGCCATGGTCGACCAAAGAAGTTGAGTGCACGTGCTCAGCGTCCTATCCAGAGACTATCTTTGGGAAATAGACGTATTAGTGCTGCCAGCATTGCTGCAGAGATTGAAGGGGTGGGGGGTCAGCCTGTCAGTGCTCAGACCATACGCCGCACACTGCATCAGACTAAGGACATGGATTACTGGAACCATGTCCTGTGTACTGATGAGACCAAGATAAACTTATTTGGTTCAGATGGTGTCAAGCGTGTGTGGCGGTAACCAGGTGAGGAGTACAAAGACAAGTGTGTCTTGCCTACAGTCAAGTATTGTGGTGGGAGTGTCATGGTCCGGGGCTCCATGAGGGCTGCCGGCACTGAGGCGCTACAGTACATTGAAGGAACCATGAATGCCAACATGTACTGTGACATACTGAAGCAGAGCATGATCCCCTCTCTTCGGTACTGGGCCGCAGGGCAGTATTCCAACATAACGACCCCAAACACGCCTCCAAGATGACCACTGCCTTGCTAAAGAAGGTGATGAACTGGTCAAGCATGTCTCCAGACCGAAACCCTATTGAGCATCTGTGGGGCATCCTCAAACCGAAAGTGGAGGAGCGCAAGGTCTCTAATATCCACCAGCTCCGTGATGTCTTCATGGACGAGTGGAAGAGGACTCCAGTGGCAACCTGTGATGCTCTGGTGAACTCCATGCTCAAGAGCGTTAAGGCAGTGCTGGAAAATAATGGTGGCCACACAAAATATTGACACTTTGGGCCCAATTTGGACATTTTCACTTAGGGGTGTACTCACTTTTGTTGCCAGCGGTTTAGACATTAATGGCTGTGTGTTGAGTTATTTTGAGGGGGCAGCAAATTTACACTGTTATACAAGCTGTACACGCACTAATTTACATTGTAGCAAAGTGTCATTTCTTCAGTGTTGCCACATGAAAAGGTATAATTTATTTACAAAAATGTGAGGGGTATACTCACTTTTGTGAGATACTGTATATGAGCATCTTGGATAACACATTCTAAAACCAATTTAGTAATTTTTAGGTCTACAGGAATTTGTGCATTTCAGCAAAAAGAAAGACACATTTGCAATATCAGATACTGATATTGGCTGAGAAGGCCTGGCTCGCAATTGACATTCCAGTTTATCCAATTGGCATTCATTGGGGTGGAGGCCAGAGCTCTGTGTCAGACCCCTTGAGTTTCCCCACTCAAAACGAATTAAACTGTGTGTCAGGTCACCTGAGTCCAGGTGACAAATGCACCCAGTTGGGGTCAGGAGTACACCAAAAGGTAATGGACCCTACGGCTGACCCCTGCGGATGGAGCTCTAGGTGATTCAGGAGAGCAGGTATTCTGGAGCACCAACACAGATCACACTGGAAGCTAGAGCATGAGATTTCCCAGGGTGCAGAATTTAAGAGCCAGCGGGTGTTCACCAGAGGCCCCTAGTTGTGGGGTAGGATTTAGCTGCAGTCTGGCTCCAGGTCGCGACCCCCAGGGCCTCCCAGCTCACACTCACGGTAGAGTACAGGAAGGTAGAGAGGAAGCAGCAGACTGCGACAACAAAGGATAGTCACGAGATAGCCAAAGGTCGGGGCAGCAAGCAGGTAAGGATAGTTGATGAACACGCCAAGGTGGGAATATGAAGCAGACAAGGACAGTCAAGAACAAGCCAAGATCGGTAACTAGAATCAGACGTAGACCACACAGCAAGAAGCACACGAAAGCCAAACACACAATATTGATCAGCAGGGCTAGCTTGCAGTGCAAAGGTTAATATAGTGTTCCCTGATAGGACCTGGGGTGGAGCCATGCTTTGAGGAGAGATTACTTAAGCAACCAGGTGAAGGGTGGCTGGTCTCTCAAGCTGAACACATGGAGAGGTAAGCTGACAGACAAACATTACTGCGGATCCATGACACTGTGTTTTTTAGAGACCTGACATGTATGCTATAGCATTAAAGTCTACCCTAAAATCCCTGCGTCTACAGACATCCTTGATCTAACACTAACTCATATATAGCCATGTAAAATAGAAATCAGTATACATACCTTTTTTGAAGCCGCTCTGACCCAATCCCATGCTAAGCTGTCAGCTGCGGCTTCGCTGTGGAGGAGGATGCAGAGGGCACAGCCGACAATGGAAGCCCCATAGTAAGTCAATGGGTGACATCACTCCCCATTTATTTCACAGCCGTTTTTGGCTGTGTCCTCTGCGGAGCTTTCGCCACTGGAGACGGGAATGGATCAGCTTCAAAAATTGTATGTATACTGATTTCTTCTTTACAGGGATAGATACAGTAGGTTAGTGTTAGAGCATGGATGTCTGTAGATGCAGGGATTATAGTGTTAGGGTGGACTTACACTTTAACATTACCCTTTGCTGGAAACACCTCAACTGAGAAATTTTGAGGGGCGTCCACATCTATTTGGCTGTATTGCGTATAGGGTGGTGTGAGTGTGTTTGCATTGAAGGTGGTGTATTCATAGAGGGAGTTTTTTGCTGGTGCCCAGGAACTCTAATAAGGTATAAAACTGATCATCATACTGTATTATGTTATTTTTTAGCGTATGCTCCATCAAAATTGCATACATTTTGAGAATTTTATATGCTTCTAACTGTGGCCCCAGGATTATCCCTGTACTTACAGTTGAGTAGAGGGAACCTGACAGAAAGTTCTCAATCTATCAAATCCCAAGAAAAAACAAAAACACACAAAACTACTTTAAAGTGGATGTAAACCCGATTTTTTTTTTTTTTTTTTTTTTTTTTATGTCACAATGTAGAGTATAAGATTTCCTATCATCTGTGCCCAGTCTTGCCACAAAGAGTTAATCCAGCTCTGAGCAATCCTCTTTTCTTTGTTCAGTAAAATAAATATTGACAAACAGAGAAAACTTTTGTCAAATCCTCCCCCTTGGTGTGAGTGACAGGTGATTTACATATCTCGTGCACTAGCCTAAGACAGGCATGAAGTCATGTGGTTACTTTCCTGTCTTTTCACTGGTGTTGGAGATCGTAGCAGAAGTTCAGTGTAATATATACACAGATGAAATTACATGTTGCAGCTCCCAAGATGCCAGCAGAAATGACACAGACAACTGATCCAGGGGAGGTTTATCAACTGAGAGCTGGGCATTCTGCTTGTCTGCCTCTCTGCTTCTCTGCCTCTCTGCTTCTTTGCCTTTCTGCTTCTCTGCTTGTCTGCCTATCTGCCTCTCGATAATCCTTCTCGTGATTCCAGTATTAAACATGTGCAGGAGTGACATAAGCGCGCTCTGCTTCTTCACAGAACGCACTCTCTCACTCCTGCACATGCACGCCCGTCTCACCAGGCACAAGGCTAGTCCTGGCTTGCCGTGGGAGTGTAGTGGTGGGCGGAGTCCTCTGACATCACGACTCCGCCCACTGAGCACCGAGAACGAAAACGCCCACAGATTTGGGAAGATTGCGGGGCTCCTAGCAGGTGAGGGGGTGACTATTAAAATATAAGGATACATGCAGGAGGCATGTAAAGCCTTAATATATATATATATATATATATATATATATATATATATATATATATATATATATATATATATATATATATAACTGTGCTAATGGTTTCAAATTGATCAAAGTGGGTTTACATCCAAGTCCGACAAGTTTTTTTTATTACTGTGACAATTGGCATTGGACTTTATTTAACAAGAACTGGGTAAGACAATCTGTGTGGCCACATTGTAAGCAAGCAGTAGTTATCGGAAATTGGTATTAAATCTGACTGGTTACTAGAAGAAGTGCAAGCGGCATAAGGGGCAGATTATCTCAATCACTGATGTTGATTTACAGGTACTGAAACAAACAAAAAAGTAGCAATCCATCGGATTTCTTACATTTAAAAGATGAAATCCCGTCAGCTGCTCTGGGCATCTGCTTCCTATTGACTTTACTTTCCTTTCTCCGATTTATTCAAAATTATCCCCCTTATTGATTGATAAATAAGGTCCATTACACAGTTTTTCTGGACCATTGAGCATTATTATTTTGTGCGGTTTTATCTGTAACATACCGGTTTTTGACATGTCTACGCCAAGTCAACATTTCTGTGTTTAGTAAATCTTACATTACTGTATATATTATTATGCAAAGTATAATGTGCAAAGTATACATTCACACTAAACCGCTAGCAAAACCACAATCAGTTCTTTATGTCTTACATGCTAAACATGTTTAAAATAATAGCTGGCTAAGCAAACAGATGTAAATGAAAATCTGTTTTTGCCTTCCAATACTTCTTCTGTCAGCCGGTAATATTATGAAGTGTTTACAGTGCAGGTTTCCCCAGGGCAGCATATTACTTGAAGGCTTTACCTATTTCTCTTATTGTTGAGGAAAAAACTATCATTTGAATATACAAGCACAGTTATGAGACCCACCAGAGCTGTCATTTTCAAGACCAAGCTGAGTGGTGCTTTGTAAAAAACACATTTAGGAAGCACAGTGAAAATGTGCAATTGGCAGCCTTACATAAAGAACAAGCAGGTCTAGAAGGTGTGATCACACCATGAGTGTCTTCATGTCAGGAGATAGGAAGGTAAGCATTACACCTTTTGGTAATTAATTATTTGACAAGTTTCTATGTTGCACAAGGGATTCATTTAAAAAAAAATCCTAGTCCATATATTAGCATATTTACCTACTGACCCCCACACTAAATTGATGCTCCGTTCTCAGAGTAAGCATGCTGTTTACCGGAACTTCCATCCTTGCTTTACACAATGGTGTCTTCACACTCTTTTATCCATTAATGTATAGGAACAGCTTTGATAAGAAAAGAAATAGACTGTATGTCTCTATTTTACCATTCAAATAAGAAATCTTAATGTCTTTATATTTAGCATAAAATACATAAAAAATGGTTATCCAAGTTACATAGAGACAGTACAGTTACAATAGGATTAGGAGTGCCCTGCCCATGAGAGCTTACAATCTAAAAGGTGATCGGCAACTAATACAAAAACTGTAAGAGATGAGCTGATGGAGGAAACAGAATTACTGATTTTAGGGCCCTGGAGGCTCTGGAGAAGTGATGGAGGAGAGCAGTGGAGGAGGTGATGAGGGAACTAGGGCAGCAGGAGATCCTGGGGGGAGCAGAGTGGACAGTTTGGGTGATATTTTAGGATGAGGTTGGTAAAGTAGGTAAGAATGGCTTTGTATGTTATTTTATGTTTACATTTTTTATGCTAGGCTAGTGAAAGCCAGTAAAAAAGGGTTGGCAGAGAGGGGTGGCGGACAGTAAATTGTGGATAAGTCTAGCAGGAGCATTCAAGACAGACTGGAGGGGAGAAATCTATGTAAAGGTAGACTTATGATCAGCAAATTGCAATATTTGAGAAGGTTGAACAAAAATAGATGGTCATCCAGTTTAATTGGATATGGTAACATCTGATAACTATTGGCTGCCCTGCCAGTCAGTTTCCTAGAGGCAGACAATGTATTTATTTTTTTAAGCCATAGCAGGATTGCCATTGAACAGCCTGTAGGTATAGGTGAACCCTAGTAAGATAAATGCCTTTTGGTGTATTAAATCGATAGACAGACAGCAGACCATTCTTAAAGCGGTAGTAAACTTTCACAAAAAAAAAAATGCTCCTGCAAAGTAAAGCCATAATGTTCCTCAGGAAAAGTTAGAACATATGGACAGCCGTACTCCCCAAAAAACCCTGAAGGTTGCCTTTTATTTGTAAAAAAACATGGAGCACTACAAGTCACAGCAAATGGTGGGGTACAGCCAACGCGTTTCGCACTACGATCTCCCTCAGCATGGAGCAATGAAGGGACGGCATGAGTATGCTGTCCCTTCAGAGTGCTTTCATAAGTGACGTCACCAGCTGTACGAACCGAGAAAATCTCCTCAATGGTGCACGTCTATTTTAAGCTTACCTGTACGTACAAGTGTACCAGCAGTGTTTCCTACCGCTTTAAAAATCTGAACCATAAATACAATTTTTTTAAACCTTCTAAAAATGGTGACCCTGTATTAACCACTTAACGACCGCCCACTGTAAATATACGTCGGCAGAATGGCACCGACAGGCAGAATCACGTACATATACGTGATTGCCTTTGTATAGTTGGGGGGTCCGATCGGACCCCCCTTCTTTACAGTGGGTGGTCGTTTTACCTTCGGGAGCGATCCGGCATGAGGGGACGGCCGTTCGATTCCGGCCACCCCCTCTCGATCGCTCCCGGCGAATGAGAGAGCTTCCCCTGCCTGCCAGGCAGGAGGAAGTGATGTCATCTCTCCTGCGGCGCTCACATATACCGAGCGCCGTACAGGAGAAGATGCAGGTTAGTACACAAAACAGCGCACTGACACCAGGGCACATAAATCGCCCCCCCAGACACCCCCAGATCACCCCCCAGATCAGCCCCCAGTCACAGTGTCACTGATTGCAGTGACCATTTATTTAGTGATCACTGCAATCAGTGACATTTGTGACTGTAAAAGTGTCACTACATTTCGTTTTAGGTCCAGTGTAGCCCCCTAACCCCCCCTAATAAAGGTTTAACCCCCTGATCACCCCCCAGATAACCCTTTCACCCCCTAGCACCGCCGTCGCTATGCGATCATTTTTCTGATCGATGTCTTAGCGTCGGTGATGCTGATCGGTAGCCAGTAATTTTTTTTAGGTTCACCGCAGGTTTTTATAGCGTCGGGTACCCCCATATATTACCTAATAAAGGTTTAACCCCCTTGATCGCCCCCCAGGTAACCCTTTCACCCCCTATCACCACTGTCACTAAGCGATAATTTTTCTGATCAATGTCTTAGCGTCGGCGATGCTGATCGGTAGCCAGTAATTTTTTTTAGGTTCGCCGCAGGTTTTTATAGCGTCGGGTACCCCCATATATTACCTAATAAAGGTTTAACCCCCTTGATCACCCCCCAGGTAACCCTTTCACCCCCTAGCAGCGCCGTCGCTATGCGATCATTTTTCTGATCGATGTCTTAGCGTCGGTGATGCTGATCGGTAGCCAGTAATTTTTTTTAGGTTCGCCGCAGGTTTTTATAGCGTCGGGTACCCCCATATATTACCTAATAAAGGTTTAACCCCCTTGATCGCCCCCCAGGTAACCCTTTCACCCCCTATCACCACTGTCACTAGGCGATAATTTTTCTGATCGATGTCTTAGCGTCGGCGATGCTGATCGGTAGCCAGTAATTTTTTTTAGGTTCGCCGCAAGTTTTTATAGCGTTGGGTACCCCCATATATTATCTAATAAAGGTTTAACCCCCTGATCGCCCCCCAGGTAACCCTTTCACCCCCTATCACCACTGTCGCTAAGCGATCGTTTTTATGATCGTTGTCTTAGTGTCGGTGATGCCGATAGGTAGCCAGTAATTTTTTTTTAGGTTCGCCGTCAGGTTTTTATATAGCGTCAGGTACCCCCATATATTACCTAATAAAGGTTTTAACCCCCTAATTGCCCCTAGTTAACCCTTTCACCAGTGATCATCATATAAGTGTTACGGGTGACGCTGGTTAGTTAGTTTGCTTTTTATAGTGTCAGGGCACCCGCCGTATATAACCCAATAAAGGTTTAACCCCCTGATCGCCCGGCGGGTGATATCAATTAGGTTTTAGCGTCAGAGAGGGTCTGCGTCACACCCCAGGCAGCGTCAGGTTAGTGCCAGTAGCGCTAACACCCACGCGTGAAGCATACACCCCCCTTAGTGGTATAGTATCTGATCAGCTCAATATCTGATCTGATCAGATCTATACTAGCGTCCCCAGCAGTTTAGGGTTCCCAAAAATGCAGTGTTAGTGGGATCAGCCCAGATACCTGCTAGCACCTGTGTTTTGCCCCTCCGTCCAGCCCAGGCCACCCAACTGCAGTATCGATCGATCACTGTCACTTGCAAAACACAACACACATAACTGCAGCGTTCGCAGAGACAGGCCTGATCCCTGTGACTCCAGTGCTGTAGGAGGTGAATTCACCACCACAGTTAAAAAAAAAAAAAGCATATATGCCGAAGCATTGGGGCAGCAGGAGCGGAGGAGCGATTTTGCTCCTAATGCCGCGTACATACGGTCGAAATTCCGATGGAGGCTTGCCCGTGGAAAAGTCTGACCATGTGTACGCGGCATAACTTTTGCGAGAAGATGCCCCCATGCTTCGGCATATATAAATGGTGCATGTATGCCCATCATTAGAAGTGGGTGGATGAAGGCCGGTATTCTAATGGTGGGCATACCCACCGATCTTTTTTTTTCGTTCAGCCAACAGGCTGCATGAAAAAAAAGATTACAATACATGTCCAACAAGGACCAGCAACGTACTGGTATGTTGCTGGACTTTGAATGTTTATACCAGAATGATGCCTGCAGGTTTAGGTATCATCTTGGTATCATTCTTTTCAGCCAGCGGCCGGCTTTCATGTAAAAGCAATCCTAGTGGCTAATTAGCCTCTGGACTGCTTTTACAAGCAGTGGGAGGGAATGTCCCCCCCCCCCGGATATAAAAAGCGCCATTGGGAAATTGGGAAAGCATTTTATCACACCGATCTTGGTGTGGTCAGATGCTTTGAGGGCAGAGGAAAGATCTAGGGTCCAATAGACCCCAGTTTTTTCAAAAAAGAGTACCTGTCATTACCTATTGCTATCATAGGGGATATTTACATTCCCTGAGATAACAATAAAAGTGATTAAAAAAAAAAATATGGAAGCAACAGTTTAAAAATAAAATAAAAAAGCAAAATTAATAATAAAAAAAAAAAAGCACCCCTGTCCTGCCCTGCTCTTGCCCAATGGCGAACGCAAGCGTCGGTCTGGCGTCATATGTAAACAGCAATTGCACCATGCATGTGAGGTATCACCACGAAGGTCAGATCGAGGGCAGTAATTTTAGCAGTAGACCTCCTCTGTAAATCTAACGTGGTAACCTGTAAATGCTTTTAAAGGCTTTTAAAAATGTATGTAGTTTGTCGCCAATGCGCGTTTGTGCGAAATTTTAAAGCATGTCGTGTTTGGTATCTATGTACTCGGCCTAAGATAATCTTTTTTATTTCATCAAACATTTGGGCAATATAGTGTGTTTTAGTGCATTCAAATTAAAAAAAGTGTATTTTTTCCCCAAAAAATGCGTTTGAAAAATCGCTGCGCAAATACTGTGTAGAAAAAAAAAATGCAACACCCACCATTTTATTCTGTAGGGCCTTTGCTTTAAAAATATATATGTTTGGGGGTTCAATATAATTTTCTTGCAAAAAAAAAATATGTTTTCATGTAAACAAAAAGTGTCAAAAAGGGCTTTGTCTTCAAGTGGTTAGAAGAGTGGATGTAAGCTTCCTAATGTTGTGTATAAAATGCCAGAACAGTTCAAAACCCCCCCAAATGACCCCATTTTGGAAAGTAGACACCCCAAGCTATATACTGAGAGGCATGTCGAGTCCATGGAATATTTTATATGTTGACACAAGTTGCGGAAAAAATACAATTTTTTTTTTATTTTTTTTGCACAAAGTTGTCACTAAATGATATATTGCTCAAACATGCCATGGGCATACGTGGAATTACACCCCAAAATACATTCTGTTGCTTCTCCTGAGTACGGGTATACCACATGTGTGAGACTTTTTGGGAGCCTAGCCGCGTACGGGACCCCAAAAACCAAGCACCGCCTTCAGGCTTTCTAAGGGTGTAAATTTTTGATTTCACTTCTCACTGCCTATCACAGTTTCGGAGGCCATGGAATGCCCAGATAGCACAAAACCCCCCCAAATGACCCCATTTTGGAAAGTAGACACCCCAAGATATTTGCTGAGAGGTATTGTGAGTATTTTGCAGATCTCGCTTTTTGTCAAAAAGTTTTGAAAATTGAAAAAAAAAAGAAAAAAAAATGTTCTTTCTTTCTCGTACATCACGGGACACAGAGCGACATAGTCATTACTAATGGGTTATATAGATACCGTCAGGTGCTGGCACTGGCAACTTCCAAAACCGGAAGTACCCTCCCCTATATAAGCCCCTCCCATCCGGAAGCACCTCAGTTTTTTTGCCAGTGTCTAAGGTGTTGGCCAAGAAGAAACATGTGTTTTTCACTGAGCTTGCGTACAGGTTCTTTTGGGCCTCAGTAAGCTATTCCGGATCCGACCAAAAAAGCTTCATAGCTAAACGGTCGGTACCCGGGCCTTGCAGAGAAGAGCAAGGTTTTGCCTGTAATGCTTCTCTTAGGAGAGCTGGACCCTGGGATCCAGAGCTCTGGTCATACCCACGACCAAGATGTTTTCTGTGCAGGGTGCTATACAGGTCCAGGGGAGTGGAATCCTTGGGAACCCGGTCCCTGAAGGTTTGATTACAATGCCTGCCGTGATAGGTGAAGTTTGGGCTTTTGTGGACCAAACAAAGTCCTGCGGCGGGGAACAGGTAAGTGGGGGCCCCCAGGAACTTGGTTCTATTGGGGGACCCCCAAGCCTAATTTGTCTTTCTGTCTGTTACCTAACGGTATTCCCGCTGATATCTGTGCATGCCTGTAACTACTAAAAAAATGTAATAATTTTAATAGTGGTCAAGAAAAAAAAAAAAAATTTTTTTTTATATATATATTTAATATATTAGACTGCGGTACCTGTGTTTTGTCCACTAGAGGCCGCTGTGGAACGTTTCTTGTCATGTGGACTAGTTTCTTTTCATCAGAGCAAGTCCAGGCAGATGGTGAGTTCTCTTATGGGAAACTGCTTCCTCTGCCATGTTGCAATGCTCGTCCATCCCCCGGCCTGCGGCAAAGAGGGGCCCTGGCTCTTGTCCCTGGTTTCCATTTTCGAAATTAGCGCCGAAGGCGCACGTGGCTGCACGCGTGCGCGTGCACGCGCCTCTATATATAGAGGTGAGCCGGGAAAGGGGGCGGAGCCTGGGGGATGACGCTCTGTGCGCGCTGCAGCGCTTCTGCGCATGTGCGGGCGTCCCAGCATGTTAAAAACCACAAAGTTGTGTTGTGAGCTGGCTATAGAGTGCAGAGACAGAGCTGGCAACATTTAAAAAAGGCATACAGCAAGCGGTTGATGCAGGCATCCCCTAGAAAGGCACATTAGTAGACACCAACTGTTTCTTATAGCAGCATTTATGCTAGACTATTGTCAGTAAGTGGTGTATTTCGGCTGGAATACCTCAGCTTTGGGCTTAGGAATAATGCCGTCTAAAAACTCCGGGACTAGAAATTCCAGGAAGCATAGGGGGTCTCCATCGGGCTCTGAGGATCTTGGGCATGCTTCGGCTGCACCAGTCTCCCCTGAAGAATCAGAGGTTACTGACCATAGAGCACCCTCAGGAGTACCTGGTACTGTGGCTGTCCTCAGTTCACCTGCTCCTGTGTATGTAACAGAGGAGGTTTTTTCCTCAGCTCTGGGAGGGCTGGAAGAGAGATTGTCAGCATTGATCGCTGCTTCCCTGTCACAGGAAAAAAGCGCCCGATCTCCGTCTCCTCCCTCAGAGTGCCTGTTAACAGAGCAACAGTCCCATACAGGGATCGACCTACCTGAAGGGGATCAGGATGAGGTCGATTCTGTTGTAGAGGAATCAACAGTGGAAGAGCCATTCTCAGCATCACATGCTGAAAGGTTATGGGTTCAGTCCCTGACTAATATGGTCCGATCAGCATTTAAAATGCCCCTTGCGGAGCCATCATCCACTTCTGTCTCCTCGTTGGGGTCGCTAAAAGCTCCCCAGACTGTTTGTTCCTTTCCGATCCATCCTTTACTGGAAGGGCTCATTTACCAGGATTGGGAGCATCCTGATAAAATATTTACTCCCCCCAAGAGATTTCCGGTGGTCTATCCCATGGAGGATAAGTTCATCAGAAAATGGAGGGTCCCTACAGTGGACGCAGCCATCTCTTGTGTGAATAAATCACTGACATGTCCAGTGGATAATGTCCAAATGTTCAAGGACCCAATAGATAAAAAATTGGAGTCCTTATTAAAATCTGCTTTTTCTACAGCAGGATTGGTGACACAACCAGCAGTGGCAGCTATTGGGGTCTGCCAAGCAGTGAAGGATCAGTTGAAGCAGGTCTTAAGGGACTTGCTAGATCAGCAGGCTCTTGCCCTAGCCGATCTACCTAGAGCCTTATGCTTTGCAGTTGACGCCATAAAGGATTCAATCCATCAGGCCTCCCGCCTTACGCTGTCTGTAGTACATATGCGCAGGCTTCTATGGCTCAAAAACTGGTCTGCTGAAGCTCCCTGTAAAAAATTGCTGGTCAGCTTCCCATTTCATGGTGAACGCTTATTTGGGGAAGACCTGGACAAATATATCCAGAGAATTTCCAGCGGTAAAAGTACACTTTTGCCGGTTAAAAATAGAGTTAGAGGTCCCTCTTTTAAGAGGCCTGCTTCTCCAGTCCCTAGGACATCGGCTGTGAAACAGTTCCGACGGCCTCCTCGGTCAAATCCCGGAGGTAAAAATCAGGGACAATTGCAGGGTAACAAGAAGCCCTGGAGCAGGAGAGGTACAAAACCTCCCCCAAAGTCAAATGCATGAAGGGTTGCCCCCACTCAATCGGGTGGGGGGAAGACTTCAGTTGTTCGCAGAGACCTGGCGGGACACGATCAGAGACAGATGGGTGCTCTCCGCAGTAAATCTGGGATACAAATTGGAGTTAAAAAACTCCCCTCCTTCCCGCTTTATAAGGTCAAACGTGCCAAGGGGTCCCCAAAAGAGAGGATCCCTCCTGTTGGCACTAGAACAATTATTGCTCCAAGCAGTAATAATAGAGGTTCCCCTGGAAGAATGGGGGTTCGGGTTTTACTCAAACCTCTTTACAGTCCCGAAGCCAAACGGGAACGTGAGGCCCATATTAAATCTAAAAGGGCTAAACAAATTCCTACATATCAGGACTTTCCGGATGGAGTCGATCCGGTCGGTGGCCACTGCCCTACAAGGGGAGGAATGGTTAGCCTCGATCGACATCAAAGATGCTTATTTGCACGTTCCCATCTTTCCAGCCCACCAAAAATTTCTACTCTTTGCGGTAGAAGGGCGCCATTTTCAGTTCAGAGCCTTACCCTTCGGTCTGGCCACAGCACCACGAGTGTTCACAAAAATTCTGGCCCCATTATTGGCCAATCTAAGAACACGAGGTGTAACGATAATGGCATATCTAGACGACTTGTTGCTGATAGACCACTCAGTGGAAAAACTAGAAGTGGTTGTTCACGAGACAATCAAGTATCTGGAATATCACGGTTGGATTATCAACCGAGACAAGTCAGCCCTAAAACCAGTCAAAAGTCTGGAATACTTGGGGCTAAGGCTGGATTCAGACCAGAGAAAAATTTTCTTGCCTCAAGAAAAGGGGTCGTCTTTGAGAGATTTGATCCACTTAGTGGGTTCAAAAAGACAGCCATCCATACGCCTGTGCATGAGGCTGCTGGGAAAAATGGTGGCTTAATTCGAAGCAGTACCCTACGGTCAATTCCATTCAAGGAATTTGCAAAGGGCCATACTGTCAGCCTGGAACAAAAAAGTTCAGGCTCTGGACTTACCAATGTCCTTGTCCCCTTCCGTTCGCAAGAGCCTCCGCTGGTGGTTGGTTCCCCAGAATCTGGAAAGAGGGAAATCCTTCAGTCCGATTTCCTGGAAGGTGGTCACTACAGATGCCAGCCTTATAGGCTGGGGAGCAGTACTGGAGCAATGGTCTCTCCAGGGCAGATGGTCGGATGCGGAAAAGGCCCTGCCCATCAATCTCTTAGAGATACGAGCAGCCCGGTATGCCCTAGTAGCATGGACATCCAAACTCCAAGGGTCCCCTGTCAGAATTCAATCAGACAATGCCACAGTAGTGGCATATATCAATCGTCAGGGGGGCACCAGGAGTCGTGCAGCCCAAAGGGAAGTAAATTACATCCTGAGATGGGCAGAAAGATATGTCCCAGCCATATCTGCGGTATTCATTCCAGGAGTGGAGAATTGGAAGGCGGACTTTCTAAGTCGCCAACAATTATGCCCAGGGGAATGGTCCCTTCATCCCGAGGTTTTCCGGACAATATGTCAGCGGTGGGGAACACCGGATGTAGATCTGCTAGCATCCAGATTCAACACAAAAGTGGACAGGTTTGTCTCTTGGGCAAGGGATCCCCTAGCTTGCGGCTCGGATGCCCTAGTGTTCCCTTGGGATCAGTTCAAGCTGATATATGCATTCCCACCGCCACAATTGTTACCTCGATTACTACGCAGAATCAGGGTAGAAAAGAAACCAGTGATTCTGGTGGCTCCAGCGTGGGCCCGAAGAGCATGGTACGCGGAGATTGTAAAAATGTCTGTGGGGAGTCCTTGGACCCTCCCACATCGTCCGGACCTGCTTTCGCAAGGACCGATATACCACCCTTCCTTACCAGCCCTAGGTTTGACGGCCTGGCTATTGAAGCCCACATTCTAAAAAAGAGAGGGCTCTCTAATGCTGTGGTATCTACCATGATCAATGGCAGGAAGCCGGTATCCAGGCAGATCTACTATAGAATCTGGAAGGCGTACATCGCCTGGTGTGAGGCCAAGAAATGGCATCCACGTAAATACGTAATAGGTAGGATTCTGGACTTCCTACAATGGGCTGTAGATAGGAAGCTTGCCTTGAGTACTATCAAGGGTCAGATTTCGGCCTTGTCAATATTTTTTCAAAGGCCCTTGGCTTCGCATTCACTAGTCAAAGCCTTTATACAAGGGGTGATGCGTATTAGTCCTCCGGTTAATATTCCCATATGTCCATGGGATCTAAACTTGGTTCTGTCGGTTCTACAGAAACAACCATTTGAACCATTACAGCATATTTCTTTGGTGCTTCTCACCAGGAAATTGATTTTTCTAGTAGCCATTTGTTCGGCTAAAAGAGTGTCGGAATTAGCAGCTATGTCCTGTAAGGAGCCATATCTGGTTATCCATAAGGATAGAGTAGTGTTACGTCCTCATCCAGCCTTTCTTCCTAAGATGGTATCGAGGTTTCATTTGAACCAAGATGTGGTTCTTCCTTCTTTTTTCCCCAAACCTACTTCGGTAGAGGAAAAGTTATTGCATTCTTTGGATGTAGTAAGAGCAGTTAAAGCTTATCTAAAAGCCACTGCTCAGATTCGCAGAACGGATACTTTGTTTATTCTGCCGGAAGGCCCCAGAAAGGGTCAGGCAGCGTCAAAATCTACTTTAGCCAAGTGGATTCGACAGGTCATAATACAAGCCTATGGCTTGAGAAGGAGACCGCCTCCGTTCAAAGTTAGAGCGCACTCCACGAGAGCAGTTGGAACTTCATGGGCAGTGCATCACCAGGCCTCCCTGGCTCAAATCTGTAAGGCCGCAACATGGTCTTCAGTACACACGTTTACTAGGTTCTACCAGGTGGACGTTAGAAGTCAGGAGGATGTCGCCTTTGGGCGCAGTGTGTTGCAGGCCGCAAAAGATCCTCATGTCTGATAAGCGCTCAGCTTATGTATGGTGTATCCCCCCCCCTCATTGGGCATTGCTTTAGGACATCCCATTAGTAATGACTATGTCGCTCTGTGTCCCGTGATGTACGAGAAAGAAAATAGGATTTTTATAACAGCTTACCTGTAAAATCCTTTTCTTGGAGTACATCACGGGACACAGAGCTCCCGCCCCTCTTTGGGGACACTTATTGCTTTGCTACAAAACTGAGGTGCTCCCGGATGGGAGGGGCTTATATAGGGGAGGGTACTTCCGGTTTTGGAAGTTGCCAGTGCCAGCACCTGACGGTATCTATATAACCCATTAGTAATGACTATGTCGCTCTGTGTCCCGTGATGTACTCCAAGAAAAGGATTTTACAGGTAAGCTGTTATAAAAATCCTATTTTCTTCATTTTCAAAAACAAATGAGAGCTGTAAAATACTCACCATGCCTCTCAGCAAACAGCTTGGGGTGTCTACTTTCCAAAATGGGGTCATTTGGGGGGGGGGGGTTGTGCTATTTTGGCATTTTATGGCCTTCAAAACTGTGATAGGTAGTGAGGAGTGAAATCAAAAATTTGCGCCCTTAGAAATCCTGAAGGCGGTGCTTGGTTTCCGGGGTCCCGTACGTGGCTAGGCTCCTAAAAAGTCCCACACATGTGGTATCCCCGTACTCAGGAGAAGCAGCAGAATGTATTTTGGGGTGCAATTCCACATATAACCATGGCATGTGTGAGCAATATATCATTTAGTGACAACTTTTTGTAATTTTTATTTTTTTTGTCATTATTCAATCACTTGGGAAAAAAAAAAATATTCAATGGGCTCAACATGCCTCTCAGCAATTTCCTTGGGGTGTCTACTTTTTAAAATGGGGTCATTTGGGGGGGGGGGTTTTGTACTGCCCCGCCATTTTAGCACCTCAAGAAATGAGATAGGCAGTCATAAATTTAAAGCTGTGTAAATTCCAGAAAATGTACCCTAGTTTGTAAACGCTATAACTTTTGCGCAAACCAATAAATATACGCTTATTGACATTTTTTTTACTAAAGACATGTGGCTGAATACATTTTGGCCTAAATGTATGACTAAAATTGAGTTTATTCGATTTTTCTTATAACAAAAAGTAGAAAATATCATTTTTTTTTCAAAATTTTCGGTCTTTTTCCGTTTATATCGCAAAAAAGAAAAATCGCAGAGGCAATCAAATACCATTAAACGAAAGCTCTATTTGTGGGAAGAAAAGGACGCAAATTTCGTTTGGGTACAACATTGCATGTCCGCACAATTTACAGTTAAAGCAGCGCAGTGCAAAATTCTGAATTCACCTCTGGTCCTTTAGCTACCAAATGGTCCGGGGCTTAAGTGGTTAAGGGGAACCCAGTCCTGCAAACAGCTACATCACTTCCTGTACAGGGGCTAAGCAGCCATGTATAGCACACACTTCTGTCTCTTCTTAGCAGTATTCATGCAAAGGGTACACCGGCACCGCTGTATTTCTATGCAACAAGTGCAAATTGTCACCATTTATTGTGTCCATATCTCACATTATCAACAGCCAAGATTATAAGAAAATTGAACAGAAAAAGATTGACTGTAATACTGCGGTGGTACATTGGCTAAAACTCTCTACACTTTTGGATTTAAGGTTCATATACACCCTAAGTATCTTCCAGTGCCCAGTAGGACTTTGGAATTAATATACCACCAATAATTTAGCACTGGATATATTGCTACCCCTTGTGCCACTGAATTCTCTTTGTTTAAAAAAAAAACTCTCGGTAAGCCAAATTAGGATGCGCAAACCTGCCCACATGTTCATTCTAACATGTGTGATTGGATCGATCTTGTAGAGCTTAATAATATTACTGGAAGATTCCTATACTCTGATTTAATTGTTTTCATCAATTTGTGTGAAACATCACACAATTCCTTGATATGGTTCCTGTGAATGGGGTAATAAATCATAACATGGAAGCTGGCAAAGTCTCCATTAATCATATTTTTCTGTATTTTGATTGATCCCTATAAGTTTCACACATTGCAAAACTAAAAGCTTCTAGAATGAAGAATGAAGAAATGCAACCTTGGACAAGTTTTTTTGTTAATAATTAGACCAGATGCAGGACATATATTAGAACTCAAATGTGAACTTGTTTCACCATAGCAGGAGTAGAAAGTAAATAGAACACCTTCTCCTACTGTTGGTGCACCAGTAGTATGTGCAATATGGTATCCACAAATGTTTTCTGCACTGGTATTCTTGATAGGCACAAACAAACCTAGACATAGCTATGCGTTGACAAACTTTATCTAGTAATCCGTTTACAGATTGCCATTTTCCTTTAAAATAATCAGTAACAGACTTTAGCTTTTTGAAGATAACAAGGATATTATTCATAGTTCATCATAATTTATGCTATATTGTGTATATGGTTGTTCATGCTTTATGATGTTAGAAGCTTCTTGTATTGGCATTCCTTCTTTCAGTTTAGAAGCCATTAGGTGTTTTCTTAATTAAAAACAAGCAATACTGCTATTTTCTTCCTGTACCTGTCAAGATGTCTTTAATACAGTACAGTATTTTGAAAGAATTTAATTACTCTGTGTGAAACTTGTAGCAGGAATTATGAGAAAGAAATTATATAACACTCCAGATTGGTTTCTTATACAAGTTATTGTATGAATTGGGTGCTTTTTCTTAATTGAGTAGTACGATTAGGAGATCAACTATAAAATTGTTATCGGTGACATAAACACAGCAGGATACTTCTAAAACATCTTATAGTTATCACATTATACAACAAATTCTTACTAAATATTTAGTCTTCTCTTGTAAGGTTCACTTATTTCATAAAATGCTCATTTTGTGTGCCCAGGTTAATTTTATACCAGAATGCTAAAATGATTAATTCCAGATATTTTAAATGTCTGGTGTGCAGGCAAAGAGCAATATCAAGAACAGTTGGCTTCTGCATATATTATTGATTTCTGCACCAATGATTTCATAGGTCTGTGTATCAATATATACACAACCAGTCAAACTTTTAAAAACATTCCAGTTTTCCCAGCTTTTTTTTTAAATGTATGCATTTTTTTTTTGTCTCAACATACTCTGAAACTAAAGCAAAGAACAACTAAACAATTGGAGTTAAATCTGATCTCCAGGTTTTAGTGAAGTTTCAATAGTTTGTTTGGACAAAGCTGGTCCAAACAAACTATTTACTTCACTAAGATATGCATCGTCTCTCAGCGCTGTATTGACTGTATGTAGCCCCAGCTACGTACAGCAATGTATGGACTGTACATAGCCCCAGCTACATACAGCGCTGTGTTCCAGAATTGGTCTGGGAACTTCCCTTCCCACTTCAGGCTGAGGGGCACTTGGCCTTTCACAGGGAGCTTTGTATTCTATGTGGCTGAGTTGGAGAAGAGGGTGGATTATGTCACAATTTACGACTCTGCGAATCGGAGCAAGCTTTTTATCTATTCATAGGATACATGGCTCCCTTCTGAAAGGCTGAACACAACCCAGCTTGACTCAGTTTTGTTCCAGGAGGGGTAAGGGAAGTTCCCATCTGACCGCTGGAACACAGTGCTGTAAACTGGATGTAGCTGAAGCTATATACTGCCCATACAGCGCTGAGAGTCACTGCTTGTCTTAGTGAAATAAAGCTTGGTCCAAATGAACGATTTATACTTCACTAAAAGCTGGAGATCATCTTTCAGATAAAATCATGGAATCATTTTGTTTAACCACTTGCCTTACCCACTTCCTGCCCATGCCAATTTTCAGCTTTCAGCGCTGTTACACTTTGACAATTGTATGGTCATGCTACACTGTACCCATATAAAGTTTTTATAAAAAAAAATTCACACAAATAGAGCTTTCTTTTGGTGGTATTTAATCACCACTGCGTTTTTTATTTTTTGCTAAACAAATGAAAAAAGACCAAACATTTTGATAAAAAAAAAAAAAACTTTTTTAATAGTTTGTTATAAAACTTTGCATTTTACATCCTTCACTGATGTGCGCTGATGAGGCTGCACTGATGGGCACTGATAGGCTGCACTGATGAGCCGGCACTGATAAGCATTACTGATGGGCACTGGTGGGCCCTGTTGGGACTGCACTGATAATCAGGACAAGTACCTTGATTATCATTGTAGATGTCCCTTTCATACAAGCTGGTTAGTCCTCTCCTCACGCTGTCATTGTGAGCAAAGGAATGCCAATAATCAGCTTGTGTTTACATTGTGATCAGCTGTGATTGGACATAGCTAATCCTGTGGAAAAAGGCCACTGTGATTGGCCCTTTATCCCTGATCTGTAATCAGCTGTGTCCTAAGGACACAGCGGTCACAGAGCGTGCCAGCCCAGGCAGCGCAATAATGGGAGAATGTCCCATGAATGCCCTCCTGGCAATGTAAGCCCATGCTGTCGGCTATAGCGTGGGCGGGAACTAGTTAAAGTGTAACAGTTTTGTCAATTAAAAACCACAATCCCATCTATGGGATTTATATACATTGCAAATTTTTTCAAACTTTGCTGCAGATTTCTTACTTTTCCTGTTCTGAAGAAATGCGTGTTTGTTTCACCATATCCTTTCTCAAATAGCAGGGTCAGCTTTCAGAAAAACAGTGAGCCAGTCACACAGGCAGGAAATCGCACTTTGTGAGGCATCCTGTTGACCATTGTTACTCAACCTTTTTCCAGTCACGGTGCCCTTAAAAAATATTTTCAGTCGCGAGGCACCCCAGTCTAAGGCTTGGCTCACATTACCACGTGTCAGGAATGTGCAAAATCGCGTGTGTTCCAAACACACAAAAGTGCTGCTGTTTAGCAGACACGCAGGGGTGCCATTCATTTTTAATAGTACTGCTATGCATTGGCCAACGCTGTGCATTTATGTTGTGGCATGATTTAGAAAAAAGGGTCAAGGACCTCTTTCCCTGCATTTCTGTGTGAAGGGTAGCCCATTCAAATGAATGGGATGCCGCTAAGATGTAAACCAAAGGCTCCCTCACATGTGAGGCTGGTGGATGGTAAAGCAACGTGGTTGAGATATTTTTTATCACCCCCTAACTGCTTCCCTTTTTGCTGCAGAGGCAGCAGCCAGGGTTGTACACATGCTGTGGCCGTGACAGGAAGTATATATCCCCAGGTGAATGGGGCTGAGCTGCAACCATCCCACAGCTGCTTGCATTGAATTCTGCTGTGGCACAGTGATGCTGCATTTAGGGGGTTAAAACAGGCGTTGAGGAGGCGACATACCACCTCATCCGCGTCTTTCAAATGCCTTGGAAAAGCAATCTGAACATGGATTGCTTTTCAGAGTAGCGGCAGTCCTTGCCGCTATTATGACGAAGCCCTTAAAAAGCAGTTTTGATCATACAGGATTAGGGGTCAAGATTCAAAGTAACCTACATACATACTATACATTCACATAAACAAATGCACACTCATATACATACACACGTACGCATGCATGCATACATATATATATACACACACACACACACAGGCTATTTAAAATCTACAGTACTGTACCTGCACTCACAAGGCTGGGTACTGCACTGTAGGGGGAAGACACCTCTCAGGAAGACGCCCCCCCCCATCCTCTGCTCTGAACTTTTCTGTCCTGCTCCTGCTGTGCCAATGCATAGTTCGCCAATGAGAGCTCAGTCTGATCTGACAGCCTTTCTCAACCAGGCTGCTGTGGCACCACTGACTACCTCAGATGGCAACCTAGGGTGCCACGACACCCCAGTTAAGAAAGGCTGCTGTAGGACAGTGTGATACAGAATGTCCCCCAGACTGCCATATTGGAAGAAAACAACATTTAATAGCTTCAAAAAATTATAGCAATTGCTGACTGAAGAACATTAAATAACAAAATATATTAAGTAGCCTGTGTATAAATATTTTTTTCAAGAAAGTGTAGTTTTTCTTTTTTATACATTACAGCACAATGGAAGGTAATCAGGAATGTCAAAGCTGTTAGGACAACCCTGCATAACCCCTCTCACTTCAAGCAAGCCTCAGTTTTTGCATGTGTCCTTAGGAGATGGACGTGTTCTCTCAGCTCTAAGACAACTCCTTTTTTTCCTTTTATCAAGATTTTTTTTTTCATCTAGCAAGTTTCTTCACTGGCTGCAGAGACCCCTAGGGCTCATTTTGCAGCTTTCAGGATCGGCTGATTCTTAGCCTAGGACGCTGTACCCAAACCCCTCTGTGAAGAAAAAGCTGTGCTAGCCTGTAATGTGCCTTTGTGCACTGAACAATGAATTGGCAAACCACCCCTTGGCACCAGTAGTGTAATGTGGGTGGAATCTGCTCCAAAGTGCTTTACAGCCCACGGCTGTGGTTCACACTGCTAGATTTACCCAGTAACTCTATTTTCAAACATTTTCCAGGCCAGCACACGTGAGAGACACCTCCACAAAGGAAATCTTTTTTGCCAAACTGATCATTTATGAATGAGAACACCACGGGAGTTAGTCTGAGAGATATTTGATTGCTTACATCTGATGGTCTCCTGTCCCTGAGGACTCCTGTGAGAGTATGTCCACTGGAACAGCAAAGTCTGGTGTGGCACCAGCAGTAGTGAGTGGGGCCTTTTTGCCTTTAAGGTAAGGGCTTGGAGTGTGTGCTTCACTTGTGGCCCTTTATAGATAATTAACATCAATCAATAGGTGGAGTGCAGTGCCATTTTTAGTTTGGCACCATTATCAGACTCTCGGGCCACATGCCCTGTGGGATCTATGCAGCCTTTGTTTTTTGGATCCAATCCACTATTGCCACTTTCACTGATGTGGTTCCCACTAGTGTAAACCTAGAACAACCCGAATCATTTTCCTAGTCTAGGTTCAACAATACCCTATGGAGGAAGAGTTTCTAAAAACAGTCCCAGCAGTGGACCCAGCCATTTCTATCTGAACAAGACCTTAAATGTCCCAGTACAGGATGCCACAGCATTCAAAAACCCAGTGGACAAGAGACTAGAAGGCCTTTCTAAAATGTATTTTCCCCTTGCAGGCCCTGTCATTCAGCCTGCTATTGTGGCTCTTTGGGCACCTGGGCCACAGATGAGGAGTTCCAGCTTATGCCGTTTTTTCCTACAACAACTGAAACTCATGCCTCTGGCCTTGTGATATTGTGGAGATGGCTTGGCAGATGTGATCTGCCAAATATTCAGGATGTGTCTAGCTGTACACATGCTTGGGACACTTTTGCTTAAAATTACACTAAACTCTGGTTAAGAAAATAAAAATCTATTCTAACATGTATTATTAATTCAGAAATTTGAATAATTTAAGAGGAAAGATGGACTTTATGGGCACGACAAATTAGTATAAAATTACTCAAGTTTTATTAAAAAATGACAAAAGAAAATAACAAATCATACAAATAAAAATGAATAGTATACAAAACTATTCATCAGCCTAATATTGACACACTTAAACACATCACCCAATGACCAAAATTCAATAAAGAAATAGAGTTATACTAAGTAAAATGACAGCAAGGTCAATTCTTTCAGTATATTGGATACCAATAGACGCTAGTGGCATTGATTGGTGATGTGTCTTCAGAAATTCATTCCTAAACCCGACATGTTGCGCGACATAGATCGCTTCTTCATGAGTTTTTTGAATGTCTATGAATACAAATACATAACATAAGAACAATGTAAATAAATTACAAAACAAAACAAGAGAACCTGTATGTCTGACCAAGTGCTTCCAGAAACATATGATCCCCCAACAGCAATACCACTTTTAGAAACAAAGCAGAACAAGACCAGAAACAAACCAGGAAAATAAGAAAACCTCACAGATTGGAGAAGTCCACTGGATGGTTAAATCGTTTACCATAACTTACATGGGTTCAAAGGTTTTCCAAATAAAAACGGAGGTTATAGATGATCAAGATGGCAGTAGTAGTAGAAAGATGCCTCTGGGTATCTTGAACAAACTGAACATGAACAAACACATGTGGATCAATCATATGATTATATCCAAATATACAACATGTATATAGTTTAGAAGCATTGCCAGCATATTGAAAACTGACCAATTCAATATATATAGAGAGGCTTGCTTCTGCTTACCTGGATAGCATAATATATAGCTACGGTGTAAAGCCCAATATCCGTATTTAAATCCCACTTGTAGAGGAGAAAGTAAATTGGTACATAGATATAGGTGCTGGCAGTGTCAATTATGCTAACAGTATTGTCATGACTTGCAGTATTGCCCAGTCTGGACTAGAAAAAAGGGGGGGGAGAAAGGAAAAAAAAAATTAATAAAATGTGTAGGTGTGAGAATATCTAATAAAAAGTAACAGATTGCTGGGCTGGTAAGGTGTCATCCCCAGATAAAAACAACAATATATATTATGCTATCCAGGTAAGCATAGTTAATGAGAGCCATCTTAATGTACACTACTGAAGTTGCTCCGACTTCAGAAAAGGTTCCTGTACTACTTCAGGCCGACTTCTAGGCAACATGTACCCATAGATTTCAATGGAAGTTGCCTCCAAAGTCAGATCTCCATCGTAACTGAAGCAACTTTACAGAAAAAGAAAATAGTTTACCCAGGCAAACCCCTCCCTCCCACAGAGCTGATTATTCTGTGATTGGCCACAGCCAAAGTCGCCTGTCCTGGAGGCAACTTTAGGTTGCGTTGTAAGTTGCTCAAAGTAGTGCTGAAATCGCCTCCAAATCGCCTTGCAAAGTCGCGCTGTAAGTTGGGTTGCCCCTGTGTGAGTTTGTAAAGAAAAATGCAGACACTGCTATTTTTTGGAAAAGCCTATTATTGCTTTTTCTTCACTTTCTGTAAAGTAATAACAAATTGTAAACATTTTTCCTCATGTTTTGATTTGGAATAGACTGTGCAATGTTCCCAATGCATTTGCATCTATGGAAATGAAAGCTATTATAAGGATTTTAAGTTTTACTCACTTTTTTAAACACATTGCTATTATTTGAACACAACTGTATATACAACGATCAGCCATACCATTATGACCACTGACCGGTACAGTGAATAACATTGATTATCTTGTTACACTGGCACACAAAAGTGGGTGGGCTATATTAGGAAGCAAGGGAACATTTTGTTCCTGATGTTGATGTGTTGAAAACAAAAAAAAATTGGCAAACTTTGACAAGCTTTGGCAAGGATTTGAGTGTGACACGTCACGTGGGTTTTTCGTTACCTGTCCAATATGGACATTTATGCATATTGACATATATGCACACTGCACCTTGATATCATGTTTTATTGTTTTTTTGTTACTGTCCACATCCATTTTAGTATTTATGCACTTTGGAATATTATTATTGTTTTTACCGTTATTGAGTATTATATGCCTTTTTTGAACCTTATGTTTCATGCGTTAGCAATTTTGCACTTTGGAAATTTATGATATCAGTTAGCACATATATTAATATATTAGCCACCAGAAACAGCGCACACCCCCTCCTTTTTGGTTCCCATAGAACGGTGTCATAATACGCAGCGCATTGCATATGGGACTGCAAAGTTGCAGACTGGTCATAGTGCTCATGCTAACCCATGTCCACAGCCAAAAGCGTGTATGATGGGCATGTGCGCATCAGAACTGGACTAAGGAGCGTACCAAGAAAGTGGCCTGGTCTAATGAATCACAACTTCTTTAAATCATGTGGATGGCCAGGTACATGTGTATCGCTTTCCTGGAGAAGAGATAGCACTGGGATGCACTATGGATAGAAGGCAAGCCAGCAGTGGCTTAAAGGATCTACTATGGACAACTTGGTGCCACAGCATCCCAGGTCTAGTGGAGTCCATGCCTCGATGGGTCATGGCTGTTTTGTTTGTTTGTAAGAACAAATGCTAAAATTGTTTTTAAAATGTAAAATTTTGCTTTAAAATCCTTTTCTTGAAGTACATCACAAGACACTGGTCCTGTCCCTCTGAAAAATAGTAGCCCCCTTTTGCATAAAAACCAAACGTGCTTGTGGTATTCTTTTGACAATGGAAATCAGTATTGTTGGCAAAGTTCTTCCCAATACTATTGCAAAAGTTTGAACAAATATGTTGCCCTTGTAGGTTGCAATTGTTTTACATACCCTTGTCCTGTTCATTCGCTGTGCAGTCCATGATTTGAAGCCTACTGTCTTGTAACATCGTGTTTCATCTGGATGGAAAGGGTTATTTCCAGGCAGTGCCCGCCACCCTCAACCTGTGCTAACAGTGTACGATTTGTAGTTGCCTTACTCTCTGTGTGAATGCACTGTTGATTCTTACACCAGAATTGCAGTTTTTCTTATTGTATTAAGTGATCATGTGGACTCTAGTATCCACTCACACAGAAGCAGTGAGTAAGTATGTAAGGGGTGTCCTTATGTTGTGTAGTGTAATGAGGACTGTAAACACATGTAATACATTGCATATGCTTTAGACCACTTTCACGCTGAGGCGCTTTTCAGGCGCTTTCACGCTAAAAAAAGCGCCTGAAAACGTATTTCCATTAAAATCAATGAATGCTTTCACACTGAGGCAGTGTGCTGAAAAAACGCCCCTCTCCATTGAAATGAATTGAAAGCGCTTCAAAAGCGCCTGACAAGCACTTCAAAAGCGCTCAGTGTTTTACTGGCAGTTTTTTAAGCGCCTCAGTGTGAAAGTGGCCTTACACTTCGCATTTGGGCAAAACTGTGCATAGTAACTTACCGTACACATGCATGAGATCAATTAATTAACATCATTTCTGAATGCATGAAAAAAAGCAACTGTGTCTGATTTTTTATTTTTTTTGCTTTAAACACTGACTTTCTTCGCCCTATTTCACATAAAAAGAAAAAAAAAAGTTAAAAAGATGTGCATTTATTTATTTATTTTGGCCTGTAAAGCAGGGGTCTCAAACTGGCAGCCCTCCAGCTATTGCGAAACTACAAGTCCCATAGGGCATTGCATGGCTGACAGTTACAAGCATGACTCCCACAGTCGGAGGCATGATGGAACTTTGTAGTTTTTCAACAGCTGGAGAGTCGCTGGTTTGAGAACTCTGCTCTAAAGCATTGCACCAGTGATCATGCAGTTCTCCTGCAGACCTGTCAGTGTATCTGTGTGCCCATACATCCCGTACAGGCAAGCAGATACACCGATGGGAAGAATCAATGATCTACCATGGCGCTTCATTGATAACTACAAGCCGACAAAGGATGTCAGTACTTGTAGTTCATTCATAGACAGCTCTGTGAATAAATGACTTGACTGTGTGGGTGGAGCCCCGCACAGCCATGTTGATTTAAAAAACTGACGGCTAGTAAGAGGAACTTCTCCCTGTACTGCTGTCGGGGTGGAAGGGGGGGGGGTAGGGTCGATCGGGAAGCAGCTTTTGCAGCATTGGGAACATGTTACATGTTCCACCCTAAAAATGGGTGACACATGTAACGTTCCAAAAGGTGAACTTGACCTTTTTAATGCTTCAATACTGTGTGCTTTTACCCCCTTCCTTCTCAGGCTAAACATACCCTTACTTTCAAGGATCACAACAGTGACTTTAAAGTTTGGTTATCATCGGTTTCTTACAGCACCTGTTGCTTATGTTGGAAGGTTTGCAGACTGATAGCAATTTCACTTGTTGCATTGTGCCCAGCACCCGGCTCTATCCTCCGCAAGCTAAGAGTGAGCAGGGCTGGACACTGCACACCACATTCACCATGCGGTGTACAGTAGACACAAAAAAAAAAAATCCGCCAGGTGTCTGGAAACGTTTTTTTTTTTTTTGGCAAAAAAGGCATGTAGCATTGTCAAGTACTCTAGGACCAGCAATGGTACACTACGTGTTTTTGCTACTACAGGTTTACTTTAAAAAAAACAGACTTTTTTTAATGATTTTTCCAAGCACCAGCATATATGTACTATCCCTCAGATATAAGGTTCTGTGAACGATATGTGTTTCACTGATCCCAGGATTTGTGTCGCAATGCTGTCCTGGTAAACTTCCTAATGCTGTATCATTTGAGAACTGCTCGTATTTCATATTTATTAGCAAAATGAATAAAACTTCACTGCCATCTTTCTTTTACTAATATCTAGCTATGGTAAAATGTACCTTTAAGTTTTCCCACCTTCTGTTCTTTCCTAGACTGTTAAAAGTGTGTGGCTTGGAACTTGTGCGCCTGGAGCTGGCCTGTGGCCACTTTTTAAATGAAGCATGCCTGGAAGTCATTGCAGAGATGTGTCCAAATCTTCAGGAATTAAATCTCTCCTCTTGTGATAAGCTGCCACCTCAGGCTTTCAGCCATATCTCTAAACTCTGTGGATTAAAACGCCTTGTTCTCTACCGGACAAAAATAGAGGTAAAGAGGGTCTACTCTTGGTATTCATTTTAACTAGTTGAAAGCATTTATCTCATTGTATTTGTGTGTAGAGAAACAGAAAAATGTCTGTGTCTGTCGGCCTATGACATAACCGATCTCTGTAAATTTAAAATGTAATTAGCAACTGGCAAACCTTTGTGTTTTATATTGTATGATGCCATTAGTTAAATTGTGCTCATTGCAGTCTTGCATTCAACTTGAGGCCATTCTTCTTTTTTTCTTTTTTTTTTTATTCCCTGAAAACAATGCATCTTTCTAAACTGGTTAACAATGTATTTGAAAAAAATAGGTTTTTTTTTGTAAGCAAAACTCAATTACAACTGTCACTATCAGTAAATAAATAGATATAGAGGAAGGGGGATATGCAAAAACTGGAGAGTACAAAATGTGGTGTAGCTCTGCATAGAAACCAATCGGCTTCCAGATTTTATAGTCAAAGCTTAATTGAACAGAAGTTAGAAATTTAGTAAATTTCCCCCATAATGTCTTGTACTTGATACCATGACACTTCACTCTTCTTTTATGTAATGCAGTGAGGTCTCAGCTAAAATTTATTGGTGTCAGTGATCTGCCTTCGTATTCAGATATTGTCAATGAGGAATGGAGAAATAGTTCCCATAGATGAAAGTTTGGGAGAATGGTAAGAATAGGATTTTCATGAAAATGTAAAGAATCTGGGTTTGTAGACATAGGTGCTCTCCTTACCTCCATTTGTGTTTTGCATCTTTTTTTCATGAATAGAGTGAATAAACATACTCTAAATATGGCTAATCACATCTTAAACAATTTATATACAAGCATTTGTCCGAATTGTTGATCGCAATTGGACAATTATTACATTATTTAGTATCAATGGTATATTGGCCCATAACATTTGAGTTGTAAGCAGTAGATGAATTGGATTTTTTGAACTGTAGATGACTTCATTTAAGTGCGATTTGAGTAGAAATAGGGGGAGCTTATGCAATGATTCCTGGGAAATATAAAATATGTCATTCCAGAAGAGAAGGACCCAAAAGGGCAAATGCATGCCTCAGACCCTAGAGGCCTTTATACAGTATGAAAAGTGAGCTAACAAAGAAATCTGTTCTTGTGAATGGCAACCAGTCCCAATGCTTGTTTCACTTTCAGATTTCCACTGTAAAAATGTTGCTTGGATACTGACTGATTGCTATCGGCCGTACACTTCTCATAAATATGCCCCTGTGTGTTTCAAGCATAACACAGCTTTTGTGGAAATAAGCAAGGCTTACACGTGGTTGCAAAAGTAGAAGGCTTTTCGTGTTAATGCATCCTATCCCCTGTATACTTACTTAAGCCCATTCTCGATCCAGTGCTGTGCCCATCTTTCTCCACTCTCTCCTTCCTCACAGGACATGTGAACCTGCACTAAACTAGTGCCTCTAACTTGCAAACAGCAGATCACCCATCCCTCTTCTCTCTGTGCTACCTAAGAGGGAAACTTCTAACTCCTTACTTTAAGATCTCCAAGTTGGACAATTTATACCCAGTGCTTCTGGGCCCTGCCTCTTTTCCAGTGGTCCTGACCATCTCTGCACTTCTGAATTCCCTGTGGCATTAGTCAACCCTCTTCTTAAAGTGATTGTAAACTCAAATGGCTAAAATTGATCTGGCCTCAATGTGTTTGTTCATTGAGCAGTGCAGTGGTTTTTTTTTTAATCCTAAATCCCTTTTTTTCTTTGTGCTCATTTGTGGTCACCTCCTCTCTCTTCTCTGCATACTGATCCAAGCGAGCCAAGTGTAATCAGTGAATGAAGGCTGGAGGTGAGGATAGGGGACGGGCCGTGAGATTGTGTTCTCACTACACACTACGGAGCTGACAGGGAGTGAGGAGGGGGGGAGCTGCAGAGACACACAGATGCACAGGAGAGGAGCTAGATGGAGTCACGTATCCTGACCATGAGCTCATGCCTCAGCAGCCTGATAAACTTGGTCAGCTCACAGAGGGGAAGTCAGGACTAGGCAGAATCAACCAGGTACTGCAGAAGATACAAAGGGGCAATTGACTAGGCAAAAAGCACTATGCTATAGCTCGTGCCTTAAGGGGACAAGAGCATTATTTTTTTGGGGGTAACAACCACTTGATTTACCTTCAGACCAGATGTTCTTTCATAGTTCCTATGAAATGAGCACTGTATAGACTGGAGTTAGTATCTGAACTTTAGCGGAATGTTTTCCTATATTGCACCAAATGAAATACAGCAGCTCCTTATTTCAAAGATCAAGCCTGTCTCACATGAAATTACAATAGTACAGCAGAAAATATAACAGCAGTTGCAAAACTAAGCATGACTGTGAAGAACAAGAGTCCTAGCTATATGACCTATCTATAAACAAGAAGCCCTGGTCAGTGGGTTTAGGTATGTACTGTTATGTATGTGCATATATATATATATATATATATATATATATATATATATATATATATATATATATATATATATGAGTGTGTGTGTATATATGTATATATATATAGTGAGATGGGGGTTGTTTAGCTCAAGTTGTAAATGCGTTTTTTCAGCGATTCAAGCCAGTCAGGAACTATATTTAAGGGCATGGTAGCCCATTTTTATTAAAAAAGGCAAAATAAAAGTCCAAACAAAGGTTTCCCACGCAGGGGGTTCTTCTTCTCCATCAAATACACATAACAGAAAATGCTAGCCCACCTGGCTCTCTGTAGCAGTACTTCTGCACTTTCCTGGTCACCCAGACCACCGGACTCCTCAAAGCAGACGGCTTCCTTTTAGCGTCCACAGCTCTGCCTCTTGCAGTCACCAACTTTCTGACTGCCTCTTGCAGTCACCAATGTTCTGGCTGTCTCATACAGCCTCTCTGACTCCTGAAGACCTCCTGTCTCTTGGTGTGGAGCCGTCTCCAACTGGGAGCCATGAGGTCTTCCCATACACTCATTGTTGCTGGTAATCAGCAAAGTCTGGACACAGGGTTGGAGATCCCATCCCTCCCAAGACACTGGAATCTCCAAACTACAAAGCCCCTTTCCAGAATACCAAAACCTGGAGAAAGCTGCGAAAGCAGTCTTCTCCAGTCCACATCTACGCCCTGTAGTCTTGCACCTTGCAAATGTGCAGACCCTGTGTCCAGCAAACTGTCCATTTTACCGTGACAGTAGCTCCTACTGTCACAATATATATATATATATATATATATATAAAGTATTACACAGGTGATACTCGAAAAATTTGAATATCGTGCAAAAGTTAATTTTATTTCACTAATGCAACTTAAAAGGTGAAACTAATATATGAGATAGACACATTACATGCAAAGCAAGATAATTCAAGCCGTGATTTGTCATAATTGTGATGATTATGGCTTACAGCTCATGAAAACCCCAATTCTCAATCTCAGAAAATTAGAATATTACATGCAATCAATAAAACAAGGATTGTACATAGAACAATATCGGACCTCTGAAAAGTATAAGCATGCATATGTACTCAGTACTTGGTTTGGGCCCCTTTTGCAGCAAATACTGCCTCAATGCGTCCTGGCATGGAAGCTATCAGCCTGTGGCACTGCTGATGTGGTATGGAAGACCAGGATGCTTCAATAGCGGCCTTCAGCTCTTCCGCATTGTTCGGTCTCATGTCTCTCATCTTTCTCTTGGCAATGCCCCATAGATTCTCTATGGGGTTCAGGTCAGGCGAGTTTGCTGGCCGATCAAGCACAGTAATCCCACGATCATTGAACCAGGTTTTGGTGCTTTTGGCCTTGTGTGCAGGTGCCAAGTCCTGCTGGAAAATTAAGTCAGCATCCCCATAGAACTTGTCTGCGGAGTTGAGCATGAAGTGCTCCAAAATTTCCTGGTAGACGGCTGCGTTGACCCTGGACTCAATGAAGCACAGTGGACCAACACCAGCAGATGACATGGCTCCCCAAATCAACACAGACATGGAAACTTCACACTGGACTTCAAGCATCTTGCAGCGTGTGCCTCTCCATTTTTCCTCCATACTCTGGATCCTTGGTTTCCAAATGAGATGCAAAATTTGCTCTCATCAGAAAAGAGGACTTTGGACCACTGAGCAACAGACCAGGTCCGTTTTTCTTTAGCCCAGGTAAGACGCTTCTGACTTTGTTGTTCAGGAGTGGCTTGACAAGAGGAATACAACATTTGAAGCCCATGTCCAGGATCTGTCTGTGTGTGGTGGCTCTTGATGCACTGACTCCAGCCTCAGTCCACTCCTTGTGAAAGTCCCCAACACCTTTAAATGGCCTTTTCCTGACAATCCTCTCCAGGCTGCGGTCATCCCTGCTGCTTGTGCAGCTTTTTCTTCCACATTTTTCCCTTCCACATAACTTTCTATTAATGTGCTTTGATACAGCACTTTGGGAACATCCAACTTCTTTTGCAAATACCTTTTGAATCTTTCCCTCCTTATGGAGGGTGTCAATGATGGTTTTCTGCACAACGGTCAGATCAGCAGTCTTTCCTATGATTGTGATTCCTACTGAACCAGACTGAGAGACCATTTAAAGGCTCAGGAACCCTTTGCAGGTGTTATGGCTTAATTAGCTGATTAGAGTGGGACACTTTGAGCCTAGAATATTGCACCTTTTCACAATATTCTAATTTTCTGAGATTGTGGATTTGGGGTTTTCATGAGCTGTAAGCCATAATCATCACAATTATGACAAATCACGACTTGAACTATCTCATATATTAGTTTCACCTTTTTAAGTTGCATTGGTGAAATAAATGAACTTTTGCACGATATTCAAATTTTTCGAGTATCACCTGTGTATATATATTTATTTTTAGTTTGCTGGCACGGCTCTGCTCTCTCCCAACAGGCCAGTGTCTCTAGTCCTCACCTTGTATCTCTCCGCTACTCCTAGTTCAACAAAGTTAATTCTCAGTACAACAGCCTGTCCAGATTCCCTGTTTCAGGAAGTGGTGTAAAATCTGCTCTCTGGGTCCCAGCTCAGCTCGTCCCACTGAAGCTGAATACACAACACAGGGCTGTAACTCTGTCTGCCCTGTCTCTAGCCAGCAGTTCCAGTTTACTTCCCAGCATGGCTCACTCTGCAGTTCATCCACCCTGTTCCTCTCTCCTCCAGGTTTCTGGCACACTTTTTTTTCCAGTGGAAGCTCTCCTGCCTCCTCCTTTATTTACTGGTGGGATGAGTTTTTAGTCTGGTCATGGCTTCGGCCATTGAGAGTGTACAGCTTGTATAACAGTGTAAATTTTCTGTCCCCTCAAAATAATCAACACACAGCCATTAATGTCTAAACTGCTGGCAACAAAAGAGAGTACACGACTAAGTGAAAATGTCCAAATTGGGCCCAAAGTGTCAATATTTTCTGTGACCACCATTATTTTCCAGCACTGCCTTAACCCTCTTGGGCATGGAGTTCACCAGAGCATCACAGGTTGCCACTGGAGTCCTCTTTTACTCCTCCATGACGACATCACCGAGCTGGTGGATGTTGGAGACCTTGCGCTCTTCCACCTTCCATTTGAGGATGCCCCACAGATGCTCAATAGGGTTTAGGTCTGGAGACATGCTTGGCCAGTCCATCACCTTTACCCTCAGCTTCTTTAGCAATGCAGTGGTCATCTTGGAGGTGTGTTTGGGGTCGTTATCATGTTGGAATACTGCCCTGTGGCCCAGTCTCTGAAAGGAGGTGATCATGCTCTGCTTCAGTATGTCAAAGTACATGGTAACATTCATTGTTCCCTTAATAAACTGTAGCTCCCCAGTGCCGGAAACACTCATGCAGCCCCAGACCATGACACTCCCACCACCATGTTTGACTGTAGGCAAGACACACTTTTCTTTGTACTCCTCACCTGGTTGCCGCCACACACACTTGACACCATCTGAACCAAATACGTTTATTCTGGTCTCATGAGACCACAGGACATGGTTCCAGTAATCCACGTCCTTAGTCTGCTTGTCTTCAGCAAACTGTTTGTGGGCTGTATTGTGCATCATCTTTAGAAGACGTTTCCTTCTGGGACAACAGCAATGCAGACCAATTTAATGCAGCGTGTCGCGTATGGTTTGAGCATTGACAGGCTGACCTCCCACCCCTTCAACCTTGGCAGCAATGCTGGCAGCACTCATATGTCTATTTCCCAAAGACAACCTCTGGATATGATGCTGAGCATGTGCACACAAATTCTTTGGTCGACCATCGCAAGGCCTGTTCTAAATGGAACCAGTCCTGTTAAACCACTGTATGGTCTTGGTCACCATGCTGCAGCTCAGTTTCAGGGTCTTGGCAATCTTCTTTTAGCCTAGGCCATCTTTATGTAGAGCAACATTTTTTTTTTTTCAGATCTTCAGAGAGTTCTTTGCCATGAGGTGCCATGTTGAACTTCCGGTGACCAGTATGAGAGATTGAGAGCGATAACACCAAATGTAACACACCTGCTCCTCATTCAGACATGAGACCTTGTAACACTAACGAGTCACATGACACCGGGAGGGAACATGGCTAATTGGGCCCAATTTGGACATTTTCACTTCGTGGTGTACTCACTTTTGTTGCCAGCGGTTTAGACATTAATGGCTGTTTGTTGAGTTATTTTGAGGGGGACAGCAAATTTTACACTGTTATACAAGCTGTACACTCACTACTAGGGGTGCAACGGATCAAAAAACTCACGGATCGGATCGATCCTCGGATCAGGGGTCACGGATCGGATCATTTTCGGATCGGCCAAAAAAAATAATTAATTACTAATATCCACGTAATTTCCCCCTCACTGTAATATCCACAATCTTCCCCCCCCCTGTAATATCCACAATCTTCCCCCCCCCTGTAATATCCACAATCTTCCCCCCCTGTAATATCCACAATATTCTCCCCCTGTAATATCCACAATCTTCTCCCCCTGTAATGGGCATCTCCCCCACTTACCTTAGTCTCTCCCGCCGGCCAGTTCAGATCCACGAGCAGCGAGGGTGAGGGGTGATGACGTCAGCACGCACAAGGCGTCCGCCACCGCCGGGTGTACCAAGATGGCCGCGGCTCCGGAGCTAGGCCAAAGCCGCGGCCTTTCCTAAGGCCGTGGCCGCGGATCGCGGTGTGTGCCGATCCGAACGGGGTGACCCGTTCGGATCACGGATCGTCACCGATCCGTTGCACCACTACTCACTACTTTACATTGTAGCAAAGTGTAATTTCTTCAGTGTTGTCACATGAAAAGATATAATAAAATATTTACAAAAATGGGAGGGGTGTACTCAGTTTTGTGAGATAATGTACATGCTTGGTTTGATAACAGGAATTCCACTCTTACCATTAATATTTTACATAAAATTTGTTTTATCGGTGCTAAAACAATTGATATGTTTAGGATCAAATAAGTGAATATATAAAAAATGAAATCATTTATAAATTTTATAAACAAAGGAGTTTAAAAAAAGAATATTGAAGGTGAGTGTGAAATCACAAGGGTCTATATTGGGTTGAAATGCAATGTTTTGTCAGACAGTGTATGTGTGTGTGTGTGTGTGTGTGTGTATATGTGTATATATATATATATATATATATATATATATATATTATATTTTTATTCATATTTTTATTTTTTTATCCTTATGTATACTAGCTGTATTGAATAGTCTTCAACCATGGCACAGAACTGCTTATAGAGCTGCCCTGGCCTACAGATGTTATCTAGTCATTCCTGAGTACATTCAATTTTGTGAATAGTTCATTTGTACTGCAAAAGTCAAATACTTGCCCATACTGCTCAGTAATGAGTTCAGTGGAACAAGCTACCTAAATATTGAATTGATTTTTTTATCTGTTTCTTTGTTCAATACTATGGTCTGTGCTGTGTAAATACCAGGCTTTGAAATGTTGCTGATTGCAAACATTGTGTTTGTTCTACAATTTGGTTAGAGGTACATTGTCCTTTTAACTCCCATCGGGTCTTTGACTTTCCATTTGAAAGGCACTGCAGGGTTCTTCAAGTTTCAAAACCATTTTGTAGAATTTTGTCTTCTTGAATGAAGAATTGTTTATCTTGTGTATCATGATTTTTTTTTACGTGCAGTCATTACATATTACAAGAAACAACTGTATATATGTTTGTGAATGTTGCTTTTGGCCAAAATTTAAAAACCAATTACAGATTGAGATGGATATTTGTCATTACTAAAGGGTTTGAAGTACAACTGAAGGCCTTCTGTGTCCCATTGGCCAGGTTTCCCCTCACTTCATAAAAAAAGATTTGACTGCAGTTATACTTTAATGGCAGATGTGTAGTGGCCTATCACACTGTAAACTGTATACCCTGAATGACTCCAAATTCCTGCAAGTTGCAGTATAAAACTTTTGAGTTTTAGTTTTAGGGCCCATTCACAGCTGCACGTGCATTGCAGCAAAATCATACATATTATGTTGTATAATAGGCCCATATAGTTTACAATTTAAAGCAGAGTTCCACCCAAAAATGGAACTTCCGCTTTAAGCACGCCCCCTTACGTGCCACATTTGGCATGTAATATTTTTTGGGGGGGAGTGGGGGCTTTGTTAGGAGTGAGACTTCCTGTCCCACTTCCTCCTTCCGCCCAGGGACCGCCTAGGCGACTCCTCCTCTCGTCTTAGGCGGCCCCTCCCTCTAGGCGATCTCCTGGGTCCCAGGAGATCGCCCATCCACTCCGGGAGCGCAGCCCAGCCGTGAAGCCGAAAGCTGTCACGGCGGGGTGCCCAGAGTGGCACTGGAGGCGCCGGCCGAGAGAAGGGGGAGAGGAGCGACGCTCCATTCGACCGGATTGCTGGACCGTGGAACAGGCAAGTGTCTGTTTATTAAAAGTCAGCAGCTACACTTTTTGTAGCTGCTGACTTTTAATAAACATAAAAAGCCTGGAATTCCGCTTTAAAAACATCCTAAACTGCAGTGACTAGATATGAACTGGCCACTGAACTGGACTTCTACTTGAAATGTATTTCATGTAAATGATAGAAATAAGGAAAAATATTGCGCTAGTGTGAAAAATAAAAACCAAATAAATGTATATCAAAACAAGCTGCTACACAACAATGTGACTAAAATTGTAAACGAAATGGGTATGGAAAAAGTAGCGCTATACAGTGAAAGTGAGAACAAATCAATGTCTCTCTAAAAAAGTGAAACCTGAGTGAAAAAATATAGATAAATATCTAATCATAAAGTGTAAACGTGAATATAAGGTCCATAATATCTAACATAGAAAATCATAAAATAAAAAAGTGAACACATAAAACAGAATAAAAGCAGTATGGGAAGTGGCGTACCAAGCCACCAAGTTTTATGTGATCACTTTTTGTGGTTTTAATTCAATAAAACCGTATACTATATTTTTTTGACCTGCACCATCGGAGCATTGTCTCTTTTTTTCTGCATGTGAGTTGGTCCCGGAGTAGGATTTTCTACGCTTACGCGATCTGCTGTCATTGACAGGCAGATCCACGGGTTCTGGTAAGAGTACTCCACCTTATTTTATAGAGTTGGAAGATGTTTTTTCCTTGATGACCCATAAAGCCTACACGTCCTTCTTTTCATCTTAATGGATACATGTTTTGAATGGACATTTCATATTTATTTTATGATTTTCTATGTTAGATATTATGGACCTTATATTCACGTTTACACTTTATGATTTAGATATTTATCTATATTTTTTCACACAGGTTTCACTTTTTTAGAGAGACATTGATTTGTTCTCACATTCACTGTATAGCGCTACTTTTTCCATACCCATTTCATGTAAATGCCATGTGCATAACTGCAGGAAAAAGTGAAAAAATGCCCTCAGTCTCAATTCACATCTGTGCAGTCCAGTGCGTTAATTCATGCTTGCTAACGTGTGTTGGGTTAACGCAACCTATTTATTTGAATGAGCTGCCAAGGCACCACAACGGATCAGAAAATGCACTTGTGCAATTTTTTTCAATGCAGTGCACCACGGCGGACAGTAATGTGTTACCATCTGTTGATGTGCACTGCAGTACAGGTACATATTAGTACATAAGAGTACCACTGACCTTTATGCTAAAGCCCAACTCCAGCCAAAATGTTTAACTTTGTTTTAGAAGGGGTGGATGCCCTGTCAGTTTATTATGGTCTGTGTTCCTCTGTTTTCCAGTCTATATTAGGACAATCTATGCAAGAGCACCCAAAAGCAAATTTTTAACAGAATGAAGGCGTTAGAATTTCTGCCTTTTTTTTTTTTTTGTGCCTTTCTGTCCTGGTGATAACCAGACCTTCTATTACAGTTGATATCACAGGGACAGGACATGGGAAAACAATCTGGCAAATGGGATTACAAAGAGGGATTAAAAGCCTGAAAAATGTATTTGACAAGAAAAAAATGCAGTTTATTTTAGCTTGCCAGCCTTTAGGTGTGGTGCATTTGTTTTCCTACTCTCAAGCTTTTTTTTCGTCTTAATTTTCATCTGCTGATTCTGCTTGTACCACATTCCTGTGCTAGGGTGACAACGCTCACTCAATGTACTGTACAGAGTAGCTGCTTTGCCACCTCCCCAGGTAAAAAACTTCCTATAGAACTCCTCATCGTATAAGTCTGAGATTATTGTTTGGGATTTTAGTGCAGCATTGTCGGCTCACTACAGGAAGTTAGGTGCTCAGCAGATTTTTGCCAGAATCAACAGGTATTTTTTTATTTTTTCAATTTTTCCAAACCGGTGTAACAAATGCTTTTAATAGTGTATTACTCTTTCGTTCATGGATGGACACAGCTTCCTATTGACAAGTGGGTATTATCCTTCATTTAGGAGTGACTAGGCAGAAAACTTGTAGAAAGTGTGAACACATCACACCTCCTACAGTACCGCCCAGGAGGCGGACCCTCTGGGTATAACCCCTCCTCTCTGCATCTCGCAGATCAGTTTTTTTCTGCCTAGCATAGGAGATAGACATGGCTCCCTTCGGGCCTTTTGGTCCGGGGTGGTTTTTTACTACGTTTTCTGACTGGGTGACAGGCTGGATCCCAGATCCTTGTAGTCTCCCCAGTTTTGGCCATCAAGCGTGTGCTGACCCTAGCTACGCGCTGGGTTTTCCCACGACATGCCCGTCGTTCCATGGGTGGCCGGTGAGCTTTGCGCTCCAGGGCATGCATATGATCGGTCTCTATGGCTCAATCACAGCATGCCGGGCTGACAGTCACCTCTGTGCGCGGATGATAATCTGTCCGGAATGTCTTCCAGCATGATCCACGTGGGAAGGGTAAGTAGCTCCCCTGCTTCGGCAGGGTGACTTGGCTGGACATTCCTGGAGAGATCAAGTAAGTGTTTTTTTGCCCTTTCTTTCCTCTCTCCCTGCCTTCCCTCCTCCCTGGGTTCTGAAGCTAAGGCTGGCTGCTGGGTGCTGGGGGGTCACCTGGGGGGCTCCATCTGGAGTGGGGCTGCGCTGTAGACTGTCATTAATGATGTCAATGTGCTGCTTACCTGTGGGTGCTTTCTCCCTCCATGCTTTCGGCGGCCATTTTCTTGTGGTCCACGCCTGTTTTGGCCTCTATCTAACGCTCGGCGGACATTTTCTTGTGGTTCACGCCACTCGGCGGCCATTTTCTTGTGGACCACGCCCGCTTTGGTCTCTGTCGACGGTTTGGCGGCCATTTTCTTGTGGTTCGCGCCTGTATGGATCTACCGCCGCTCGGCGGCCATTTTCTTGTGGTTCGCGTCCGCTTTAGCCTCTGTCGACTGCTCGGCGGCCATTTTCTTATGGTCCACACTGTTCTTCAGCACGGCCGCTCGGCAACCATTTTGTGGATGTCTTCGGGCTCTAGGGTGCATTCCACAGGCGCGGAACCATACAGAGACACGCTCATGAGGATCAGACTGACACAGGCAGCGATGGGAGAGCATCTCAGGCGGGAGCAGACGGAAGCAATAGCGGTACCGTTCTAAGGGTGGTGAGTCCTCTGGGAGACCCTGCATCTGTAGCAGCTAGGAAGGTGGCCTATTGATACCTTGCCTGGAGTCCCTGTGGGTGTAAGGCGCATGTGTCAGCATGGCCTCTGAAGCAGACGGTTTTTCCCCTGAAACACCTGAGTTAGCAGCTGGTGCCCCTGATGTATCTGTGGACGCTATGTCGGCAATCCTGGAGGTTTTTGTTGCCAAGGTGGAAGCGGCGCGTGGGAACACGGGGGGTAGGAAGCGCCCCCTCCCCCGCCATCTTCTGGGGATAATTCTGATGCAGAACCAGGCCTGGCCTGGATTCTGATGCATCAAAGACTGCGGACCATGACCGGTTGGACAGTGAGAATGACTCCAGGTCCGGGTCAACACGCGAAAAGGCCTTGGTATCTGACCTTATCACTGCAGTGCGGGTTACGCTGAAATTGGAAAATGCTGCAGAGACGGCGGTCCCCTTTGGGTTCCGTAAGCCGGCCCGCACTGCCAAGGTGTTTCCTTGTGTGTCTTATCTTGGAAAGCTTGTATACAAGGAGAACCCACTGAAGGTTTTTGCGGCCCAGTACCCCTTTGAGGAGAGTTTCCTGAAAAAATGGTCCTCTACTCCGGTAGTGGACCCCCCTGTGTCCAGACTTGGCAAAGTTACCACGATTCCAGTGGAAGGGGCTCCTGTCTTCAAGGACCCTGTGGACAAGAAGGCTGAGGCACCCGCTCGCTACCTATACACAGTGGTGGGCTCAGCGGTGCGTCCAGCATTGGCTGGGGCTTTGGTGTCTCAGACACTTACTGAGTGGGCAAAGATGCTACACCAGGGGTTAAAGTCGCGGGAGGCTCCTCCGAATGAGGTAGCTTTGACCGACCAGTTGGTACAGGGCCTTAAATTTGTCTGCGAGTCAGACATGGATACTATCCCCTTGCTGTCTAGAGCCTCGGTTTATGCGGTGGCATTACGCCGCCTGATCTGGCTAAAGTGCTGGTCTGTGGACCAATCTTCCAAGAAGGCCCTGTTGGATCTGCCCTTTAAGGGCGACAGACTTTTTGGGGCCTCTCTAGATGACATCATTAAAGATGCCACAGGAGGTAAGAGCACGTTGCTTCCGCAATCCAAGAAGGGTAAGGAGCCACGCCAGAGGCAAGGGCCCTCCTTTACTACACACAAACCTTTCTTTTCGTCCGCCCAGGGCGGCAGATAAAAGATCCCAGGCCGATAAAGCACCTGCTCAGGGACAAAAGCGTCCTTGGTTTCGCAAACCCAACAAGCCTGCGAACAAATCTATGTCCGCATGAAGGTCTGCCCCCACCCATCTCTCGGGTGGGGGGACGTCTTCACGAATTCGCAACTCGGACATCTTTGATCTCCAACCGGTGGGTTTGTGAAGTAATCTCCTCAGGCTACAAGAGTTCTCTCTTGTCCGCTGAACAGATTCTTTCCCTCCAACCTCCAGCTTCAGCCGACCTGTCGGGAGGCCCTGTATTGGGCGGTCCAGGATCTGCTGGAACGCGGGGTGATCATTCCTGTCCCAGTACAGGAACGATTTCAGGGGTTTTACTCAAATCGTAGTGCCAAAGAAGGATGGGGTTCGTCCAATCCTGGATCTCAAGGCCCTCAATTGCTTTGTGAAGGTACAAAGATTCCCGATGGAGTCGGTTCGCTTTGTAGTCACTGCTCTCCATCCAGGGGACTTTCTGGCGTCCTTGGACCTCAAGGACGCATACCTGCATGTTCCCATATGCTCCAGGCATCAGAGGTTTCTGCGCTTCGCAGTCGGGGAGGACCACTATCAGTTTGTGGCCCTGCTGTTTGGCCTGGCATCGGCACCCAGGGTGTTCACCAAGGTGCTCGTCCCGATTCTGGCCCTTCTAAGACAGCGGGGCATCGCTATCGTGGGCTACTTGGACGACCTTCTTCTGAGGGCCGCTTCAAGCTCAGAATTAGAGGAGAGTGTGTCTATAACCTGTCAGACTTTCCGAGGGTGCTGAACACGCAAAAGTCAATTTTGTGCCGACTCAACGCCTAGTGTATCTGGGGTTGACTCTGGATTCCTCAGAAGCAAAGGTTTTCCTTCCTGTGGAAAAATTGCAGACCCTTCGGGCAGCTGACTTCCGAGAATTGGTCATCACTCCGTTTTTGCATGCGAGTCTTGGGCCTCATGGTAGCCTCTCTCGAGGCGATTCCGTATGCTCAATATCACACTCGAGTGTTGCAGAATGAAATTCTGTCCAGATGGGACAAATGCCCATCATCCCTGGATTATGAAATCTGGGTATGCCACCTAGTCAGGACCTCCCTGGTATGGTGGCTGACATCCCCGGCACTTCTGTCCGGGAAGTCATTCCTTCCCTTTCACTGGATGGTAATCACAATGGGCGCCAGCCTTACCAGTTAGGGGGGAGTCTGGGGTGTCCAGTCGACGCAAGGTCACTGGACCCCGGAGGAATCCTGCCTGCCGATTAATGTCCTGGAACTCCAGGCAATCAGGCTGTGCCTCTTCAAATGGTCTCAGAGTCTGCAAGGGCGTCCAGTCAGCATCCAGTCAGACAACGCCATGGCGGTGGCATATGTCAATCATCAAGGAGGAACAAGAAGCTCAGCTGCAGCATCGGAGGTCGCTTGCATCCTGAGGTGGGCAGAAAGGAGCGTACCGGCACTGCCGGCCGTATACATTCCGGGTGTGGAGAACTGGCAGGCGGACTACCTTAGTCGCCATATGCTGTACCAAGGAGAGTGGTCCTTACACCTGGACGTGTTCCAGCTCCTCTGCTAAAGATGGGGCACGCTAGACGTAGATCTCCTGGCGTCCCGACTCAATCGGAAGGTATTGAGGTTTGTGGCCCGGTCAAAGGACCTGTGGGCAGACGCAACGGACGCGTTGGTAGCATCGTGGGGTCAGTATCGGCTAATCTACGCCTTCCCTCCCATGCGGCTCCTTCCTTATCTGCTTCGCAGAGTGGAGGCAGAGGGAATTCCAATGATCCTGATCGCTCCAGATTGGCCTCAGCGTCCTTGGTACACCGATTTTAGTACTTCTGGTAGCAGACGTCCCCTGGCACCTACCACTACGGGAGGACCTGCTGTCGCAAGGTCCCATACTCCATCCTGCTTGACAGTCACTGGCTTTAATGGCATGGCTATTGAGAACCAGGTTCTGAGAGACCGGGGCCTGTCAGATTCTCTACCATGAGAAGTGCTCGGAAGCCGTCCTCTAGGAAGGTTTACCATCGCACTTGGAAGGCCATGTGTGAGGAAAGTGGCATCCGCATACTTATTTGGTCTCCAGAATCCTGCTGTTCCTACAGCGTGGGGTGGATCAAAGGCTCGCCTTAAGTACGATTAAGGGGCAGATATCTGCCCTGGCTGTCTTTTTTTCAGCGACCCCTGGCAGCTCACTCTCTCGTGAGTACGTTTGTGCAGGGGTTCGAGATGTGGCTCCTCTGGTCCGTCCCCCACTACCTCCATTGGACTTGAACCTGGTCCTCTCGGTGCTTCAAAAATCACCGCTTGAGAACATTAGGGAAATTCCCTTGTTGACCCTTTCTCAAAAAGTGGTCTTTTTGGTGGCGGTTACGTCTGTTAGATGAGTTTCTGAACTGGCAGCCTTGTCATGCAAGGCTCCCTATCTGATCTTCCACAAGGATAAGGTGGTGCTGCGTCCGCAGCCTTCCTTTCTTCCGACAGTCGTTTTGGCTTTTCATCTCAATGAAGACATTGTACTTCCATCCTTGTGTCCTCATCCGTCGAATCCTAAGCAGTCGGCGTTGCATTCCTTGGACGTTGTCCGAGCTCTGAGAGTATACTTATCTGCTACTGCTCCGTTCCGGAGGTCAGACTCACTGTTTTTTTTGGTGGCTGGTACCAAGAAGGGCCTAGAGGTCTCGTTGGCCACCATCTCGAGGTGGATCTGACAGATAGTGATTCAGGCTTGCGCCATAAAGGGTCGGACGCCCCCCTTTCCTGTCACGGCGCATTCGACCAGGGCAATAGGTGCCTCTTGGGCTTTCCGACATCAAGCGTCTGTTTCCCAATTATGTAAAGCGGCGACTTGGTCCGCTCACACTTTCACTAAATTCTACAAGGTTGATGTAGGTGCTGTCGGGAACCATGAATCAGACTGAGACAGAAGTACAGTTAAATCACACTTGTTTAATAATAAAAATAAAAAGGCAAACAGTAAGCGTAGTGAAACAAGCCAGGGTTCAGTAACCGGAGCGGGTAGTCAGCCAAGCCAATGTCTAAGAGCCAGGGATAAAGGTAGAGTCCAGCAAGCAGGATCTGTAGCCAGTGGGAACGTAGTCAAGCAGGTCTTCGAATGGAACGCAAGAGAAAGTCTGTAGTGATGTTAACACAGGCGAAGGCGACGAGCAAATGAACTGGAAGTCCTTAAGTAGGCAGCTGACGAGCGGATCATCAACAGGTGGATCACTGGAGAGATGAAAGCTGGCAATTAGCTGACAGCTGAGCTACCAGCACAGAGAAGGAAGGGCTGAACGCAGCCCTGACAGGTGCATCTTCGGATGCTTCTTTCGGCCGCAAAGTTTTGCAGGCGGCCGTTTAGAGTTGCAACTCCTCGGTGAGGAGCTCTGTTTTGTTTTGGGTTGAAAGTTTACTTTTATGCTGTTCCCACCCCTCGTTTTTTGACACTGCTTTGGAACGTCCCACTTGTCAATAGGAAGCTGTGTCCGTCCATGAATGAAAGAGTAAATAGGATTTTTGTACTCGCCGTAAAATCCATTTCTCTGAGTTCATGGACGGACACAGCACCCACTCCTCCTTTTTTGTTTGTTCTGCTTTTTGATGAACTGATCTGCGAGATGCAGAGAGAGGGGTTATACCCAGAGGGTCCGCCCCCTGGGCGGTACTGTAGGAGGTGTGATGTGTTAACACTTTCTACAAGTTTCCTGCCTAGTCACTTCTAAATGATGGATAATACCCACTTGTCAATAGGAAGCTGTGTCCGTTCATGAACTCAGAGAAATGGATTTTACGGTGAGTACAAAAATCCTATTTTACCAGGTCAAAAAGGAGAGCCAATAGATGTTAATTTTTAAGGGTTTGCATACACTTTTATCTAATACACCATTTGTCAGCTTAGTAAGGAAATTACACAGCCAGGTTGGCTTGGTGAGTTATTATTATTATTGTATAAAACATATCCAGTGAGGTGGTAAATCAAGCTACTACATCCGTAACAAGAATCCTTTACAAATAAAAAAATTTTGAGGTACAAAATTACAACAAAATATTTAAAGAGCAGACAAATTTTTTTACAAAAATATTTAAAATCACATAAGATCACATAAAATAATTTGAAAATACTGAGTAAATTCAATGGTGCTAGACCTCCAAATACAGCAGCACCCTATACATCATTGACCAGTTACATCTGTGCGTACAGGTTAAATCTCCTACTTTACACATTGACATCATTTGCACATCAAAGTACTAGTTATCCACTGAAATTGTGGGCAGGTAACGTGTTTCACATGTAATTTAAATCTTTTTGTGATGAATAAAATTTTGCTGTTTATACATTTTGTTTTAATTTGATACCTCAAAAGTCCAGTTTCTTAAAATTTTTAAAGATTCTTGTTCCGGAAAAATGTGTAAGTATCGATAGTGCGTATCGATCACTTGGGTTAGAAATGTTCTCCATTTCCCATAGTTCTCTGCTAAATGTGTAAATCCTGGGATTAAGTATATATTGGTAGTTTGCGTAAAACTGAACTCCAGGAATGACCTGTATTGCATGTTTACATTGGTCCAGTTTGTATCAATGTAAGACTACATATTTTATACTTTATTGGCTGTTGGGGAAGCTGAAGATCACTGTATTATTCAGCACTGCATAGAGTAATGGTCGTGAGCTTCCATGTCCTGTGTGAGTGGCTCCCCTTCAGCACAGTGACCACAGGGGATCACTTGATCAGCACTGTGTTCATTCATAATTGTTTTTAAATCGTATGTGATTATAAGCCTTTTTGTGATGAAATAAAAAAAAAATTGTTCTCTGAAAATGTGTTAGTAATGATAGTACCAGCTGATAACTTTGAGATGCGTTATTCTAAATGTGTGAATCCTGGGATTAAATACATATTTGGTAGATTGTGATGTCATGACTCCACCTCCTCCAATCTGAGCACACCTTGTATTCATTAAAAAATATAGGGCATACTATAAATGGCAGCAGTGCCAAATAAGTGACCCCACCTTGCGTGTGCAGTGGAGCAACCACTTGCACAGGACCCAGAAGATTGTGGCTATCATTGTACATGGCACCCATCAAGTATAAGATACCTGAGATGCTTGCATTGTGCCAAGCTGGACCAATGTAAATATTCAATACAGATCAGCTTTAACATGAGCTGAACAGTAGTAGATGCATATGTCAGATCAACAATTTCTCTCTCATTGGTATAGCTATAGATAAGAAAAGTACTATATAAAAATTTTTTTTTTGTAAAATTCTTTTTAGTACGTTTTGACAAAACATAAAACAAACAACCACTACCGGCTCAGCACAACACTGAGCCAGTGATAGGCCAACATAGCCAACATATGGTACAACCATATAACCTGTCTTGCTGACAGTAGTGCTAACTAGCTATCAGGTAACACCCCCACCCCCTCCCTCCCCTCAACAACCCACATACTCAGTTCCCTCTCCCCCTCTTTCACCCATGTACTCCCGGATACAGTGTTCTTGCCTCACTGCATGGCCCGACCAGAACTATATAAAATTATTTCACGTTTTTCCTTCTCAAAATAGCTTTTAATAACTCTTGGGGACTCTAGAGTGTCATTACAGGAGAGGGCAAGAGGGCTGTATTTATAATTTATTTTATGTTCTTGGGAATACAACAGAAATAGTGGGAGCACCCCATAATCTCAAGATGGGCTAGAGCAGTACTGGGAAATACAGTGGGGGAGACTTTGAATCATAAAGAGGTATAAAAACACAGGTAATACCTTTCCAAATTGCCCACACCATTGACAATCAAGATGTATCAAGGGAAACTGCTGCTGCTCTAAGAATGTTCAGTAACTAAGACTTCTGAGAGTGCTGCCTTTTTTTTATTTTTTTAACTTGCTCCTACACGTTATTACTGTCTCCTGAGTGACACTGGGACATTTGGGAGGAAACGCTCCCAACAGGGGACCAGGAGTCAGACAATCTCAAAAGTGACAGTTTCTGAAGATTCTTTGAGTGGCAGTACCCCTTGATTAGAGCAAAGATCAGCGATGTGGACAGCTGAAGGGGTTAATATTGACCATCTTCTATTTCAGGGAGAGCGTGTCTCTTACATTAGTTACAGGGTTTCTTTATTATTTTTGGCCACTAATAGACTTATTCAGTAAAGCAGATGATAGATGATAATGATGTGCTGTCTCAACCTACAGTAATTAACACCCAAATGAACCCTCTTAATTTATTAATGTAAAGCAGTCAGGACAACTATACAGTAATAAAAATGCCTCTATTTCTACTACTTTTTATCTGCTAAGTGCTGCAGCATGGGTTAAAAAAAGGAGTTGTACACTCAAGAAGCAGCTGAGCTCCTGAATACGGCCTAATCAACAGCACTGTTCTGGAAGTAAAAGCGATGTCGTTTAGACCAGTGTTTAGAGACATTTGTTGGGAGGGTTCAATTGGGCTTTACATCAAAATTTCATTTTACATAGTTGCATAGTTAGTCTGGTTGAAAAAAGACACAAGTCCATCTAGTTCAACTAATGAAAGGGAAATAAAATATTCAATCCTATATATACAATCCTATGCCCACAGTTGATCCAGAGGATGGCAAAAAAAAACCGCAAGAAGCAATCCGATATTCCCTGGATCAACTTTACCTATAAATGTTAGTACCCAGTTATATTATGTACATTTAGGAAATAATCCTGGCCTTTTTTAAAGCAATCTACTGAGCTGGCCAGAACCAGCTCATGAGGGAGTCTATTCCACATTTTCACAGCTCTTACTGTGAAGAAACCTTTCCGTATTTGGAAATGAAATCTCTTTTCCTCCAGACGTAAAAAGTGCCCCCTTGTCCTCTGTGATAACCTTAAAGTGACTAACTGAACACCAAGTTCACTATATGGACCACTTATATATTTATATATGTTAATCATATTCCCCCTTAATCTCCTTTTTTCAAGAGAGAATAAATTCAGTTCCTCTGATGCCTCTTATCAGTTTGGTTGCCCTTCTCTGCACTTTCCCAATATATTTTTGTGAACTGGTGCCCAAAACTGAACTGCATATTCCAGATAAGGTCTTACTAATGATTTGTACAGGGGCAAAATTAGTTCTCGCTTTCTCTCTCTGGAGTCCAGAAGCTTAATAACAAAGCAAGCAAAATCCTTAATATAAGAAAGGATTTTGCCTGCTTTGTTATTAAGCTTCTGGTCTACCAGAACACCCAGATCCTTTTCCACCATTGATTCTCCCCATTGTACTCCCCTGGTATGTATGATGCATGCATATTCTTAGCCCCCTAAGTGCATAACTTTACATTTATCAAAATTAAACCTCATCTGCCACATAGTCGCCCAATTAGACAGAGCATTGAGGTTGGCTTGTAAGTTGGAGACATCCTGTAAGGACGTTATTCCACTGCATAGCTTGGTATTATCTGCAAAGACTGAAATTGTACTTTTAATCCCAGACACAATATAATTTGCAAATATATTAAAAAGTAAGGGTCCCAGCACTGAACCTTGGAGTACATCACTGATAACCTTAGACCATTCAGAGTTTGCATTATTAACCACTACTCTTCGAATTCTGTCATTTTTAGACAGTTTTTTATCCATTTACAAACTGATTTTTCCAGGCCTGTAGACATTACCATACCCATTAGCTGTGTGTGTGGAAAACGCTTTTGCAAATTCCAAGTATACCACGTCCACAGCCACTCCTTTGTCCAAGGTTATACTTGCCTCTTCATAAAAAGAAATCAGGTTTGTCTGACAACTTCTGTCTTTCATGAACCCATGCTGTCTGTTGCTTCAAATATTTTTTTCCAGCAAGAACTCATCTATGTGGTCTTTTATTAAACTCTCCAGTATCTTCCCAACTGTAGAAGTTAAACTAACAGGTCTATAGTTACTTGGTAAAGACTTTGTTCCCTTTTTAAATATAGGCACAACATTGGCCTTACGCCAAGTTGTACTATTCCCGTCATTAAAGATTCCCTAAAAATGAGAAACAATGGCTTTAAAATGAAATGTATTTTTATGTATATTCTTTTTACTGAAAATTGATTTCTAAACCATCTATTTACTGTAAAGTACTGCTGTTTGTATATTTTTTGCTTTATTGATTAGTTGTACGTGTGAGCTTTCATTAGCACAGACCTTTTCTAGTGTACAGGCTATACCCATTTATAGACTTTTTTTTTTTTTTTATATTTATAAGAATAGAGGTAACACAATCTACCGTAATCCATACCAACCAAGCAAAACTTATCTCTCTACTTTCCTGACAGTAGTAAACTGGAATATAATTGGTTTCTATGGGCTACTTCACTTTGCCTAAGGTTATTGCACTATTAACCACTTAAGCCCCGGACCATTTGGTAGCTAAAGGACCAGAGGTGAATTCAGAATTTTGCACTGCGCTGCTTTAACTGTAAATTGTGCGGACATGCAATGTTGTACCCAAACGAAATTTGCGTCCTTTTCTTCCCACAAATAGAGCTTTCTTTTAATGGTATTTGATTGCCTCTGCGATTTTTATTTTTTGCGATATAAACGGAAAAAGACCGAAAATTTTGAAAAAAAATGATATTTTCTACTTTTTGTTATAAGAAAAATCGAATAAACTCAATTTTAGTCATACATTTAGGCCAAAATGTATTCAGCCACATGTCTTTAGTAAAAAAAATGTCAATAAGCGTATATTTATTGGTTTGCGCAAAAGTTATAGCGTTTACAAACTAGGGTACATTTTCTGGAATTTACACAGCTTTAAATTTATGACTGCCTATCTCATTTCTTGAGGTGCTAAAATGGCAGGGCAGTACAAACCCCCCCAAATGACCCCATTTTAGAAAGTAGACACCCCAAGGAAATTGCTGAGAGGCATGTTGAGCCCATTGAATGTTTTTTTTTTTTTTGTCCCAAGTGATTGAATAATGACAAAAAAAAAAAAATTACAAAAAGTTGTCACTAAATGATATATTGCTCACACATGCCATGGTTATATGTGGAATTGCACCCCAAAATACATTCTGCTGCTTCTCCTGAGTACGGGGATACCACATGTGTGGGACTTTTTAGGAGCCTAGCCACGTACGGGACCCCGGAAACCAAGCACCGCCTTCAGGATTTCTAAGGGCGCAAATTTTTGATTTCACTCCTCACTACCTATCACAGATTTGAAGGCCATAAAATGCCAAAATAGCACAAAACCCCCCCCCCAAATGACCCCATTTTGGAAAGTAGACACCCCAAGCTGTTTGCTGAGAGGCATGGTGAGTATTTTACAGCTCTCATTTGTTTTTGAAAATGAAGAAAGAACATTTTTTTTTTTCTTTTTTTTTTTAAATTTTCAAAACTTTGTGACAAAAAGCGAGATCTGCAAAATACTCACAATACCTCTCAGCAAATAGCTTGGGGTGTCTACTTTCCAAAATGGGGTCATTTGGGGGGGTTTTGTGCCATCTGGGCATTCCATGGCCTCCGAAACTGTGATAGGCAGTGAGAAGTGAAATCAAAAATTTACACCCTTAGAAAGCCTGAAGGCGGTGATTGGTTTTTGGGGTCCCGTACGCGGCTAGGCTCCCAAAAAGTCTCACACATGTGGTATCCCCGTACTCAGGAGAAGCAACAGAATGTATTTTGGGGTGTAATTCCACATATGCCCATGGCATGTTTGAGCAATATATCATTTAGTGACAACTTTGTGCAAAAAAAAATTGTCGTTTTTCCGCAACTTGTGTCAACATATAAAATATTCCATGGACTCGACATGCCTCTCAGTATATAGCTTGGGGTGTCTACTTTCCAAAGTGGGGTCATTTGGGGGGTTTTGAACTGTTCTGGCATTTTATACACAACATTAGGAAGCTTACATCCACTCTTCTAACCACTTGAAGACAAAGCCCTTTTTGACACTTTTTGTTTACATGAAAACATATTTTTTTTTGCAAGAAAATTATGTTGAACCCCCAAACATATATATTTTTAAAGCAAAGGCCCTACAGAATAAAATGGTGGGTGTTGCATTTTTTTTTTTCTACACAGTATTTGCGCAGCGATTTTTCAAACGCATTTTTTGGGGAAAAAATACACTTTTTTTAATTTTAATGCACTAAAACACACTATATTGCCCAAATGTTTGATGAAATAAAAAAGATTATCTTAGGCCGAGTACATAGATACCAAACACGACATGCTTTAAAATTTCGCACAAATGCGCATTGGCGACAAACTACATACATTTTTAAAAGCCTTTAAAAGCCTTTACAGGTTACCCCGTTAGATTTACAGAGGTGGTCTACTGCTAAAATTACTGCCCTCGATCTGACCTTTGCGGTGATGCCTCACATGCATGGTGCAATTGCTGTTTACATATGACGCAAGACCGACGCTTGCGTTCGCAATTGGGCAAGAGAAGGGCAGGACAGGGGTGCTTTTTTTTTTATTATTTTTTTTTTAAATTGTTCCTTCCATATTTTTTTTTTTATCATTTTTATTGTTATCTCAGGGAATGTAAATATCCCCTATGATAGCAATAGGTAGTGACAGGTACTCTTTTTTAAAAAAAAACTGGGGTCTAGACCCTAGATCTTTCCTCTGCCCTCAAAGCATCTGACCACACCAAGATCGGTGTGATAAAATGCTTTCCCAATTTCCCAATGGCGCTTTTTATATCCGGGGGGGGGACATTCCCTCCCACTGCTTGTAAAAGCAGTCCAGAGGCTAATTAGCCACTAGGATTGCTTTTACATGAAAGCCGGCCGCTGGCTGAAAAGAATGATACCAAGATGATACCTAAACCCGCAGGCATCAATCTGGTATAACCAATCAAAGTCCAGCAACATACCAGTACGTTGCTGGTCCTTGTTGGACATGTATTGTAATCTTTTTTTTTCATGCAGCCAGGTGGCTGAACGAAAAAAGAGATTGATCGGTGGGTATGCCCACCATTAGAATACCGCCCTTCATCCACCCACTTCTAATGATGGGCATACATGCACCATTTATATATGCCGAAGCATGGGGGCATCCTCCCGCAAAAAAGTTATGCCGCACACACATGGTCGGACTTTTCCACGGGCAAGCCTCCGTCGGAATTTCGATCTTATGTACGTGGCATTAGGAGCAAAATCACTCCTCCGCCCCTGCTGCCCCAATGCTTTGGCATATTTGCTTCTTTTTTTTTTAACTGTGGTGGTGAAATCACCTCCTACAGCACTGGAGTCGCAGGGATCAGGCCTGTCTCTGCGAACGCTGCAGTTATGTTTGTTGTGTTTTGTAAGTGACAGTGATCGATTGATACTGCACTTGGGTGGCCTGGGCTGGACGGAGGGGCAAAACGCAGGTGCTAGCATGTATCTGGGCTGATCCCGCTAACACTGCATTTTTGGGAACCCTAAACTGCAGGGGACGCTAGTATAGATCTGATCAGATCAGATATTGATCTGTTCAGATACTATACCACTAAGGGAGGTGTATGCTTCACGCATGGGTGTTAGCGTTACTGGCACTAACCTGACGCTGCCTGGGGTGTGACGCAGACCCTCTCTGACGCTAAAACCTAATTGATATCACCCGCCGGGCGATCAGGGGGTTAAACCTTTATTGGGTTATATACGGCGGGTGCCCTGACACTATAAAAAGCAAACTAACTAACCAGCGTCACCCGTAACACTTATATGATGATCACTGGTGAAAGGGTTAACTAGGGGCAATTAGGGGGTTAAAACCTTTATTAGATAATATATGGGGGTACCTGACGCTATAAAAACCTGCGACGAACCTAAAAAAAATTACTGGCTACCGATCTGCATCACCGACGCTAAGACAGCAATCAGAAAAATGATCGCTTAGCGACAGTGGTGATAGGGGGTGAAAGGGTTACCTGGGGGGCGATCAAGGGGGTTAAACCTTTATTAGATAATTTATGGGGGTACCTGACACTATAAAAACCTGCGGCGAACCTAAAAAAAAATACTGGCTACCGATCTGCATCACCGACGCTAAGACAGCGATCAGAAAAATGATCGCTTAGCGACAGTGGTGATAGGGGGTGAAAGGGTTACCTGGGGGGCGATCAAGGGGGTTAAACCTTTATTAGATAATTTATGGGGGTACCTGACGCTATAAAAACCTGCGGCGAACCTAAAAAAAAAATACTGGCTACTGACCTGCATCACCGACGCTAAGACAGCGATCAGAAAAATTATCGCTTAGCGACAGTGGTGATAGGGGGTGAAAGGGTTATCTGGGGGGTGATCAAGGGGTTAAACCTTTATTAGGGGGGGTTAGGGGGCTACACTGGACCTAAAACTAAATGTAGTGACACTTTTACAGTCACAAATGTCACTGATTGCAGTGATCAGTAAATAAATGGTCACTGCAATCAGTGACACTGTGGCTGGGGGGTGATCTGGGGGGGCGATTTATGTGCCTATGTGTGCTGGTGTTAGTGTAGTGTTTGTGCACTAACCTTGATGTCTTCTCTTGTACGACGCTCGGTATATGTGAGCGCCGCACAGGAGATGACATCACTTCCTCCTGCTTTCTCTGTCTGTGTGTACATTCGACAGACAGAGGGGGCATTTCTATTCGCCGGGAGCGATCGCGGGGGGGTTGCCGGAATCGAACGGCCATCCCCTCATGTCGGATCGCTCCCCAACGAATTCCGACCTCTCACTGTACAGAAGGGGGGTCCGATCGGACCCCCCAACTGTACAAAGGCAATCCACGTACACTGTACGTGATTGTGCCTGTCGGTGCCATTGTGCCGACGTATATATACAGTGAGCGGTCGTTAAGTGGTTAATGTCTTTACTAAATAAGTGCAGTATTATTTGGAGATTATGTCACTATTCTATAGTGGTTGTAAGTTACTAGCTTCATAGAACAGTGGGTAGACCTTCAAGTGGTATCCTTGTCAGCTCATTCAATCCTGAGACACAAAGGTCAGAAGCTTGCTGCTGATTCTCTTCAGCCTTATTGGCATTTCTATCAGTCTTTGGATAAAGATGTCAGATATTCCATTGCCTGCTCTTCTGGGATGCTCTTGGGTATCTTCTCTTATGACCTGGCCTCACTATATCTTTGAACTTAACCGTTCTTTTTCAAAGAGATCCTTTGGGAAAAGGCTGCCAAAGTTAAAGGAAAATATCTCTTTAGGGGATAAGAAATCACTTACAAAGTGACAGACATTTTGGGCTGTAATGATTTTTAGACTATAAACTAATCAATGTTCAAGATGCCTGGGGACTCATTAAATGACTTGTGTAATTTTTGTAAGGGAAACCTAAAGCTGCATTATAAGCAAGGCAGGTGATGACCTAATTGACCCTTTCTCTTTTTTTTCTTTTTCACATTTGTTTTTGCACGATTCAATTGCAGCAAACAGCTCTACTTAGCATTCTTAACTTCTGTCTAGAGATACAGCACCTCAACCTTGGAAGCTGTGTTTTGGTAAGTACTTAAATGGTAGTTTTTGTCTTTTGCTTATTTACTTTTTATCATATTTCTAAATTCAGTTTAGATATACTGTAGGTGTTGTACAGAGCCATAATGTAGTCTTTGATGTCTATTTTTAACAGGTAAAATTTGCTAATTCACTTTTTTTGGAGAAATATAATTTACAACTATAATGCATATTAGTAAGGTTTTTAGAAAATGGTGCCATTTTAAACTTGGCTTAATCTATTCACTTTAATGGTGGACAGCTAGGTTTATCCCCATTTTTGTGACATTTCCCTTTTTTTTTTTTTCTTTTCTTTTGGTCAGTCTTTTTACGTTTCACAATTTTTTACAGTTTTCCTAAACATTGTAATTTCCAATATCGGAGTTTTTTTTAAGCTTGAGGAACACTGGGAAAAGCTTTGCAGCAAAATTAAGTGATTAGATTAGAGGTGAAACAAACAAATGATTTACCAGTCTTAAAGCTGATCTCCAGGTTTAATTTAACTTTATATAGTCTTTTTTTAAATGAAGCTGATCCAAATTAACTATTTACTTAACTAAAAGAAGCAGCAGCTTGGAGTCTATTAATAAATACAATACTTCCTCTGATTGGCGAAGGTGGAGAGGCAGACTGATAACATTTAAAAAAATCCACCTTTACTTCTTGTGAAAAAATAAATAAATCCACCTTTCGCCAATCAAAGGAAGCTTTGTATTTATTCATTGAATACAAAGCTCCCTCTGAATGGCTGAGCATTATTCAGCCCGACTCCATTTTGTTCCAGAATTGGGACTGGAAGTTGTCTTCTGCTGCTGAAACACAGCGCTGTATAGGCAAAGTTGTATTCTGTTGTACGAGAATTTTCGTAAGTTTAGTAAGCTCTTCATTTTTGATATGAGACTAGCATGCAAAAAAAAAGACGATCATTCGTAACACTTTAGAAATGCTTGATTAACACGTCATAAATTCTATAGGTGCTGTTAAGGTGTTGTTACAGAACAATATTATTGCAAATAATGGAGGTGTCTCACAAGTGTCGAAGTGTGACAATGCTACCACTTCTGTGTGTACAGCACTGTGTGGTGCCCCTTGTAATATGGCTTTTTAAGCAGAGGCCCTAGAGAATAAAATGGTGGGTGCTGAATTTTTTTATGTCATGCTGTATTTGTGCAGCGGTTTTTCAAACGTAAATGTTTTGGAAAAAATACACTTTAATAAAGTTTACTGCACACAAACACAATATAATACCCCAAAAAAATGATTGCTTGCTTCCTCCCTGGAGACTTTGCATTCTGGAGCAGCCATATTTGTGTAACCTCAGACTGCGAATAGAGATGTTACTTTATGACAGTAGCTTGGGTCAGACATTCAATTCCTTACAAATTAAATCTGAACTTTCTTACAGATGAAGTGTAACAATGGGCAAAATAAAACATGTCATGCAGTCTGTTACTAGCATTAACACAGCAGTTTTTGTTTTTCTCAGTTGCCGCTGTAACATAGTTATATTAATTGTTGATCCTGCCAGCAGATCAGTTATTTTTCTACTTCCTTTAACAAGGTGATAACACTGTTTGTTCTGCAGTGAAGTTGTGCAGCAGTGTGGTCACCATGTAAATAGGGTAATCTTGGATAAACATGTAGTCCTTACAGGGCTGTGCTTTGATTTCAGAATGATGTCAGGGGGTTTTCTTCTCTTTGTTTAGCACTTCACCTCCAATGAGCAAAGGGTTTATTTTATGAATTCTGTTGTAACTCTAATGCTTCTACCTTCAAGATAATAGGTATACAATCTAATAATTTCTTTTTTTTTTGTACAGGGCTCTTCCATTAGTAATTTAACACTTCCCCTCTGGCCTATTGTAAAATGACGGTCGAGTGGGAGCACTACCACCCTGGGCAGACGTCCTATGATGTCTTCCAGGTGCGCACCTTAGGGGGCACACAGACAGATTGTTGTACCAGGCCGACCCGGTACCATGTGATTGCTGTGACCAATTACAGGGATCACATTCAATAGTACACAGGGACTTCCAATTATAGCCATTCATTGTGTACTATTGTGATCTCTGTAAGTGGTTACAGTGATCACATGGTACAAGGGCTAACCACAGCAGACCTGTACCATGTGATAGCTGTAGGCAATCACAACTATCACAGTAGTACACGATAGCACATAAATAGATGTCATTCACCAAAATGCTTTGCTTATAACAGTGATTAGATCATCACTGTAATAAGCAATCATAGTGGGGAAAATAAAAAACTGATCACCTCCCTTAGAGCAGCACAGTGTTACTATGGTGACACAGTACTGCTCTGGTCACAGTATGTAAAAAAAATTGTGGAAAATAATTGAAACAAATTATTAAAAAAATTTATGTTTTAACTTTTTTACATCAGTCCCTAATGCCCGCTGCACCAGTCATATGATAACACTGTACTTCCCTGGTGACAGTATATGTTAAAAAAAAATAATGTATTTTCTTTTTTCTTTTTCCAAAAAATTGTGGCAAAAAATTGCAACTTCAAAAAGCTCACCCTGCCTCTTACTAAATACCTTGGGCTGTCTACTTTCCATAAAGGGGTCACTTGGGGGGCATTTTAGGGCCTGAAGAAATCAGATAGGCAGTCGGTACATTAAAAATGATAAATTTCCAAATGCATATATACCATAGTTTTTAGACTCTAACTTTCATACAGACTAAATAATATACACTGATTTGGGTTATTTTTTTTACAAAAGAAATGTAGCAGAATACATTTTGGCCTAAATTTATGAAGAACGATTATTTATTTGCAAAATGTTAATAAAAATGAAGAAAATCTGGGGTGGGTTTACATTTTCGGTATCTCTTTTTAAATTTTATTTGGAAAAAAAAACTGAGATGATTAAATACTACCAAAAGAAAGCTCTATCTGTTTAAAAAAAATTATAAAAATTTCATTTGGGTATAGTGTTGCATAACTGACTAATTGGCATTCAAAGTGTGACAGCGTGCGGAAGTATGAAAATTTGCCTGGGCAGGAAGGGAGTGAAAGTGTCCGGTGTTGAGGTAGTTAAGCAACCCATTGACATGCAGTCTGCATGAAAAAAATAATAATGCTGACCTCCACCTGTTTTTGTTTTTGGCAGATTGAAGATTATGACCTAATAGCTTCTGTTATTGGTGCCAAATGCAAAAAGCTACGTTCCCTAGACCTGTGGAGATGTAAAAATATTACTGAAAAAGGGTTAGCAGAGCTGGCTGCTGGTTGTCCCCTTCTTGAAGAGATTGATCTTGGATGGTGTCCTATGCTGCATAGTGGGACTGGATGTTTTACCAATCTTGCCCGCAAACTCACAGGTCTGCGAAAGCTGTTCCTTACAGCCAATCGGTCTGTTTGTGACTCTGATATAGAAGAACTAGCTGCAAATTGTCAACATCTTCAGTATTTAGATATCCTAGGTAAGTAGTAGTAAGGTTACTTGTAACCTGATGAAGCTGTTGGAGTTTGTGTTCTACCAAGGCTTTTTCTAACCAGTCATACTGGACGTAATTGTAGCCGTATTAGTGCAATTGTGACAGATAAAAATAAGTACTGTCCGTGATACTTTTTTTATTTGCACTAACATACAATTTTTCAGGACAAGCTTTCGGGTATGTCCCCTTCTTCAAGGTCCAAGCAGTACTGATCCCCTCAAGTCTATAGCTCTCCCTCTGTCTTATCTCACTAACTCTGCAGCTATCTTTATTACCATTGGTTTGTATTTGGGTTTTTTTTTCCTTTCCCTCTGAGATTTTTTTCTTGTTTTGTTTTAACATTCTGCTAAAAAAATTGTGAATCAGTACTGCTTGGACCTTGAAGAAGGGGACATACCCCAAAAGCTTGTCCTGAAAAATTGTATGTTAGTGCAAATAAAAAAAGTATCACGGACCGTACTTAATTTTCTCTAACCAGTCAAATTCTCAATCCCTGTTACCTCATTTAAAAGAAAAAAAATTCTAGAGCATAATTTTGTAATTTTGCAAATAAATAAATAAATAGAATGTCACAAATGAAGACTTCGTTCAGCAGAGACCTTCTGGTATGTGCAGTGACTTGTGAGTGCCATCTTTAAAACATACCATAAAATGTTTTCTTAAAATCAAGTCACATGATAAACTATTTTCCTTCCTACTGTTTCAAACATTGATGCCCAGGAAGAGGATTTGCTGGTCATTTTGTTAAAGCAGAGCTTCACTCTCTTAATCAACATTGTATTCCCTATTTTGATTCCTGTGATGTCTGGGTCGCTCTGATTCTCTATGCATTCTGGGCAGGTCATAGCTGGTAAGTGAGACCAGCAGAGTTCTATACAAAGTTTCCTGAAAAAAAATCACAGCACCCTGTCTCAGTATTACTTTCAAGAGCCATCAGCCCTGATGTAATCAATGGGCTAGCTATTAGGATAAATTATGCAGGCTGAAGGAGTGGCATTCCTAGGCATACTGCATTTGTATGCACCCTGCCCTAAGGTAAGGCCCCATGCACACGAGACGCCGGTGCAAACTCTGCTGAACACACGTTTTTAAAGGCTAAAACCGGCGTTTAAAAACGCCCGTTTTACCGCGTTTGCGTCTATAGGCGTTTAGTTAAGAAACATCATAAGACCCTCCCTAAGCTCAAAAAACAGTATTATTTACCCATTTCAGCCATTTTGGGAGACCAGCAACTGAGAGAGCAGCAGTGTACTTGTATTTAGCGTGTCACTTGCCACATCATCTGCCACAAGCTGTGGATTGTCCACTTGCCACGTCACCTGATACGTCACCTGGCCACGTCACCTGCCACAAGTTGTGAATTGTCCACTTGCCACATCACCTGGCCACGTCACCTGCCACAAGTTGTGAATTGTCCACTTGCCACATCACCTGGCCACGTCACCTGGCCATGTCACCTGCCACATCACCTGCCACAAGTTGTGGAATGTTCACTTGCCACGTCACCTGCCACATCACCTGCCACAAGTTGTGCATTGTCCACTTGCCACGTCACCTGCCATGTCACCTGGCCACGTCACCTGCCACAAGTTGTGGATTGTCCACCTGCCACAAGTTGTGGATTGTCTACAGTGCAATGCAAGCAATTACAGTTTTTTTTCAATATTTTTTTAATGGTTTTTCATCATTTGCCATCATTTTTGAGATTTCTAATGTAAAAAAATAGGTCACCTTTAAAAACGCTTATAAACGAAAACGCGGCAAAACGCCGGTACCGCGTTTTGCCGCGTTTATCGGCGTTCAGCCACGTTTTGCGTCTGAAACGTGGAAAACTTTTGCATCTGAACCCATTTTTTTGCTTCTGGAAAAACGAGGTTAAACGCAACTGCCTAAAAACGGCAATAAACAAGACTGTGTGCATGGACACATAGGATAACATTGAATGTGTTCAGGAGAAGTTGAAAAGTGTCCAACTGCCTCTGAACATGCGTTTAACAGCGTCTCGTGTGCATGGGGCCTAACTCCTACATACGATGCTGAGCCTCCATGATTGAAAGAACTCAAATACAATAAATGAAATAGTGGACCAGGGACAGTCGTCAGATTCCTGCTGAATCAGCCAAAATTTGAACTGTAGATATCCCTGTTGGCACTAATAGGCTTGACAAACTTCAATCTGAAAATTGGAGAAGCCAGTGGAAATTTTTTTGGCCGAACAGTGACTTTATCCAATCAGATGAGCAGTGACTTTCAGAATACAATAGCTGGCAGAGGAGATTCCTCCATCCATACTGTTTAGCATGGATGGTTTTTATTCTATTGATTTATCTCCAATGCTTTAAACATGTATACCAATGTATGGGCCTGGATGGTGAAAATTACAGGACAACTCCCATCATAATAATGTATGCATTGCATTGTAAATTTTAAAATCAACATGGCATGAGTTGGAAAAACAAAACACTGGTCTGCATGTTTACGCCTTGGCTGAATTCTAAGCCCAAAGATAAATTATTTAAAAGCTAACTGTTCTTGGCATACGTCTATATTTCTTGTGTTTTTTTTTTTTTTCGTTTTTTTCTAGGTACTAGAATGGTGAGTCCTGCAGCCTTGCGAAAATTGCTGGAATGCTGTAAAGAACTTATTCTACTGGATGTGTCCTTCTGTTCACAGATCGACAGCCGAGTAGTACAGGAATTTACCTCACGATTTCCTAATGTGTCCATCAAGAAGAGTTTTACTCAATAATTAGAATGCTGCAGAATCTTTTTTTTATTATTATTTAATAAGAAACGCAGATCTTTTCTTCCATTTTGTCAACAGTGGCTCATTGGGAAATCTACTGATTTAGATTAGTTTAGTAAATTTAAAGTAAACATTTGAAATTGTAAGGGTACATCCAAATCTTGTACCCTAAATCACCCAGTGGCTTATTATATTTCTTGGAGGCCTGTTGATGAAATGTTGCTGGTGCTCCCAAGCTACACCATTCAAACTGCAACTTTCTCGATACACTAAAAGGATAAAATATTCAGCAAGGAGAGTGAAACACTCTAAAAGGTGTTTAATAAGTAGACTTGCCTCAGAACTGAAGCTTGGCGAGCTAACATACAGAGGCCCTGTGAAATATAGGAAATTAGTTGGTGATTAAACATGCTGCTATCTTCCCAAAATTACAACGTTTTAATGACTACTTTGACTATAATTTTCTGTTTTTAATTAAAAAAATAAACACTTCACGTTAAAAATAAGACTTCCCCGTGCCCAAGTGGCCAACACACACAAGAAGAATTATTTAGCAATAGTTCTCTTTATGCCTATTTATTTATTTATTTATTACTCTGATATAAAGATTTTTTTTTTAAATTGATAATAATATAAAGTAATACACAGTGTATTTTTAATTTTGCAAGTTGAATTTGCAAAATAACATGAAGTTTCGTGAGCTGACACTGCACTGGCCAGTTTTGTCAACCACTGAAATATGTGAATAGATTTGTATCTAGCATATGCAGTTCATGCTTGTTGATCTAATGTAATAGCATTGAAAGTTTTTTTATAGTGTCCACGGACGTCTGTTTATGATGCAGCACATATATATATATATTGAGTTGTTTGGAAACAAACAATACAGTGCGGCTGTCCATAAGTAGAGATTGTGATTTTTGTTCTTGCTGCCTTCCACATCTTGCACCTTTTGGAGGTTTGGAGGAACATACAAACTTGCTTATGAGGAAGCCCAGAGGTAAAATACAAAACAATATTTACCAGGTCTGCTTTTTGTTCTTTGGAAGCAGTGTTTACATGATTAAGTAGATACAGTATGCATATTCATTACTGTAGTTTGTATGGAGTTTTGTGCATTTCTGATATTTCAATGGGCCGGGAGAGGAATTATTTTCAGTTTTTGCTCTTTACAGGTGAATAATATACAGTAAAAGCAAAGTGCTGTGCATGTGAGCTAATGGGTTTAAATACTTAAATTGAAATTCTGATGGCCACTTTATTAGTTATAAACGTTGTTGAGGGTCTAGCAAGCGGTCAATTTCTAATAAAATTTAGGAACTACTTAAGAGCGCCTGTAAGAACAGTATATATGGGAGCTTCCATTTCTGATTTATTTTTAAAAGGTGCATTATACAACTGGCTTCTCTACCTAGCAAGTCACTAAACTGCTATAGGCATGCAAAATGAGAGTTACGACTTCAGTGACTACATGTTTATTTCAATTCAGTGGCTTGCTAGACAGCAAAGTTGGGATCAGAATCACAGATGTAAGCCTACAGCTTTTGAAATGAGTCTGCAATGGCTGTTTCCAAGTAACTTTCTTCACAGGTTTCCTTTAAGAGAGATGTAATAATATGCAGCATGTATAGGAATGATGTGGTTCATACTGTATACTGCATTCCATTTATCAAAATGTGCATTGATGCATTGCACAGACTAGTCTCTGGAGAAAAGTGTACTGTATTTGTGGAACATAAGACACTTCTTTAAAGTAAACCTACCATGAGAGAATTATATGGGCCGCTATTAGTGAACTATTTTTGAAAATTCTAGGTACCTGGCCCAGCTCTGGCTTCACCGCTTCTTAATCAGTCCTGCATTAAATATGTAGCAAGAGAAAAGTAACATTTTCTTTTTGTTTACACTTGTTTGGATTTATTGCCTATATGTCTCTTATGGTTAGTTTCCTTTAAAACCCATTGGGCCTAAATACATTTGTATTGCAATCTGTTATTACTAAAACCCTAATTCCTTTTTTTTTCCTTTATGCTTTCTTTTCCATTAATTATTTTCTTCTGTGAACAAGAAGGTGTATGTCTGAAACCTTAAATTAATTAAAATGGTTGTTGTACTAAGATTCCTTCCTTCTCTGTCATTGTGGTTTGGAGATTCTCATATCTTCATGTATCTTTGTGTATTCTTTTACCTAATGTAGATGGTGAAGGTGGTAGTCAGAAAGTCAGAGTATAAATGGTGCTATAAAGCAAATCATTGAAAAAGAGAAGCAAAGATGAACACCTATAAAGAAATTGAACATAGAAAAGAAAAAGGCAACAGAAGGTTAATGGGTACAAGTTAAAAACAGAACATATTGTTAAAATTCATACTTAACAGGGCACAACAGTTTTGCCTATTTTTTTTATTTCAAATGTACCTCTTTTTGTCACTAATTTAAAATATTTGCTGCTTCTAACTCTTTCATGTGACATAAAGCCTACTCAATTTGGATTACATGATTTTTGAATGCCAGGCTCATTGTGTTCTTTTCATGTCATTCTGTTTTCAGACAGATCTTGTCTTTTTAGACGTTCAGTCTGGTACCAGGATCATTAAGGCAAAACTGCAAAGTACAGCCGGTCTATATAATGAGTAAATATGGCTGCCCACACATACATACATACATACATACATATACACACTGTACATATAAAAAAGGTTTTTAGCACTCATAAGCAAATCAGTAGGATTGTTAATATTGTCTTTTACAATGCCTTAAAATATCTTAGAATACTATGGATCTTATCTATTTATTTAAAAAAATAAGATGGAACGAAAGACCCATTTGTGTAAAAACATTTATAAATAGATCCCATAGTGTTTGCATATATTTTCTTTCTTTATTATTTCTAGCACAAAAGTGTTTCAAATAAACTTTTACATTGTTTGTTTTAGTCATGCAAATAATAAATAATGCAGATGGTTATGTTATCTTTACATTTCCAGGCAGCAGGAGGGAAAAACATTATTTGTTTACAGGCCTCAATAAGGCAATCTAAAATTTATTGAAGCTGAACTTGACTTATGCTTTTGTTTAATTTCCTTTCCTGCCTGTTTGAATGAAGCATGTGGAGTTCTATTTAAAGAGAGACTGAAAGAGAACATCCTATGATAACATACTCCGGTATCATGGGTGCACCCTGTAATATTTACATAATGTAAAAGCTTGTACATTTTAATCAAAAATCTTTAATAAAATTCGCCCAACCCAATTATATGTTTTCTTTAGGCATATAAATGATTTTAGCCAACACAATGTGGGTTACGGTGTATCTATGGCTGTAGTGTATTGATGTGTTACTGACTTTAACTCCTTTCATTACATTTGTTGTATTGGTTTCTTTATGTTATACCTTCACTATAATTCAAATGGTTATTTCAAAAGTGGTTTAGTGGAATCTGTATAAGAACTGTATAAGAATATAAATTGGGCTAAAAATCGGTCTGGGATTCCTCTCAAAGGGTCAAAGCTTTGTCCACAGAATCCATGTACATCTTCTGGCAATTTTTATTTTGTCAGTGTTTGTAGTAGTGGATAGAAAAGGGAGACTGCCAAGTATCATATACTTCTACATGCCTACATGTTAGGAGAGGCCCTTCCAAGTGTCGATTTAGGATGTAAAATGTCCATAGCTCTGCCCCCACAAAGCAGTATCTGGAAGTATTCAAGAAGGTTGGTGTATGACAAAGTGTGGTTCAGATCTCTCACCTGCGTAGATGGAGACTCCAGGTTCCATGTTTGGGGAATGGTACTTGAGGTCATATGTTACACAGATATTATGAGCCACTGCAAAGACAGTGATTACATTGAGAGTGAGGGAAAACCTGGGAAAAAATAACAAGTAAATGTATTGTAAATCAAATATGACATGCTGCTTAGCCAAGTGAAATTCCAATTAAACACACATCTGGATAATTCATACTTGGCATAGGATGGAAAACAAATGCAAAAATGGGTTGCCTTAAGTAAAAACTGCATGTTTGATCAGTAGATACAGAAACCGACATGGACAAATTTGTTGATACCCGTCCATGAAAGCAAAAAAAACTTTTTTTCTGAAATAACTTGAAACTGACAACAGTAATCAGCATCCGTCCTTTGTATATTCCAGTTTTTTTTTTTATTAGTCTTTTTTTGAATAACAGAAAAAAAGACTACTATTACAGAGGACAAATTTGTCATAAAGAATAAAGACTTTACATAATACTCGTTTTAAGTTGAAATAAAACAAGGAAAGAAAAGTTTTCCATTACAGGAAATTATGTGACCCTCAGATCGTGCACACACAAATGTATGTTATTAAATGCCAAAAATAACTATCACACAGTGAACAACACAATTTGAACAGACCAAAGAATTCCATATATAGTGGGGAGAACAAGTATTTGATACACTGACGATTTTGCAGGTTTTCCTACTTAGAAAGCTTGTAGAAGTCTGTAATTTTTATCATAGGTACTCTTCAACTGTGAGAGACTGAATCAAAAATCCAGAAAATCACATTGTATGATTTTTAAATAATTAATTAGCATTTTATTGCATGACATAAGTATTTGATCACCTACCAACCAGTAAGAATTCCGGCTCTCCCAGAACTGTTTTTTTCTTTATGAAGCCCTCCTGTTCTCCACTCATTACCTGTATTAACTGCACCTGTTTGAACCAGCGGGACAACACCGTAGCTTCACAGAAGGGATTCCCCCTCCCCCTGACTGTGTTGATGGGGAATCAAGCTATTTATTTTTTTCCTGCAGCCTGTGGTTGCTGAAAAAAAAAACACACCTTCTATGGCCAGCTTAAACCTTTATTAAAAGAATTGAAACAGAAAAAAATTGAAGGGTCCTAGTTCATAAAAGGCATATACACTATATTACCAAAAGTATTGGGGCGTCTGCCTTTACACGTGCATTACATTTAATGGCATCCTAGTCTTAGCCCTGTAGGGTTCAATGTTGAGTTGGCCCACCTTTTGCAGCTATAACAGCTTCAACTCCTCTGGAAAGGCTGTCCACAATGTTTAGGAGTGTGTCTATAGGAGTGTTTGACCATTCTTCCAGAAGTGCATTTGTGAGGTCAGTCACTGATGTGGACGAGAAGGCCTCGCTCGCAGTCTCTGCGCTAATTCATCCCAAAGGTGTTCTATCAAGTTGAGGTGCAGTCCAGTTATGTTCCTTCACCCCAAACTCAATCTTCAGGGTAGCACAGTGGTGTAGTGGTTAGCACTTTCACCTAGCAGAAAAAGGGTCGCTGGTTCGATTCCCGACCATGGCACCATCTGCCTGGAGTTTGCATGTTCTCCCTGTGCCTGCGTGGGTTTCCTCTGGGTGCTCCGGTTTCCTCCCACCTTCTAAAGACATGCTGGTAAGTTAATTGGCTCCTGTCTAAATTGGCCCTAGTCAAGCACGGCGGGACCCTTCGGGGTAAGACCGCGCTATATCAAGATACCTCTTAACTCAACTCAATGTCTTTATGGACTTTGCTTTGTGCACTGATCCAAATCATTTGGTGGACGGGGATTATGGTGTGGGGTTGTTTTTCAGGGGTTGAGCTTGGCCCCTTAGTTCCAGGGGAGGGAACTCTTAAGGCATCAGCATACCAAGACATTTTGGACAGTTTCATGCTCCCAACATTGTGGGAATAGTTTGGGGGTGGCCCCTTTCTGTTCCAACATGACTGCACACTAGTGCACAAAGCAAGGACCATAAAGACATGGATGAGCGAGTTTGGGGTGGAGGAACTTGACTGGTCTGCACAGAGTCCTGACCTCAACCCGATAGAACCCCTTTGGCATGAATTAGAGTGGAGACTGTGAGCCAGGCATTCTCGTCCAACATCAGTGCCTGACGTCACTAATGCACTTCTGGAAGAATGGTCAAAGGGTGGGCCATCTCAATGAACTAAGACTGGGATGCCATTAAAGTTCATGTGCGTGTAAAGGCGGGCATCCCAATACTTTTGACAATATAGTGTATGTTGATCTGGACACAAATGATGCTAAAATTATTAATTTACAAGAAATATTGACAGTTTGATTTTTGACACGTTAATCTTCTTTGTGTTAATAGGGTTTGTTCAGAGTATGTGAAGTGTTCTAATCTGATTTTAACATTTTGCTGTCTCTATGTACAGTACTGTGCAAAATTTTAGGCAGGTGTGAAGAAGTATTGTAAAGTAAGAATGTTTTAAAATATATATATTTTACTTGTTTATTTTTATCAGTTTAAAAAATACTAAGGGAGCGAACAGAAGAAAAATTGAAATTACATCAATATTTGAATACCCTTTGGCTTCAAAACAGCATAAATTATTTTAGGTTTACTTGTACACAGCTTTTGAAGGCATTCAGCAATATGTTTACATTTCTAATACTTTTTCAAATTTGATTTGAATTCAGACAATTCATTATTTTGGACAAAATTTGGTTTCATTATTTATTTTGGATTTGTTTAAATTTTGTTCCTATTGTGATTTGGAACTTTGGATACATCCAAAATTCTGAATATCGAAAAATGTCTCAACTGCACATGTTCAGCGCTGAATTAAAACTCTTGTGCCACTGCGGGTGTTGTTAAGGCGTGCTCTGATAGACTTGTATAGGTGATTTGGAGAAGCACTGTAACAAGATGAAAGCAACATGGGGTATAATTTTCGAAGCCCAGCAAAGCAAACGCAACAGTGTGAACAGGACTGCAAGATTTCCATTTAATTTAGTGACAAGTGCTTTGACTGTCATTCAGAATTCTTTAAAAAAAAAGTGTGCCAAACGCCATGTTTGTCTAAACAAGCCCTAATAAAGTTAAACTGAAATTTAAAAAATAAGGTGGATATACAGGGTTTATAAATAGTGGGCATCTAGCACAAGACAGCTTTGTTAATGGACAAAATCCTGCTCTATATAACTTTCCCACATACCTCCTTACCCAGCCTATTTTCACTTTTTTTGAGATTCACATCGCTCTCAGGATTTCATGTTAATCTTCCAAAATGGAATGGTCTGAACTTTACCCCAATCCTGATTACTTAACAGTCTCTTTGCTCACTCTCACTTACAATTCTTTATAATAAGCCAACATACCTCTCCTTCTTACCAAAAACTCCAGGACCTCTTGACGTTTTGGGATTACACTCATATCTCATAGTTCAAAAGTATCTACACAATAAAGTGTTGCACTTGCCTATATGACCTTTAGGGATGAGCTTCGTGTTCGACTCGAACATCGGCTGTTCGCTGAATTGCGAACATTATGGGCCTGTTCGCACCAAATTCGAGTGGCGCGTCACGGCCCATAATTCACTGCGGCATCGCAGTGCATTGCTGGCTGATGATTGGCCAAGCATGCACTATGACCCGCATGCTTTGGCCAATCACAGCGCAGAAAAAACGGAGAGCCGTAATTGGCCAAAGCCAATGTTTGACCACAGTGTTGGGTACATGCTCCAGGAGTTAGATAGAGCAGGCAGGCAAGTCAGTTAGCTGCAGTTACAGTGTGTAGAGGATATATATGCATCCTAGGTGTTGTATATATATTTATACACTGTATTCAGTTTAGCTAGGTCCATTCCTGGTTTTCTCTATACTGTGGCAGGCAGGTGATTGTGCTAGCTGCAGACAGTCAGTGTTTCACTTAGTGTACTGTGTGCTTTGCATAGCATTCACCTAAAGCTTACCTAAATACAGTTAGTGACTATTATAGTGGTGTTCTCATAATAAACCACAAGCATAGAGCTGCAAGAATTTTCAGTTAGTGTACTGTGTTCCTCTCTGCACAGTTTTCACCTAAAACTAACTGCTGCTGCTGCTTTTCCCATACTAATACCACAGCAGCAGTACAGACATATATATATATATATATATATATATATATATATACATCCCACCTTTGTGCAGCTACATCTCACTGCAGACCATTAGTATGTCTGGAAGGCAAACAACGAGAGGCAGACAGTCACAAGGCAATAAAAGAGGGCAAACAGGCTCTGTGTCTAGAGGCAACAGTGCTGCTGGTCGTGGACACTGTGCATCCTCATCAGCACGTGGCCGTGGGACACGCTTGTCCTTCTTTTCGGCAGCTGGCCACGTTGAGCTGCAACATGCCCAAGACTTAGCGTGGTTGACCAAGCCGTCCTTCTCCTCATCCTCTCTCACCCAGGCTCAGGGTACTTTGTCTGGCAAAGCAGCTGCCAAAGCGGCCTCTTCCCTTGACTTAATGGCATCAGTCACTCCTTGCCTAGCCCCACCATGTCCTCCTGAGGAGTCCCCCGAACTGTTTGACCACAGTGTTGGGTACATGCTCCAGGAGGATGCCCAGAGTTTTGAAGGCTTTGATGATAGAACCCAGCTGGAGGAAGGCAGTAACGTGAGCTCAGAGAGAGGGGGTAGTAACGTGAGCCCAGAGAGAGGCAGTGCCCAACAAGGATAGCTATCTGGCAGTCATGTTCCCCTGGCTGCAGCATACTGCCAGATTGGCTCCAGTGATGAGGAGGGAGGGGATGATGAGGTCACTGACTCCACGTGGGTGCCCGAGAGGAGGAGGAGGCACATCTCCAACGAAGCAGGATGCCCTGCAGGGGCCAGCTTAAGGGCAGCACATCTTCCAGCTTGAGAATGTCACTCACAGCATGGATTAGCGCACTTACAAGTGCCCTATCTTGAGCTGACCCGGACGAGGGATCCTCCTCACTGGGAAGGTCCTGGTCCGCATCTTCTGACACACCAGAACCCTGAACTGGGGTCCTGAGCCGCAGCCAGGCCCAAGCCTGAGTCAGAACATTCCCCAGGAGATAGCGGGGGGAGGTTGCGCTTAGTACCCCCCTTGTGCCCGCACGCCGCTTCCACCCTGGTAACAAATGACTCCAGGACTGCCGACAAAGTGTACATGGGAACCGCAGGTGCAGGGGCACCGGTTGCTGCCTCTGGAATGTTTGGGGGAAAACGCCAGCTTCTTGCTCCACATTGCCCACTGACAGCCCTCAGGGACTTAGTCAAGACACCTGACAAAAATGTCCACCCTCCTTGCTGAACTGACCGGGGGGTTACCCAGGGGACTCACTGCCCAGCAAGAGACTGTTCAGCACCACTGCCCGCCCTCTATCCACACACAGCGTGTGTCTGAGGAACTCTGTGGTGAATAGCGCCGTTCGCGCTGTGCAGGAAGCCATCCAGCACTAGAGGCCAAAACCCATTTCAAAATGGTCGTCGAGTGCCACAGAGAAAAAGCGCGGACCACAAGAAAATGGCCGCCCTGCAATGCAGACCTGCGTCACAGTGCAAAAGGGCCGCCAAAGGGATTTTGCTATGCTAAACCCAGACACCTGAAAAATGGCGCCGGCGCTTCCAAAATGGCGGCCAAACACGAGGTGGACGAGGAGGCCGCAGCGTAGACTTCTGTGAGCAAACAACTACCCCCCACAAAGAGTGAGCCTGGACAGCCCCCAGCTGGGACCTGGAGCCCCCCTACAGGTATACGCTTGGTCGCAGTGAGCCCCGCAAGGGGGGGAGGAAAAAAGGGGTGACAGAGGGAGAGAGGGGAGGGCAAGAGAACCCCCAAACAACCCCCTTAGGAATGCCCAGCTGTTCTATCCTACTGAGGCAGGAGGAACTGTGCTTACCCATCCCTGCAAGGACCTGCTGGTGCGTTCCTGACAGACCTACAACCAAGCAGTACGGAGTAGCTGCCGGCCCGGTCCACTGTGACTGAGACAGCAAGCAGCCCGGTCATATGTGGCCGACCCCGCACGTAGCTAAGGCCTGCTCACACTCGATGGCTGGACTTGGGGGACTACAAGGATCTATAATATCCAGCCTGTCACCCAGCCGGCAGTTGATAGAAGATTTCTCAAAAGAAAAAAATAAATAAATAAATTTCTTCCGGACCCTGGGCCCAAAGGGAGCCAGGTCCTTCTCCTCTACTAGGCAGAAAAAAACTGAGCTGAGCTGCTGACTGCAGGGCACAGGGTTATGTCTGGAGGGACCGCCCCCTGGGCGGGGCTGTTCAACTCTGTTAAAGTAACATGTATTTAATATCTAACATGTTCTGCCTAGTCCTCTCCTATAGAACAGGAACATAACCCAACTGTCAAGAATCAAGGAGCTGTGTCCGTCCATGGACGAAAAGAGAAAAAGTCCTGAAAGCAGCAGTTTGTATACAACACTCCTACACCGCCCCTGCCCATTGGAATGAATGGGCAGCGCGTCCGAAGTGCCTGAAAAGCGCTTCAGAAGTGCCGCAAAATAAGCGCTTTTAACCCCTTCTTAGGAAGTTGAAAGCCCCCCGCTAGCAGCTGAAAAGCGATGCTTAAACAGCGATAAAGCACTGCTAAAGCTAGCGGTGCTTTACCACTAACATACCCGCCGCCCCAGTGTGAAAGCAACCTTAGAAATTTAAACTTATTTATTTATTTTCAAGTTCTTTATTTGTGCTGCAAAAACAGCACTTCAATAATTCAATTTCTTCCCAGCCACCTGTTTCTCAGTTTTCCTGAGGAAGTCACGTGACTCTGTGACGATACATGTTGGGAGGAGCCTATGACATCATGTCACAAACAGGAAGTGTGCAGGCCGTCATCTTGCACAAGCCATTTCTAATGTACTTGCATGTAATCTGATGTGCACCAGCAAATGTGCACTTTTGAAATTAAGATTTTCATTTTGGGCTTTATTTTTAATAAAAATAATACTAAATATATGGAGAGCTATATATATCCTTTTTTGATCTTTGCATATATAACCACCTAAGGATTGTTGTGGATGGAGTTTGGTTGAAAGAAATCCGTATACAGCAGAGAGGAACAAAACATCTGGCATATCATACCCTGTTTGAAAGGAAAGCACATGTGACCTGATTTTTATGGGGTCAAACCACAAGATGAGAGTATTGTAATGTTGGTGATGGGTTTTGCACAATACATGTTGGAGTTATTCACAAAAACATTGCAGAAAGTATACAGTAATTATGGCACAAGTGGACTTGCACAGTTGATTTTTGTTATTTGGATATATGATTTGTGACATTATATAATTTTACATATTATTTGCTTGCCACACGTGGGAAAACAGAGTGTACACAACAGTATCAGGGTGTATAATCAGCTACACATCACAATTACACGTTTATATTCATATATATTTGTTTTTCAACAAGTTTGGCATCATTACTTTCACACCATAGTGATTGCGCTGAGGATTTTTACTATCTTTAGTACCTATTTACCATTATTGTTTTTTGCTCAGTATTATGCAAGCTTGAAGCGAAGCTTCACCCTACAGGGCATGTCGTGCTGCCTTGACTCCTCCGAATCCCATCCTTAAAATGGAAATGTATTTATTTTGAAGTTCTTTATCTGTACTGCAAAGCAGAACTTTAACAATTTTCGCCTAGCTCAGAATTTTTCCCAGCCACCCTGTGGCAAATTTGCGCACGTGCCAAGAATGCTGCAGGGGAAGCCCAAAAGCTTACCTGTCTTTGTGCATGCGCAAAAAAATGACCGGCACGTATGCAGATGTGTTGATGGGTTTTGCCAGGACCTGAAGGCCAGACAGAGTCCATGGGCACATTTGCACATGTGCCAAAAAGGTGGTGCCCAACAGGGGCAGAGCCACAGATTAGGCAGACATGGAGTCACTTTTTATTTAATTTTTGTATCTTTTTATTGTTATAAAATTCAAGGAAACATCAGTTACATAGCAAATAAGCATATCTAAGCTTCAGCTTCATCCTTACATTATGTCATTATTACATATATATTTCCCATAGTCAATCCCCCCCCCCTCTAAAAAAAACAGGGCCTCTCTCGCTCCTCAGCCACCTCCGTTCTTCTGGGGCAATTTTTCCCTCATTCAGGTAATTTATATAGTCATATCTCTCCTTAACCACTTCAATACAGGGCTTTTTATACCACTTCCATACCGGGCCTATTCTAGCACTTCTCAACTACATGTACATCATTCTTTTGCTAGAAAATTACTCAGAACCCCCAAACATTATATATGTTTTTTTAGCAGACACCTTAGGGAATAAAATGACGGTCATTGCAACTTGTTTTCTTGACCGGTATTTGCGCAATAATTTTTCAAACACCCTTTTTGGGGAAAAAAAATGGTTTCATGATTTAAAAAATAACAAAACAGTAAAGTTAGCCCAATTTTTGGGGAAAATATGAAAGATGATGTTACGCCGAGTAAATAGATAACTAACATGTCACACTTTAAAATTGCGCACACTCATGGAATGGCGCCAAACTTCGGTACTTAAAAATCTCCATAGGCGACGCTTTATTTTTTTTTACAGGTTACCAGGTTAGAGTTACAGAGGAGGTCTAGTGCTAGAATTGTTGCACGCGCTCTAACGCACGCGGCGATACCTCACATATGTGGTTTGGACGGCGTTTACATATGTGGGCGGGACTTACGTGTGCATTCGCTTCTGATCGCGAGCTACCCGGGACAGGGGCGTTTTAATTTAATTAATTTTTTTTTACTTATTTATTTATTTTTTTACACTTATTTTACTTTTTTTTTTTTTTGATCACTTTTATTCCTATTACAAGAAATGTAAACATCCCTTGTAATAGGAATGTGTGTGACAGGTCCTCTTTATTGAGAGATGCAGGGTCAATAAGACCCCACATCTCTCCTCCAGGCTGGAAAGCATGAGATCGTGATTTTTTTTTCACTAATCTCATACTTACTAGCCGCAATGGCGGCTTTGTTTACATCTGAGGACCCGGACGTGACGTCATCACATCGCGCCCGGGCCTCCAACGGTCATAGAGATGACTGGTGACCATCTGGTCACCAGTCATCTCTATGCTCGTCACGTGACCCACCACCGACGCCGGACGATTCTCTCCGGGTCCCCGATGGCATGGGAGAGCCCGGAGAAGCACCGGATGGCAGGGGGAGGGGGGGGATGTCCCCTCCCGCTGCCTATAAGAACGATCAAGCGGCGGAACCACCGCTATGATCATTCTTGTGGTGCACAGAATCGCCGGCTGAAAAAAAGGATATCTGAATGATGCCTCTAGCTGCGGGCATCATTCAGATATCCCCCTTCAAACCCAGGAAGTCATATGACGTCCACCCAGGATGGGAGATCCCATCTGTGGACGTCATATTACTATGGCTGGGTATTGAAGTGGTTAAAGCGGAGTTCTGCCGAAAAAAAAATATTAAAAGCCAGCAGCTACAAATACTGCAGCTGCTGACTTTTAATATTAGGACACTTACCTGTCCTGGAGTCCAGCAACATCGGCAGCAGAAGACGAGCAATCCTCGGTGAGGGAACCAGGAAGTGAAGTCTTGCGGCTTCACTGCCCGGTTCCCTACGGCGCATGCGCGAGTCGCGCTGCGCTGTTCTCACTGGTCCCCGTTGTGTTCTGGGAGCCGAGTGTTTCCCAGAACACAATGGGTATTCTGCGGGAAGTGACGTACTACCCGCAGAATACCCGCAGAGAGGACTCCCGGAAGTGGGTGCAAATACCTGTCTTAGACAGGTATCTGCACCCCCCTGAAAGGTGCCAAATGTGACACCGGATGGGGGGGGAGGGTTCCGATGAGCGGAAGTTCCACTTTAGGGTGGAGCTCCGCTTTAAGCTCTGCCATTCCCTATGTCGCTTGATCCCCATAGACATCGATTAAAGTTATATATTCTAAAGATTTTTTTAACTTCAGTAATTTTTCCCATATGATGAAATATGCTTCCTGGGAGTCCTCTGCTGTATGTATTGTTTCCTCTATTGATCTCAACCAGTCCACCTTTACTACCCACTCCTTCATAGTCGGATCTTCTGAGGTTCTTCATAATCTCGGGATCAGACTTTTGGCTGCATTTAGTAAGTGTGGAACTAGGGTATTCTTATACTGAGTGACCGTTTTTCGCATGTCATGGAACAAGCATTTCCAAGGGCCCATCTGAATGTGTTCTCACTTTATATTTCTAATGTTTACTTCTTAGTTATGTAATTAAAACTTTATGTATGGCATATTGATAAAAAAGATGGGGAGAGTAGTTAGAGATGACTGATGATGAATAGTGTTGAGCGAACCCGAACTGTAAAGTTCGGGTCCGTACCGAACTTTAGCTTTTTCCCGAACCCGAACTTTGCGCAAAAGTCCGGGTTCGGGTTCGGCAATCTAATTACGCAGTTAGAAATGCTTCAGGGGCCAGCCAATCACCTTTTGATTAGCTGGTGTGCCCTTAGAAGCCATCATAGCCATGCCTACTAATGGCATGGCTGTGATTGGTCAGTGCAACATGTGACCCAGCTTCTATATAAGCTAGAGGCACACAGCACACACGTCACTCTGCTTCAGAATAGATAGGGAGAGGATCTTGTCTGCTGCTGCTGCTTTTAGGGAGAGATAGAAAAATACATGAGTTAGGCCTCGTACACACGGCCGAGATTCTCGTTGAAAAAAACATGTCGTTTTTTTCGACGAGATTCTTGGACAAGAAACTTGTCCCGGCCGAGTGTACACACGCTCGTTTCAAAGAACCCGCGGTTCTTTGAAAGGAGTGTACGCGGTGACGTCATCGACTACGTCGAGCATGCGCTCGTCACATTCGATGCCGTCGCCGCCATCTTGGTATACCCTACGTATGCCTAGGAAGCTACCGCGCATGCGTCAAATTCATTTCGAACATGCGCGGGCTTCCGGGCGGACAGGTAAGTGTACACACACTCACTTTTCTCGTCGAGAAACATGCCGAGGAGAATCTCGACGAGAAAATAGAGAGCAGGTTCTCTATTTTCTCGTCAAGGTTTCTTGTCGGTTTTCTCGACGAGAAACCCGCTAGCAGCGTACACACGACCGATTTACTCGGCAAGACCTCTCTGCCAGCAAGTTTCTTGCTGGTTCTTGCCGAGAAAATCAGTCGTGTGTACGAGGCCTTAGTCCTGATTCTGGAATCTGAGGGAAAAGATAGAGAGACAGTGTAGTGTAGGGCCAGGTTCCTGTTGGTGCTTTCAGGGAGAGAGATATATTATATAGGAATAGGAGTCCAGATTCAGAGATATAACTCAGCGATCTGCATAGGTTTAGCTGTTTGTGTTGCAGTGCAGTCTTTTTACACTGCCATGAGCCCAGTGTCAAAGAAAATCTACCTTTTATCTGCAAGCTCAGTGCACCAGCACTGCATATATTATGTTGAGAGATACACCGTTTCCATACTGTGGGTGTATTCTGCTCTTTGAAAAAGATCCATTTAGGGGAAAAAAAAAGGCACTTTATTGTGCTCTTTTCCAAAAGACCCATAGGGCAAAAAAAAATAAAAAATTTGCATTTTATTTTGCTCGTGCAAAAAAAGACCCGTTTAGGGCAACAAAAAAAAAAATTGCACTTTAATGTACGCTTGCAAAAAGAGCCATTTAGGGCCACAAAAAATATTTTGCAGTGTGTTATACATATGTGGAGGCGTGTGAAATAAACCATTTCTATATATTTGTCTTCTACTGTGCTATACTAAAAAAAAAAACATTTTTTTTTGAATAGCATTTTCTGCAGTTCTGTAGCTGTGCGATTCAGCGGTTACGTACTGTGGGTGTGTTGTGGTCTTCCAAAAAACGCCATTTAGGGCCACAAAAAATATTTTGCAGTGTGTTATACATATGTGGAGGTGTGTGAAATAAACAATTTCTATATAGTTTTCTCCTACTGTGCTATACTAAAAAAACAAAATTTTTTTTGAATAGCATTTTCTGCAGTTCTGTAGCTGTGCGATTCAGCGGTTACGTACTGTGGGTGTGTTGTGGTCTTCCAAAAACACCCATTTAGGGCAAGATCCTAAATTTGGAAAATATGAGGAGAAGGTCAAAGGGACGTGGTGGCCCCGGTCGTGGTGCTGCTGGTGGAGCTCCTGTTGCAGGGAGAGGACGTGGTGGATCTGTGCCAGATACACGCACAAGTGAAACACCTTCCTCAGGTGCGAGTAGGCGACCGAGCCTGCGATGGTATTTTGTCGCGCCTAATGAGGCTGTATGAATGTTTAGGCCAGGACAAGTACAGGCGATAGTAGATTGGGTTGCTGACAGTGCCTCGGGTTCCTTCACATTGTCTCCCACCCACTCTTCTGATGAAAGATCAGAGTTGGCACCTGAAACCCATGTCCATCAGTCTTTCACCTCACCCCCTTGCAAATCAGCCAAGCAGTCTGAGCCCCAAATCATGCAGCAGTCTCTTCTGCTTTTCGATGACTCTGTTAGCAGGGTTTCCCAGGGCCATCCACCTAGCCCTGCCCCAGAAGTGGAAGAGATTGAGTGCACCGATGCCCAACCACTTATGTTTCATGATGAGTACATGGGAGGACCATCGCAGTACGTCTCGGATGATGACGAAACACAGGTGCCAACTGCTGCTGCTTTCGCAATTGTGCAGACAGACAAGGAGGGCAGGGGTGAAGACTGGGTGGAAGATGATGTGGAGGACGATGAGGTCCTCGACCCCACATGGAATCAACGTTATGCAGGTGACCAGTGTAGTTTGGAGGAAGAGGCGGTGGTCGCACAGAGCCACCAGCACAGCAGAAGAGGGAGCAGGGTGCAAAAGCGGAGCGTCCGTCCCCTAGACAGTATGTCTGCTACTGCCCAATGCAGCAAGGGACCGAGCACACCAAAGCCAGGTCCAAGGAGTTCCCTAGCGTGGCAGTTCTTCACACAATGTGCTGATGACAAGACACGAGTGGTTTGCACGCTGTGCAATCAGAGCCTGAAGCGAGGCATAAACGTTCTCAACCTGAGCACAACCTGCATGACCAGGCATCTAAGTGCAAAGCACGAGCTGCAGTGGAGTAGACACCTCAAAAACCAAGAAAGGTCTCAGGCTCCTCCTGCTTCCTCTTCTGCTGCAGTCTCGGCCTCTTCATCCACCTCTGTAGTGACAGTGACACCTGCCACCCCGCAAACAGAGGATCTGCCAGAAACACTACCACCTGGGTCACCAACCATCTCCACAATGTCCCATGGAAGCGTTCAGCTCTCTATCTCCCAAACATTGGAGCGGAAGAGGAAGTACCCCCCTAGCCACCCGCGATCCCTGGCCCTAATTTCCAGCATTTCAAAACTCCTGGCCTTTGAAATGCTGTCATTCCGTCTGGTGGAGACTCAGAGTTTTAAAAGCCTGATGGCATTGGCTGTCCCACAGTACGTCGTGCCCAGCCGCCACTACTTTTCCAGGCGAGCCATCCCTTCCCTGCACAAGCAAGTGGGGGACAAAATCAGGTGTGCACTGCACAACGCCATCTGTGGCAAGGTCCACCTAACTACGGATGCGTGGACCAGTAAGCACGGTCAGGGACGTTATATCTCCCTAACAGCACACTGGGTAAATGCAGTGGCGGCTGGGCCTGAGGCAGATAGCAGTTTGGCGCATGTCCTTCCACCACCGAGGATTGCAGGGCGCTTCAGTTTGCCTCCTGTTGCTAACTCCTCCTACTCCGCTTCCTCATCCTCTACCGCCTCCTCATCCGGTCAGCGTAACACCTTCACCACCAACTTCAGCACAGCCAGGGGTAAACGACAGCAGGCAGTTTTAAAACTTTCCTGTTTGGGGGAAAAACCCCACACCGCGCAGGAGTTGTGGAGGGACATGGAACAACAGACCAATGAGTGGTTGCTGTCAGTGAGCCTCAAGCCCGGCCTGGTGGTGTGCGATAATGGGCGAAATCTCGTAGCAGCTCTGGGCCTAGCCGGTTTGACGCACATCCCTTGCCTGGCGCATGTGCTGAACTTGGTGGTCCAGAGGTTCCTTAAAAATTACCCCAATATGCCAGAGCTGCTGCAGAAAGTGCGGGCTGTGTGTGCGCACTTTCGGCGTTCTCACCCTGCTGCTGCTCGCCTGTCAGCGCTGCAGCGTAACTTCGGCCTTCCCGCTCACCGCCTCATATGTGACGTGCCCACAAGGTGGAACTCCACCTTGCACATGCTGGCCAGACTGTGCGAGCAGCAGCAGGCGATAGTGGAGTTTCAGCTGCAGCAATCACGCGTGAGTCGCTCTGCGGAACAGCACCACTTCACCACCAATAACTGGGCCTCCATGCGAGACCTGTGTGCCTTGTTGCGCTGTTTCGAGTACTCCACCAACATGTCCAGTGCCAATGACGCCGTTCTCAGCGTTACTATGCCAGTTCTATGCCTCCTTGAAAAAACGCTTCGGGCGATGATGGAAGAGGATGTGGCACAGGAGGATGAGGAAGCGGGATCATTTCAAAGGCTTTCAGGGCAGTCTTTCACAAGTGGCTACGAGGGTGGGTTCCTGCACCAACAAACGCCAGGTACACAATTGTCCGGCAGAAAGGGCACAGTTCTGGAGGATGACGAGGTGGAGAAGGAGGAGGAGCCATTTTCACAGCAGGGTGGCACCCAGACCAGCTCGTGGCCATCACTGGTGCGTGGCTGGGGGGATACAGAGGACACAGACGATACACCTCCCACAGAGAACAGCTTTTCTTTGCCTCTGGGCAGCCTGGCACACATGAGCGATTACATGCTGCAGTGTTTCCGCAATGACCGCCGAGTTGCCCACATTTTAACTGGTGCTGATTACTGGGTGGCCACCCTGCTGGATCCCCATTACAAGGACAACGTACCGTCCTTAATTCCCTCACTGGAGCGGGATCGTAAGATGCGCGAGTACAAGCGCACGCTGGTAGACGCGCTGCTGGTGGCATTCCCACCTGACAGCGGGCGTACGGTGGAAGCACAAGGCGAAGGTAGAGGAGGAGGAAGAGGTCGCCAACGCAGCCGGGGCACCGGCAGCACCTCAGAAGGCAGGGTTAGCATGGCTGAAATGTGGAAAAGCTTTGTCAGCACGCCACAACAACCAGCACCACCAGCTGAGATGGAACGTCTTAGCAGGAGGCAGCATTTCACCAACATGGTTGAGCAGTATGTGTCCACAGGCCTACACGTACTGGATGACGGGTCTGCCCCCTTTAACTTCTGGGTCTCCAAATTGGGCACATGGCCTGAGCTTGCCCTTTATGCCTTGAAGGTGCTGGCCTGCCCTGCAGCCAGTGTATTATCTGAACGTGTATTTAGCACGGCAGGGGGCGTTATCACAGACAAGCGCAGTCGCCTGTCCAGAGCCAATGTGGACAAGCTCACGTTCATTAAAATGAACCAGGCATGGATCCCACAGGACTTGTCCGTACCTTGTGCAGAATAGACATGTATACCGGTGTTGTGACAAAAACTGTCCGGCCATCGGATTGTGTCCGGCCCATACTGCGAAGGCGCAGCGCTTGCGCAGTACAGAGGACAAGGAGATTCACAAAATCTCAGAAGATGAACGGCGCCTGCGCAGTGAGTGCAGGTTCAAGCCCCACCATCCAAGTGGACATACGGTAGCACATAGTAACAGGGCCCCTCACGGGCTCGGTTCGATCGCCACGCTTCGGGCACGGCCTCACTTGGCTCGGCTTGAACCACGGATGGTGTGGCCTTCACCTGAACTCACCACGCAGGCGCCGTTCGTCTTGGGAGATTTTCGAAATCCCCTTGTCCTACATGCTGAGCAAGCGCAGTACAGGGTGGACACTATTTGATGGGGGACAGAATTCGACACATCACCGGCCTTACCCAGCCATTGTTGTATTTTTGAACCAGTGTTGGCTACCTCGTCCTCCTCCACCACCGCTTCCACCTACACAGCCACATCCACCGCCACCTCAACCTCCTACTCCATATGGACCTCGTCCTCCTAGGTCAAGATTATAATTTTTATTTTATTTTTTTGTAGCGCACAAATCCTTTCCCCCTTACCTGCCTTTATGTTGTTGGCTCCTCGCAGGAGGGAGAAAGGCACACCGCACTACCAGCCCGTACCCTCCTATATAAAGAGGTTGAGCGGTGTACTTGACGGGCCGTGTCCACAGCCGGAGTCAAAACTCCTCCAGAGGATGATTCTCACCTCTACTGTAGGTAGAGGCAAGTCCTTTAATTCCCAGTAAAGTCAATGTCCACACCAGCTGAAATTACAACTCTTATTCTCTCATGGCAAAATAAACTCTACTCGGATAGAAAAGGTTAGAGCAAAGAAACAGGACAGCTTAAGGTGTGGAGGAGGTCCAGGCACAAACGTAGCACATTCACTTCACTGCTTAGGTTTCTCAAACAGTTTTAGGTGCACGGTCTCTGCCACAGACCTTGAGGTTGGTCTCTGCCACAGACCGGGTGTACAAGGCCCCTGCCATGGACCTGGAGAACTTTGGTCTCTGCCACAGACCAGGGTGTATAAGGCCTCTGATACAGTCAAGATGACCTTGAGCTTCTCCTTCTACGAACCTAGCCCATATCAAGGGGAAGACATCTCTCCAGGGAGTCAACAGACCCTTCCTTCACCGTGACTCCCGCATCGGTCCATCAGAATGATCCTCCCTTCCCTGGAACATGGTCCCCTACACGAGGCGGCACCCTAAGACTCCTCGACCCTTAGCGGACTCCAGACGAAGGCTCTGGACTCCAGGCTTTACTCCCGCACCTAGGCCTCCATACCCAGGGCAGCAGGAACTCCAGGATAGTACCTCACCCCGGGCTAAAGGTACCCGAGATGGAACAGGAACACATGCACCCAGGCCGAAGGCACCTGGGCGTGGACCCCACTGGACATCAGCCCCCAGGCCAAAGGTCTGCCCCTTTTATATGCTCTCCCGGCATGCACAGCAGGTTCCCCACCCCGCTGTACTACTGCCAAGAGGGGACACAAAAGGCACAGCACTGTATCGTCGGTTCAACCCTAGCCTACCATGGCAGCGCCACCTGTAGGCCGCAGGGAACTGCACACCAATACTGCCCCCCGAGGACAAAATGGTCCATGAATCCTACAGAATTAGGGTGTTTGAGCCTATTTACCACTCAAACACTTCCCTTAAATTTAGCACCCCGCTACATTTTTATTTCAAAGTATTTTATTTTCCCACTAGCTTATCCATTAAATTTAATAATTTATTCCAGAAAGGGCGTATTCTGGGGCATTCCCACCATATGTGTGGCATCGTGCCGTTGAGTTTCTGAGGTTCTTAATGACTTCCCGTACCTCTTCTGCTGAAAAGGGGGCCTCCAGCATATTTTTTTTATGTTATTTTAAGTTATTTCCCTATCCACATTTGTTTGCAGAGCACTTGCCATGCTCTTAACAACATTTTGCTGCCATTTGCAGCCCTCTAGCCCTTTCCATTACTTTTTTAGAGCCTTTTTAGTCCTTAGAAGTCCGGGTCCCCATTGACTTCAATGGGGTTCGGGTTCGGGCTCGGGTTAAAGTTCGGTCCCGAACCCAAACTTTTTTCCGAAGTTCGGCCGAACCCGTCGAACCCGAACATCCAGGTGTCCGCTCAACTCTAATGATGAAAAAAAAAATCTGAGAAAGAAACTGAAATGCAATAAAGAATCCTAAAAAGATAGACTTAAAGTGGATGCAAACCCTCACATATAACAAGTGAACAGCCTCCGATGATACACAGAGATTAAACAAATCTCCCTACATAAGGTTTACATGTATATTGGCTCTCTTCAGCTTTATATACTGATTAGAATGTGCAGATTGTGTTAGAATGTTCACTTTCTCATTCTGCACTGTGAGAGAAGTCTTGTATTGCTCTGGGAGACAGCTGAATGGAGGAAAGGCAAACAACCCCCTTCAGATAGGCAGATACGTTCAGAGCTGTCCTGTGAGTAGAACAGCATTCTGCTAACCTATTTAAAGCATCCACCCTGACACGCAATTCAAGCTTTTATCACGTGTCAGAACTTTGCGCAAAAAGGCTGCTTGATCCTCCCTTCCCTGCACTGTCCCCCTGGACAAGTCCAGATAAGACAGAGCCTTTGGAGTCAGGCTGCACATGCTCAGTTTTCATTTCCATGCTCTGTGTACTGTTGGAGACCAGATACAGTATAGTGACTGCAGGTTCTGGGTTTAGCAACACTTTAAAATAAAATCTGCAATACTCACCTTCTCTTTGGTGCTGTCACCACAGACATTGCTGCCATCATCCATCACCAGTCCTCATGAATGGCGTTGAATGGTGTCCAGCTGGAGCTGGGCTTTAAATGGAATGCTCTGAAGATCAAACCTGAGTGCATATCTGTCATGAGGCCAATATCATTCAAATGAAAAGGAAACTGAAGAGGTGAGCTATGTATCTCTAACATGAGGGAAACACACATTTTTTTTAGGGTATGCTAAATTTAATCTGACATTATCTAAAACATTTTAGAGACGAGAAAAGTACGGGAGTGTGGGTATGGTGTAGTGCTTGCAAATAAATTCTCATCTCCCTGTGAATTCTTGTTCTAGGTTGAGGCTATACATGGGGCATCGACTTCTGTCGAAGTTAAATTTAGGTCTTGCCACTCCTGATGCTAAGCTCCACCTCCTGTTATTTATCGATCAAATGCCAGAACTTCTACTGTTCACGGATGCCCTGGCATCTGACTGTTGATCTGACATGTGTTTGGGCTTTGTGCTGATGTTTTATAGTGGTGCAGGGGGGGCAGCAGGAGGAACCACGGTATGTGATGCGGGATGCACCTGAATTATAAACTCTGTTAAAGCGGAACTCCAGGCAAACCACTAAATAAACAGATTAATTACAAATATGGCTGCTGTTTTACCTGCTTTGTATTTTTGTACATACAGTAAGATTTGCACAGCTCTGACACAGTAAAGCACTGTTTGGCAGCAGAAGTGACTTCATTTTCTTTGCTGCACTTCACACCAAAAATTAAGGATGCATTCCCAACACCCTTCCCAGTCCTCCAGTCATGCCGCACTTATCTGCTGTGCCAATATTCATCCGCCACCCATGTCTGCCAGTGTACCGATTTGTAAACTCCTAAACTCCATACACAGCCCCAGAGGCTGTGTAGCAGCATAGTGCTGGCAATGACTAGCAGTCATTGGTCAACGCAATCACATAACAGTGCTGACCAATCAAAGTATTTTCTTACTTCCGAGACATAAGAAGAGATTCTCATTGGACATTGGTCACATGACTGCCCTCCACAATGACCACTAGTCATTGCTAGCACGCTGTGACGCAACCTCCAGGGCAGTGTATGGACTTTAAAAGTATACAGATATGTATACCAGCAGACGTAGGCGCTAGAAGATTATTGGCTCATCAGATAAGTGCAGGATTAGAGGAGTTGGGGGGGGGGGGGTGATGGAAATTCATCCATTACATTTTTAGTGTAAATTTGAATTTCCCTATAAGCAACACTGACAGGTCTCATCTCTCCCCCAGCCTGTGACTGGAGTCTGAAAGGATCGATGAGCTCATATTTCTGTCAACCTGCTTTCTCCTCCTATCAACATGTTCCTTGTTAGCACATCAGCGCTTAAGCTTATTGGCTCCTGGTGCTGCTTCTCTCCATGTCTAAGTTTTGAAAATGATTGATACCAAGCCAAATTTAGGAGCTTACACTGCTTACATTTAAAAAGAATACGTTCAAGTAATGTACTTATGAATACAGAGCTTCATTAATTTGTGTCTTTTATATCTGCCTGGAGTTTATCTTTAAATTAGAATGTATGGCTGCACTGTATTAGTGTGATATAACTGTTAAAATATATGTATTTAGGCAATCTTCTGACAAAGATGAGTTTTTACACGTTATTAACCTCCCTTATTATTCCACCATAAAACAAGTGGTACTAGTTGAATTCCGCAACAGGCAAAGAAAGTTTAAAACCCAGACGTGTATATGGGGTGGTGTATAGGAATTAACTCTCCAGTGGGGTGGTGGGTATTCAAACTCCAGTAAACACACTTGAGGCCGATACTGTAGTTAACATAGGAGGCTGCGAAGAAGTAGGTTCCGAATACTGGTATGAATTACAAGACTGGTGAGTTGAATTACAAATAATTTGGCAGTTAAAAACTGTTCACATACATGTATCTCAAGTGCACTTAGCTGTTTGCCTAGAGTTCAGCTTTAAGTTACCAGCATTCTGCTGTGTAATCATCTCACATTACCACAGACACACAGAAGAGAAGCTATCATTAGTTTATGGAGCAATAGAATGAAATTAAATGCTCTAACCTCTGTGTCTAAATCTCTCCTGTAATTTCAACAGCAGAAGAGAAGCACACAGGGACTGGAAAATGAAAGATTGATCTACCAGCCCATTATTGTCAGAACACAACCACAAGTTCTTATTTGCTGTCACAAAAAAAAAAGATATTGGACATATTATTACTGATCCATTATAAAAGAATAACCAGAGGTGCAGAATTAAATTTAAGACAGATAACATCTACTGAAATTGATGCAGTACATACAAACAAAAGATGTCATAAGGCCATAGATTTTATTGCAATGCTTTGATGCTACATCTTAAAGTGGAACTAAATTCACTTTAACAAAAAATCATCAGGGTGCAGAGTTTTTTTGGGCAAAAGAAAATCGTCAAAGTCTCTTTTACCCCCCCCCCCCCCCCCCCCCAAAAAAAAACTTTACTTCTGCCAAAGAGGAACACAGCAGGACAAGAATAGATAGCAGAAATGGTGATGGCATGGGATGCAGTAACGACAGGATCCTGGGTCTGTCATCTCTGGAGGATAGCATAAAAAGAGGTAGATGTGTGTCATAATCTGCCATCATGCTGTGCGTACTTGTAAAATGGTGAAAACTCACCCCATCAATGGGTTTACTTCAACTTTAAAACTTAGTTGTTGTTTTTTATCCTAAAAATGGAGCTTGGAGCTGCAGACAACAGTTTTAATTTTAGTATTACAAAAAAAATAATAATAATAAAATAAAATCTTTAAAAAAAAATTTGGTCTGAACTTCAATTTTGAATAGTGCAAATGTAGCGCTCATACACATAATGGGCACTAATTTGCCGCAGGTTCCTCTGCCAAATTAGTGTGCACAGCAACAGCAACTCTTCCTGGCTCAATGAACAGTGTAGGGGTTTCTTTTTCTGAAATGTATTGCTTAATTAATTTATATAGGTCATAGGGAGCTGTGGGATACTCCATTTACTCTGAACAGCAATGAGAGCACACTCTCCACTTTGGCGCTACTCCTTAGGACAGTAATGTCTTAGAAATTAGACTCCACTGAGACACTGTCAGAGATATCCTGGGCCAGGCAAGCACTAGTACTTACACACAAGGGATGGCGACAGCAGCAGCAGTCACCAGGACCTGCACTCAGGTCTGTACTCACAATGTCCCTGGATACTTGGATGCCTCCTTGCAATATTAGACATTTTCCTAGTGAGCTCTTCAGATCGGATCCTCAGTGAAATGCCTTACTTCAGAGATTTTCAGTAAATGCCCCCCCAGCTTTAGCATAGTTAGGACCTTGATGAACACATGTAGAATTTCAGCTGAGCTGCCTGGAAGGGCAGCAGCTCTTCAAGCTGGGAACTTTTCCTCCTGTAAAAGAACAGGGTAGCTCCTAACCCCATATTATTAATGCACTCCCCGGCCACCTTCTGGCCACACTCCCCCAGAGACAACATAAATATTCAGATGCTGATCTACATTTCTAGACCACTACATTCTGGAATCAAACAAACCTGCAACCAGTGGAGCCAAGAAAAGCCTAAAAGCTATCACAAACTGCTCCACTGATTACAGTGGAGCCAAAAAGAACTACATTTACCTAGTTTACCTAGCAACTCACCTAGGATTATGCTGCACAAAGAAAGAAAAAGTACATTACATGAAAAGACACCTTTAAGGAGAACTTCATACCTAAATTACCAACCCCCTTTAACCACTTCAATACAGGGCATTTTCACTCCCTTCCGGCCCAGATCAATTTTTAGTTTTCAGCGCTGTCGCATTTTGAATGACAATTGCGCAGTCATGCAGCACTGTACTCAAATGAAATTTCTATGTTTTTTTTCCCCATAAATAGAGCTTTCTTTTGGTGGTATTTGATCACCTCTGCAGTTTTTATTTTTTGCGCTATAAACAAAAGAAGAACGACAATTTTGGAAAAAAAAACAATATTTTTTACTTTTTGCTATATTAAATATCACAATTTAAAAAAAAAAACAACACTTTTTTCCTCAGTTTAGGCCGATACGTATTCTTCTACATATTTTTGGTAAAAAAAAAAAACGCAATAAGCGTATATTTATTGGTTTGCCAAAAGTTATACAGTCTACAAAATAGGGGATAGAATTATGGCATTTTTATTTTTTTACTAGTAATGGCGGCGATCTGCGATTTTTATTGTGACTGTGACATTGCGGCGGACACATCGGACACTTTTGACACATTTTTGGGACCATTCGTATTTATACAGTGATCAGTGCTATAAAAATGCATTGATTACTGTATAATGTGACTGGCAGGGCAGGGAAGGGGTTAACACTAGGGGGCGATCAAGGGGTTAAATGTGTATCCTAGGGAGTGATTCTAACTGTAAAGGGTGGAGACTCACAAGGGGAGTAGACCCATCTGTGTTCCTCTGTACTGGGAACACACATCGGTCTCCTCACTTCTGACAGGATGTGGATCTGTGTGTTTACACACACAGATCCATGGTCCTGCTGTGTTCACAGGCAATCTCAGGTGCCCAGCAGACATCGCGGCCACCGGGCACGCGCACCAGGTCCCGAGTGTAGCACGCCCCCTAGACGGCCGGGAAGCACAGGATGTCATATGACGTCCACCCAAGATGGGAGATCCCTCCTGCGGATGTCATATTACAATAGCCCGGTATTGAAGTGGTTAATAGCGCTCCTTTCTAGCAAATAAAGCGACCATGTTATATCCTACAGAACTGTCCCCATTCCTCAACACAGCTAGGTTGGGGAAAAGCCTTCTGTAATGTTAGGTAGAACAATTCTCTTAACCTAGAGTGCTTTGCATAAGTTTCCTCTCCCCACCCATAGACTTTATATTACCTGATAATTAAAATGGATTTAAATTGGCATTTTACATTACTGATTTACACAAAATAGCCCATCAAAAATAATCACTTGCCAAAGTATTTCCAAATAAACTGAAAACACTTGAATGTACCTATCAAAACAAGTGCAAGGAAAAAAGTGTTCTGAAGAAGCATCAATAAATACTGGGTATAAAAAAAAATGTAAGATTTTTTTTTAATTCCCTCCAGAATAAGGCTGAATACATTATCAAACGATGAAAAAAAAAGGCACAGCTGTATTCTTGTGAAAAAGTCATCCATCAAAACTCAGTAACTGGGTAATAAGGGTATTATTCAAAGAAACAAATGGCAATAGCAATTATGAAGTCTGTGGGGCAAATAAAAGCCAGACGCTATAATGGGTTTTATAGAGCAATAAGTAGAAGAAATCCATTGCTGAAAAAGACCCATACCAAATCACAAATACCTCAGAAAGGCATGTTGGGGATGCAGTAATGTGGAAAAAGGTTCCACGTTACTGCGGTATTGTTTTATACAGTAAGTGGCAAAAAGCGTATATAACTATCTTTCAGATGTGACAAGAAATTACATGCTAAAAGTAACAGCTCCACTTTGCTCAAATTTTCTTTGCTTTCATTTTTTTTTTTCATCAGCCTCATATTAACCCACTTCAAGACCAAGCCAATTTCTGACACTTGTAGTTTACAAGGTAAAATCCATATTTTTTGTTAGAAAAGTACTTAGAACCCCCAAATATTATAATTAATTTTTTAGCAAACACCCTGGAGAATAACATGGCGGCCGTTGCAATATTTTATGTCACACGGTATCTGTGCAGCGATCTTTCAAATGCAATTTTTTTTTCTGGTCTAACATTTTAAATTGAAGTTTTTCAAGGTGTACAGAAAGAATAAGCATAACTTACAATCAGTAATAGGTAGTGCATGGAAAGGTATAAGTGACAAGTTTGTAGAAAACCGATGTCCGTGGATATCACAAGCCTTCACAGGGGATGAGTGAATAGTGTAGAGTATTGTCTAGCGCCTTCAGGCACCCCAACTGGGAACAGACTGTCAAATGCAATTTTTTGGGAAAAAATACACTTAACTGAATAAAAAAATAACAGTAAAGTTTGCCCAATTTTTTTGTATATTGTGAAAGATGATGTTACGCCTGTAACTGTAAATAGATACCCAAGATGTTACGCTTTAAAATTGCACACACTCGTGGAATGGCAACAAACTATGTTACCTAAAAATCTCCATAGGCGACACTTTACAAATTGCATTTTCTTCGGCGTGCGAGCACGCGGGGATGGGGATTGTTTAACCACTTAAGCCCCGGACCATTTGGCTGGCCAAAGACCAGAGCACTTTTTGCGATTTGGCACTACGTCGCTTTAACTGACAATTGCACAGTCGTGCGACGTGGCTCCCAAACAAAATTGACGTTCTTTTTTCCCACAAATAGAGCTTTCTTTTGGTGGCATTTGATCACCTCTGCGGTTTTTATTTTTTGCGCTATAAACAAAAAAAGAGCGACAATTTTGAAAAAAAAGCAATATTTTTTACTTTTTGCTATAATAAATATCCACAAAAAATATCAAATTTTTTATTTTTTTCCTCAGTTTAGGCCGATACGTATTCTTCTACATATTTTTGGTTAAAAAAATAAAAAAATTGCAATAAGCGTTTATTGATTGGTTTGCGCAACAGTTATAGCGTCTACAAAGTAGGGGATAGTTTTATGGCATTTTTATTATTTTTTTTTTTACTAGTAATGCCGGCGATCAGCGATTTTTATTGGGACTGCGACATTATGGCGGACACATCGGACACTTTTGGTGCTATTTTGGGATCATTCACATTTACACAACGATCAGTGATATAAATATGCACTTATTACTGTGTAAATGTGACTGGCAGTGAAGGGGTTAACCAGGAGGGGGCGCTGAAGGGGTTAAGTGTGTCCTAGGGATGTGTTCTAACTGTAGGGGGGATGGGCTACGTGTGTCACAACACTGATCACCGCTCCCAATTACAGGGAGCTGTGATCAGTGTCCTGTCACTAGGAAGAATGTGGAAATGCTTGTTTACATCAGCATTTCCCCGTTCTTCCTCTCCGCGAGACGATCGCGGGTATCCCCGCGGACTCGATGTCGGACTCACGGAGCTTGCGGCGCGTGCGCCTACAATGCCGCGTCTTAAAGGCGACATACAGCTGACGTATATCGGCGTAAGTCGGTCATCAGACAGGTAAAGAATAAAAAGTAATCTTTTTTTTTTATTATTATTATTTTACACCAGTGGTTAAATAAAAAGGCCAGGTTTGCAAGATAACTGAAATACATCACAGGTGATATAATTTGCTGCTCAGTGATTGCAGTATTCTAGTCTGCATCTCCCCAAGGTAATACTTAAAATCTGGCCTGTTAGTGGGTACTGAGGACAGGAGTTGAGAACCACAGGTTTACACTGTTCCTTTTAAAAATAAAATCTGATCACTTTTATTGCTGTCACAAGGAATGTTAACATTCCTTGTGACAGTAATAGGCACTGACAGGTACTCTTTATGGAGAGATCTGGGGTCTAAAAGACCCCAAACTCCTCCTCTGCACTTCAAAGTATTCAAAATGGCTAAATCTGCATTGTTGAATACCTCAGATTTTTTTAAATCGTGCCGTTGGCTGCCAAGTAAACTGGAAGTGACATTGTGACGTTGTTTCTGTGTTACTACAATGGAGACCCGATCAAAGCCAATTCCGGCTTTATTTCCAGACATCCGGCCAGCCGGCAGACGTGCTGGCTGGTGGCTCGGGTCTCTTGGTGGGATGGGAGACCCGGGTGGAGAGGCAGAAGGAGGTGGGAGGGGGGGGGGCGTCCCCTCCCGCTGCTTGTAAGAACGGTTGAGTGGCTGCTTAGCCGCATCAGTTGTTATAGCTTGAAAGCGACCGACAGCTTTAAAAAACGGTACCGGGTGATACCTCTGGCTATAGGCATCACCCAGGTACAGCCACTTTAACAAAACGACGTACATGATTTTGGGTGAAGTGGTTAAGTGGTTAAGATTTGAAACTACAGATTGTGCCAACATCTATTCCGCTATATCCTAATATGCACCTAAAAGCTTCAAAACAAATGTTCATTCTATATATAAAAAAAAAAAGCATAGCATATATACAAGTCAAAAAAGAACACCACAAGAATAAAGTACAGGTCGAACAGGCCAAATCGGAACCAACTACATTAAATATCCAAGGCTAATATTCCTTTCTAATCTTCTCCTATACATTTTTCCTGATATTGAGTGCACTCACACGGTATGTTAGTTGTTACCTATGAAATTCTTGCTATACTACATGATGTTTTTTCCAGGATTCTTTAATTGCCACTTTGATTCTAAATACACAATAGTGATATCATTTTCATATAACATTATTTTAATAAAAAAAATACAGAGTAACCACGTTATTTGTGGAAACAACTTAGTATTTTTCTCTAAAACCGTAAAAAAATTGTGTTATATCATTAAGGTCCTCATAGACAGCGTTCATTTCAGAGAACTCCTGCTTAATCAGCTGAAATTCGGGGCATGGGTGGCTCTGTAAGCACTACTCAGCAAGTCGATGGAGAAGGACTGGAAGAAGAAGCGGAGAAGGCCCGGAGGAAGAAGAACCGGAGGGAGAAGACCGGAGGAAGAAGAAGACATGAAGCTATGATGGGGGGGGGGGGGACATTCTTCATTTTTAATAAAAGGGCTTTTGGAAAACCGTCTCCATTTTTGTAACCTTACATTTTTTTTGGTGAATGGGCAGGGGTACAATGTAGAAAAGAAAATAAATCGCGCTAACCCGTGACCATTAAGTGATAATAGATTGGTGAACAATATAAACAACACTACATGAATGACTCAAATAATGTGATAAATAAAATAAACACAACATTTTGAAACACAATGATTATGAGACACAAAATAATAAAAAAATTGAAAAATTAATAATGATGAATCAAGTCCATTAATGAATGCACAAAGTTAATAATAAGGGATTGAATCCATTAGTGAATGCACAAAACAAAGTCCATTATAAAACACCGGTGCTCTGTGAAATTGAAGTCCATATAGTGAGATATTGTATTCAAAAATAAAACGTGATCCACCACCAAACAGAAGAAATTCCTCCTTACCAACTAGTCACGATCCCCCATGACAGAGGATCAGTGAATGCATAAAGTAAACAGCTCTCTCCACAAGTCAGCAATCACATTGTGTGTTTCTTATGGCAATAACTCCTGACAACCATCAGCAGATACACCCGATATGGAAAAAAATATAATGGCTCCACATGCGTTAAAAGTATAAAAAGTTTATTAAACAATTAGTATTGCACTTACATTTATGTAGCTAAAAATAGGCCTTTAAGTCTGGTGTGCCGGCCGGTGCACATACAACAGACACCCGTCCTACTGGGAACCGTGTGAAGCACGAGGTGGCGTCAGCGCGTCGCTCTGCCCTACAATGTACCCCATACTCATTCACATAGGTGAAGGCCGGGATCTGGGGGCCCCCTTGTTAAAGTGGGCTTCCAGATTCCGCAGACCCCCACAACATGGGGACAAGGTGCTTTGAGTTGGGGGGCGCTCGCTCATCCCCCCCTTTCCTGACCTGCATGCTCGGATAAGTGTCTGGTATAGATTTTTTTGGCGTGGGGTTTTCCTTCAAAATCCATACCAGACCCAAGGGTCTGGTATGGTCTTGGGGGGCCACACTTTTGTTTTTTACATTTTGACGTGGGGTTCCCATTCAAAAATCATACTAGACTCATAGGGGCCTGATATGATCTGATCAAAGTCAGATACCATTCATTGAAGTCGCATGGAAGTCAGACATGAAGTCGCAGGGCAAAGTCAGATCAGAAATCGTATGACTTTCGTGTCGGATCAGTGTGAACATAGCCTTAGCGTGGAAGGGGGTATTGATCGATTTTCTATCTCTCTCCTGCAGGTTGAACAGCCAAAACTCAAGCGGTCTTTGTTTAGTTACAGAATGGCAAAGACCAGTTTTATAATGATAAAGCCATATCTTTATATGTGCTAATCACTGATCATTGAGAAGAATGGCACTGCAGATAAAGAACAGTGCTGCAAAGTTGTGAGCAGATATACAATAAAGAAATGCATGATTAGCCAACTTCAATTAAACAGATTAGTGTTTGTTACAGAAACAAAATAAGACTGATTGCATGCCAGTATATTTATATGTAGGCAGTGTAAATGAGCACTACTAAGAGAAAAACATTGGTACAATGATGTTTATTAATTGCTGGTATTTTATAAATGACCTTTATAAAAGCAAACATATGCACATTTTTCTTTAAGGCACTTCTGAAAAGTTTATTTTTTCTCATCAGAAACAAGTGTGCTAAAATTATTGGGTTGACTGATACACTAGATTATACAGATGAAAGTCACACACTGAGTTGAGGGAAGCATCAAGTCTATGTAGGTACCGCAAGATCAGCCCCACAGAAAAAAACACAAACTATAATAAAAACAGGCAATTGGACAATAAATCCAAATTCTACTCCAAGCAATTAAAAAACAGGACAATGTGAGCATATAAAATGCCCACTATAGTTAAATATAGTTAAAGTAATAGAATGTTCATTTTCCAACACATTACACTTGGGTGATTTCTGCACACAAAATGTATGGTTGCAGGAAAATAATTAATTTGCACTGCACATAATAGAATATCTGTCAGATGGCTTGCTTTTGATTCAAACTTAAAAAATGATTGAAAGTGATCTCACATGATTTTTCATATAACAAACTGAATATCAAAACAACTGGATTATCAAAAAAATAGATTAAAAGCAGGTAGTCACCAGAATATTAAGTTAGTGCTGACAACAAACTAATTTCTATTTCACTCCAATCACATTCTTGCAAATGAAGGGACTGCCAAGCAAGCTATTAATTTGCTAAAAGAAAAAAACAGAAAAGAGGCGCCACTTAGTAAAAACTGTTTCACTTTAATAATACAATAGTATTAAAACACTCACTCGTAAGTTGACTGTATGAAGCACATAGATGATCAGGTCTGTGGTCGTATTCCGCTAGCTAGCAGTCTCAGTGTGAGATGACTTCCTCGTTTGCTGTTTAAGAAGCCGGGATAATATCCATGATGGATGTTGCCGGAGGATCTTCTCAGAAAACCAAAGGAGGGCTGGACCGCAAACAGGAAGTTCAGTTTGAGACGCAATGCTTCGTTCAGCGGGATGACATCAGGACCGACATGCAACGCGTTTCGATGCTTAATGCAAAGAGACGTTCTAGGTCCCCGCACGCATCTTTCTCAAGCAATATTGAGAAAACAAGTTTTTACTAAGTGGCGCCTCTTTTCTGTTTTTTTCTGTTTTCATATGTTTGGAGTCTGGCTTCAGCTCCCTCAGCAAGGCTGCCCGGTTACCTTCCTGGACTGTTTTCACTCACACCTGAGCTCTTCGCATATCTCATAGGACATTTTAGGTATATGTATATATGTATTGTCTTCTGATACACTTTAAGCGCCATTATTGTGATTTAATTATTAATTTGCTAAGTAGCAGGAGATAAACATCCATATACAGTATCTCAGAAAAGTGAGTACAACCTTTACATTTTTGTAAAAATGTTATTATATCTTTTCATGTGACAACACTGAAAAAAGGACACTTTGCTACAATGTAAAGTAGTGAGTGTGATATGTGTAACTGATTACCAGGCAAGGTTATAAAGTTAAAAAAGAGTTTTTATTATAAAGATAAACAAAGTTCATTTACATATTCATAGAATAAATATATTATGTTGTGACAACCATGCAGTAACTCATATTTAACATTCTATTGTTGTCAATAAAATTTCCAACCATCCACAGTATAATGTATAGAGGCTCTACATGTTTCGTGTTTTTTTGTATTATCCGCTTCCTCAGGAGCTTTACACAAGTCTAAATTTGTCAGATGGTACATATGGATTTTTGTCACAACTATAAATAGAAAGAACATTATTAGTATTATTTTACAGTGTGGATAAAATCAATAAAAAAAAATCGTATAAAAGAAAGCATCCATTCCATGGGCCATACCTAGTCCCATCCCAAAATCTCACCTTAAATGGGGGGGGGGGGGGGTTAGCCGCACCACAACAAAGGTCACTGGGAACCGGATCAAAGTGTGACCAACCCTGGAGGGCACAGGAACTCTCAGAGTGACACCCACATCCATTGGTCAGTTCTAAATAAATAGAATAAGTGCATATACATGATTATATATACTATCCTTTACCGCTGCTACCCACTGAAATCAATGGGACAGCGCTGCTATACTGCCCGTAAAGTGCCTCTGCAGAGGGGCTTTGCAGTGGTTTTTAACCCCTTCTCGGGGTTCAAACCGCACCGCTAGCGGCCGAATAGCGCCGCAAAAACGACGGTATAGCGGCGCTAAAAATAGCGGCGCTATACCGCCAGCGCATCAGTGTAAAAGCGGCCCAAGAGCATACTGGTGAGTGTGTGATCAGTGATTGGTACATCTGTGTATATGGAGAAAGAAAAGGGAAAATCACAATATATAAAGATAAGAGCTTGTAAATTGTGACTTAATAACCCTATTTACATATAGCAAGTGTATGTGATAAGTGAAGAATCAATTATTACCTGGAAAAAAGATTTGTGTTGTATGTGTGGTCTATTTAAACACCAAACAGTTGCTCAAGCTGCCTCTTAGTTAGCAGGAGGTAGCAGATACCCTGCTGAACATGGGGTCCTGTGAGCAGTAAAAATATTGATCAGGTTCTGACTATTAAATTCTGGCTATGCAGTGCAGCTGAACTTACCATTGATGCCACAATAGGAGTATGCAGACGTCTTTCTGTATATGACGCACAAGTGGTGCGTTTACCACTGTGTCTATTTATGGTGTGTCTGAAAGAGAGTTCCCATCCGGCGACGCCCACGACGCTATGTGTCTGATGTCACCGGATCCGATTCCGTGGTGCGCATGTGTCAGAAGACGTATGCACACTTGTCCCAATTCGGCAGATGCATACGAATTCTCCACCACAAGGACCGTGGGCGCCACACACGGCACTGCCGCAAAGGCACCCCCCACGGAAAACATGCGCCCACTGGGGGGTCCCATGAAATCCGGAAATCCTGGACCAGGACACGTTCCCCCCCATGCACCAATGCCGAGGGCGCCATATTGGAAGAGGGCATAGCCATTCCTCCAGGGTGAGACATTGAAAGGCACCAGGCCCCCCCGGTGGTGATAAAGCCACACTGCATTACCACTATGTTTGGCAGCTGAATCATCCCAGGATGTAGCTTCAATGGATGGATGCAAGTCTGTAAACGTGTACAATCAAAATGTAAATACCATAACATGTATACAATAATTTTTATATAGTCATTGAAAATTGAAGGATACATATAAAACCGCCCCTAGTGCTCAAGAGCCATATATTAACTCTCCCTCTTGAGTGTACTCATTTATCAGGTGGGTCCTAAAATGTAGCAAGGAATTGAGGACCTCAACAGGCTGAGGATGGTTTGGGGTCTGTGACAAGGGCCTCATCCCCACAATCTTTGCCCAGTGGTTGTGAGGGGTCTGCGGACGGGGGGCTTATCGGAATCTGGAAGGGGACCCCCAGATCCCGCCCCCCCTATGTGAATTGGTAAGGGGTACATTGTACCCCTACCATTTCACAAAGAAAGTGTAAAAAAAATGTAATAAAAACACACGGACACCGTTGGGAAAAGTCCTTTATTAAAAATAATAAAAAAAGATTCCAGCGGTAATCCAGTCTCTGTATCCTGCGATGGGTGATCTCCTCTCCGTGGTCCAGCAATGGATGATCTCTCCTCTCCAGGGTCCAACAATGGATGATCTCTCCTCTCCAGGTCCAGGCTCCAACGATGATGTCCAGCGCAGCGAGGAACAGCAAGCATCCGGTCTCCACCGGAGACACCCCGGGAATCCCGGCAGCCTGACAGGTCTCTTATGTAGCTGAAGGCGGGGCCACCCGTCATGTGACCCTGTCCCCCTCTGACGCAAGGGGAAACCCGGGCTTCCCCAGTGACCCCGCCCCCCTCTGATGTAACGCAGGTTTCCGTTGCATCAGAGGGGGGGCGGGGTCACCCGCATGTCACTGGGGAAGCCCGGATTTCCCCTTGCGTCAGAGGGGGATGGGGTCACATGACGGGTGGCCCCTGGCTCAGCTACATAAGAGACCTGTCAGGCTGCCGGGATTCCCGTGGTGTCTCCGGTGGAGACCGGATGCTTGCTGTTCCTCGCTGCGCTGGAGATCATCGTTGGAGCCTGGACCTGGAGAGGAGAGATTATCCATCACTGGACCCCGGAGAGGAGAGATCATCCATCGCAGGATACCGAGAGTGGATTACCACCGCTGGAATCTTTTTTTTATTTTTAATAAAGGACTTTTCCCAACGGTGTCTGTGTGTTTTTTTTTCAATTTTTTACACTTTCTTTGTGAAATGGTAGGGGTACAATGTACCCCTTACCAATTCACATGGGGGGGACCGGGATCTGGGGGTCCCCTTTGTTAAAGGGGTCTTCCAGATTCCGATAAGCCCCCCGCCCGCAGACCCCCACAACCACCGGGCAAGGGTTGTGGGGATGAGGCCCTTGCCCCATCAACATGGGGACATGGTGCTTTGAGGGGTCACAGACCCCCAAAGCATCCTCCCCATGTTGAGGGCATGTGGCCTGGTACAGTTCAGGAGGGGGGGGCGTTTTCTTTTCCTGCGGCCTGCCAGGTTGCGTGCTCGGATAAAGGGTCTGGTATGGATTTTTGGGGGGAACTTCATGTCATTTTTTTTTTAAATTTGGCGTGGAGTACTGGAGTTCCCCTTAAAATCCATACCAGACCTGAAGGGCCTGGTAATTGAATTTGGGCGGACCCCCACGCATTTTTTTTTGATCAATGACTTTTCTCTGTATTGTCAGGAGCCAACAATTCATTATAGCCGTGAGTGCTTTTAAATGACTTTATTTCCTTCAGAAATGACACTTTGTGCAGGGACAGTTCTAAGCACGGGAAACAAGCGCTACTTTACAGGCATACTATACACACTCCCTAGGTACGAAATTTAAAGGAATATTTCACTTTTATTGTTTCACTTTAAGCATTATTAAAATCACTGCTCCCGAAAAAACAGCCATTTTTTTTTGCATTGATACATGTCTCCTGGGGCAGGACCCGGGTCCCCAAAAACTTTTTATGACAATAACTTGCATATAAGCCTTTAAAATTAGCACTTTAGATTTCTCCCATAGACTTTTACAGGGTGTTCCGCGGCTTTTCGAATTTGCCGCGAACACCCCAAATTGTTCGCTGTTCGGCGAACAGGCAATGTTCGAGTCGAACATCAGTCTGACTCAAACTCGAAGCTCATCCCTAGAACTGACCAATGGATGTGGGTGTCACCCTGAGAGTTCCTGTGCCCTCCGGGGTGGGTCACCCTTTGATCCGGTTCCCAGTGACCTTTGTTGTGGCGCGGCTCCCCTCCCCCCCCTTATGGTGAGATTTTGGGATGGGACTGGGTATGGCCCATGGAATGGATGCTTGCTTTTATACAAAAAAATGTATTGATTATATCCACATTGTAAAATAATACTAATAATGTTCTTTCTATTTATAGTTATGTGACAAAAATCCATATGTACCATCTGACAAATTTATACTTGTGTAAAGCTCCGGAGGAAGCGGATAATACGAAAAAAACGCGCAACATGTAGAGCCTCTATACATTATACTGTGGATGGTTGGAAATTTTATTGGCAACAATAGAATGTTAAATGTGAGTTACTGCATGGTTGTCACAACATAATATATTTATTCTATGAATATGTAAAAAAACTTTGTTTATCTTTATAATAAAAACTCTTTTTTCAACTTTGTAACCTTGACTGGTAATCAGTTAAACATATGGTACCATCAAAGTCCATTTTAGCCTCCCTCCAATTTCCTATACACTTTGACGGGACGAAGGTACCAAAATTAACCCCCTTCTATATATAGCACTTTTACAGCTTGTATAATAGTGTCAATTTGCTGTCCCTAAACCGCTGGCAACAAAAGTGATAACACCCCTAAGTGAAAATGTCCAAATTGGGATCAAAGTGTCAATATTTTGTGTGGTCACCATTATTTTCCAGCACTGCCTTAACCCTCTTGGGCATGGAGTTCGCCAGAGCTTCACAGGTTGCCACTCGAGTCCTCTTCCACTCCTCCATGACGTCATCACGGAGATAGTGGATGTTAGAGACCTTGAGCTCCTCCACCTTCCGTTTGACAATGCCCTACAGATACTCAATAGGATTTAGGTCTGGGGACATGCTTGGTCAGTTCATCACCTTTACCCTCCGCTTAAAAATGTCGAAATTGGGCACAATTAGCCATTTTCCCTCCCCGGTGTCATGCGACTCGTTAGTGTTACAAGGTCTCAGGTGTGAATGGGGAGTAGGTGTGTTAAATTTGGCGTTATCGCTTTCACTCTCTCATACTGGTCACTGGAATTTCAACATGGCACCTCATGGCAAAGAACTCTCTGAGAATCTGGAAAAAAAGAATTGTTGCTCTACATAAAGATAGCCTAGGCCAGTGATGGCGAACCTTGGCACCCCAGATGTTTTGGAACTACATTTCCCATGATGCTTATGTACTCTGCAGTGTAGTTGAGCATCATGGGAAATGTAGTTCCAAAACATCTGGGGTGCCAAGGTTCGCCATCACTGGCCTAGGCTATAAGAAGATTGCCTAGACCCTGAAACTGAGCTGCAGCACGGTGGCCAAGACCATACAGTGGTTTAACAGGACAGGTTGTACTCGAAACAGGCCTCACCATGGTCGGCCAAAGAAGTTGAGTGCACATGCTCAGCGTCATATCCAGAGGTTGTCTTTGGGAAATAGACGTATGAGTCCTGCCAGCATTGCTGCAGAGGTTGAAGGGGTGGGGGGTCAGCCTGTCAGTTCTCAGACCATACGCCGAACACTGCATCTAATTGATCTGCATGGCTGTTGTCCCGGAAAGGAAGACTCTTCTAAAGATGATTCACAAGAAAGCCCACAAACAGTTTGAAGACAAGCAGGCTAAGGACATGGATTACTGAAACCATGTCCTGTGGTCTGATGAGACCAAGATAAACGTATTTGGTTCAGATGGTGTCAAGCATATGTGGCTGCAACCAGGTGAAGAGTACAAAAACAAGTGTCTTGCCTACAGTCAAGCATGGTGGTGGGAGTGTCATGGTCTGGGGCTGTATGAGTGCTGCCTGCACTTGGAAGCTACAGTTCATTGAGGGAACCATGAATGTCAACATGTACTGATACATACTGAAGCAGAGCATGATCCCCTCCCTTCAGACGTTGGGCAGCAGGGCAAGATTCCAACATGAGAATGACCCCAAAAGCACCTAAAAGATGACCACTGCCTTGCTAAAGAAGCTGAGGGTAAAGGTGGACTGGCCGAGCATGTCTCCAGACCTAAACCATACTGAGCATCTGTGGGGCATTGTCAAACGGAAGGTGGAAGAGCGCAAGGTCTCTAACATCCACCAGCTTTGTGATGTCATCATGGAGGAGTGGAAGAGGACTCCAGTAGCAACCTGTGATGCTCTGGTGAATTCCATGCCCAAGAGGGTTAAGGCAGTGCTGGAAAATAATGGTGGCCACAAAAAGCATTGACACTTTGGGGCCCAATTTGGACATTTTCACTTAGAAGTGTGCTCACTTTTGTTGCCAGCTGTTTAGACATTAATGGCAGTGTGTTGAGTAGGGATGAGCTTCGTGTTCGAGTCGAACATACGTTCGACTCGAACATCGGCTGTTCGATCGTTCGACGAAGATCGAACGATTTGGGCCGTTCGCGCCAAATTCGAGTGACGCGAACGGCCCACAATGCACTACGCCATCGCAGTGTCATCCAGGCGCTGTGATTGGCCAAGCATGCACTGTGACCCCGCATGCTTGGCCAATCACAGCGCCGGCAGCGAGGAGAGCAATGATTGGCCACAGGCAGGATGCCTGTGGCCAATTATTGCTGAGGGTGTTTAGTACACGCCCCACACTATAAAAGGCCGCCAGCACGGCGGCCTAGTGTAGTGTGTTCCGGAGCAGGGAAAGACAAGCATAGGCAGGGACAGTGACATTTATTTCTTTCTTGCTTAACCTGGATTCCTTTAGTTTAGGGAAAGAGAAGGATAGGTAGGGAGAGTGTCAGTGTGTTTTACTGTGCGAGTCCTTGTTTCTAGGGACAAAGAAGGAAAGTGAGGGGAATTCTCCTTGTGCTATAGTGTGCTTTAAAAAAACATTTTTTCTAGGGACAGAAAACTCTAGGTAGGGAGAGTGTCAGTTTCTTTCACTGTGCGAGTCCTTGTTTCTAGGGACAAAGAAGGAAAGTGAGGGGAATTCTCCTTGTGCTATAGTGTGCTTTAAAAAAAAAAAATTTCTAGGGACAGAAAACTCTAGGTAGGGAGAGTGTCAGTTTCTTTCACTGTGCGAGTCCTTGTTTCTAGGGACAAAGAAGGAAAGTGAGGGGAATTCTCCTTGTGCTATAGTGTGCTTTAAAAAAACATTTTTTCTAGGGACAGAAAACTCTAGGTAGGGAGAGTGTCAGTTTCTTTCACTGTGCGAGTCCTTGTTTCTAGGGACAAAGAAGGAAAGTGAGGGGAATTCTCCTTGTGCTATAGTGTGCTTTAAAAAAACATTTTTTCTAGGGACAGAAAACTCTAGGTAGGGAGAGTGTCAGTTTCTTTCACTGTGCGAGTCCTTGTTTCTAGGGACAAAGAAGGAAAGTGAGGGGAATTCTCCTTGTGCTATAGTGTGCTTTAAAAAAACATTTTTTCTAGGGACAGAAAACTCTAGGTAGGGAGAGTGTCAGTTTCTTTCACTGTGCGAGTCCTTGTTTCTAGGGACAAAGAAGGAAAGTGAGGGGAATTCTCCTTGTGCTATAGTGTGCTTTAAAAAAACATTTTTTCTAGGGACAGAAAACTCTAGGTAGGGAGAGTGTCAGTTTCTTTCACTGTGCGAGTCCTTGTTTCTAGGGACAAAGAAGGAAAGTGAGGGGAATTCTCCTTGTGCTATAGTGTGCTTTAAAAAAACATTTTTTCTAGGGACAGAAAACTCTAGGTAGGGAGAGTGTCAGTTTCTTTCACTGTGCGAGTCCTTGTTTCTAGGGACAAAGAAGGAAAGTGAGGGGAATTCTCCTTGTGCTATAGTGTGCTTTAAAAAAACATTTTTTCTAGGGACAGAAAACTCTAGGTAGGGAGAGTGTCAGTTTATTTCACTGTGCGAGTCCTTGTTTCTAGGGACAAAGAAGGAAAGTGAGGGGAATTCTCCTTGTGCTATATTGTGCTTTAAAAAAACATTTTTTCTAGGGACAGAAAACTCTAGGTAGGGAGAGTGTCAGTTTCTTTCACTGTGCGAGTCCTTGTTTCTAGGGACAAAGAAGGAAAGTGAGGGGAATTCTCCTTGTGCTATAGTGTGCTTTAAAAAAAAAAAAATTCTAGGGACAGAAAACTCTAGGTAGGGAGAGTGTCAGTTTCTTTCACTGTGCGAGTCCTTGTTTCTAGGGACAAAGAAGGAAAGTGAGGGGAATTCTCCTTGTGCTATAGTGTGCTTTAAAAAAACATTTTTTCTAGGGACAGAAAACTCTAGGTAGGGAGAGTGTCAGTTTCTTTCACTGTGCGAGTCCTTGTTTCTAGGGACAAAGAAGGAAAGTGAGGGGAATTCCCCTTGTGCTATAGTGTGCTTTAAAAAAAAAAAATTTCTAGGGACAGAAAACTCTAGGTAGGGAGAGTGTCAGTTTCTTTCACTGTGCGAGTCCTTGTTTCTAGGGACAAAGAAGGAAAGTGAGGGGAATTCTCCTTGTGCTATAGTGTGCTTTAAAAAAACATTTTTTCTAGGGACAGAAAACTCTAGGTAGGGAGAGTGTCAGTTTCTTTCACTGTGCGAGTCCTTGTTTCTAGGGACAAAGAAGGAAAGTGAGGGAAATTCTCCTTGTGCTATAGTGTGCTAAAGCATTCCTCATCAACCATCTTTGAAATCCTTGTTTTTTGGACAGTCAGGGAAATTGTCGTTGTGCTATTCTGTGCAAAAGCAATCATCCTCAACCATATTTAGAAATCCTTAAGTAAAGGGACAGAGAAGGACACCTGAAGGTAGCCCTTATTGCTTTTTTCCCATCTCCCTGCAGGCCATCTATTAGAATGTCTGGAAGGCAAACAAGGAGAGGCAGACAGTCAGGAGGCAATAAAAGAGGGCAAGCAGGCTCTGTGTCTGGGGGCAACAGTGCTGGTCGTGGACGCGGTGCATTGTCATCAGCACATGGCCATGGGACACGCTTGTCCTTCTTTTCGGCAGCTGGACATGTTGAGCCACATCATGCCGAAGACTTGGTAGAGTGGATGACCAAGCCCTCCTCCTCCTCCTCATCCTCTCTCACCCAGGCTCAGGGTACTGGCAAAGCAGCTGCCAAAGCGTCCTCTTCCCTGGTATCAATGTCAGACTCATCATCAGTCACTCCTTCCCTAGACCCACCATGTCCTCCTCCTGAGGAGTCCCCCGAACTGTTTGAGCACAGTGTTGGGTACATGCTCCAGGAGGATGCCCAGCGTTTCGAAGGGTCTGATGATGAAACCCAGCTACAGGAAGGCAGTAGCATGAGAGCAGACAGAGGGGATGCTCAAGAAGGACACCAATCTGGCAGTCATGTTCCAGCAGCTGCAGCATACTGCCAGATTGGCTCCAGTGATGAGGAGGGAGGGGATGATGAGGTCACTGACTCCACGTGGGTGCCTAATAGGAGAGAGGAGGAGGAGGAGGATGAGGAGGAGGCACATCTCCAACGAGGCAGGATGCCCTTTGGTGGCCAGCGTAAGGGCAGTACACCGACGGAATCACACCGCAGAGCTCCGCCTGTGCAGGGCGCTGCCTCTGCCCGTCATTCAAAAAGTTCCTTGGTGTGGGCCTTTTTTGAGGCTAGTGCATCAGATCGCACAGCTGCTGTTTGCAACATATGTCTCAAGCGTATATCGCGTGGCCAAAACATCAGCCGCTTGGGTACCACATGCCTGACCAGACATATGTTGACCTGCCATGCAGCTCGTTGGCAAGCCTACCTCAAAGACCCACACCAAAGAACAAAGCGGACCTCTCCTTGCACCGCATCAGCTGGGATCTCCAACCCCACTATAACTTCAGTCCTCTCTGAAACATGCACTGAGAGGAATGAAGGTGTAGAATTAGGTGTGTCACAGCCAAGTACTTGCGGCCACTCTGCTAGCAGTACACCGACGTCCGATTCTAGCAGGCAAATTTCCCTGCCCCAGCTGCTGGACCGTCGAAAGAAGTTCACTCCCAGCCATCCACATGCCCAGCGGTTGAATGCTAGCTTGGCTAAATTGCTAGCGCTTCAACTGCTGCCTTTTCAGTTGGTAGACTCGGCCCCCTTCCGTGAGTTTGTGCAATGTGCGGTTCCTCAGTGGCAGGTTCCCAAACGCCACTTTTTCTCACGGAAGGCTATTCCGGCTCTCTACCGGCATGTGGAAGGCAATGTCTTGGCCTCGCTGGACAGGGCGGTCAGCGGTAAGGTGCATATTACCGCTGACTCATGGTCCAGCAGGCATGGACAGGGACGTTACTTTTCTTTCACGGCCCATTGGGTCACTCTTTTGGCAGCTGGGAAGGATGCAGGACAAGGTGCAGTAGTGTTGGAGGTTGTTCCACCGCCACGCCTCCAAAATGCTACTACTGGTTGTGACACACCTCTCTCCTCCACCCCCTCCTCTTCTTCTTCCTCCATGGCCTCTTCCTGTGGTCTGTCCTATGAACCAGCGGTGCTCCGTAGCCGTTCACGGGGCTACGCAAGTACGCAGGCAAAAAGATGCCATGCCGTGCTTGCGCTGGTGTGTTTGGGGGACAGAAGCCACACTGGGGCAGAGGTCCTGTCTGCTCTGCAGGGCCAGGCCGAGAGGTGGTTGACGCCACGCCAGCTTAAGCCAGGAATGGTGGTTTGCGACAATGGCACCAACCTCCTCTCCGCCCTCCGACAGGGACAACTGACCCATGTGCCCTGTGTGGCTCACGTCCTTAACCTGGTGGTGCAGCGGTTCTTGGGCAGGTACCCGGGCTTACAGGATGTCCTGAGGCAGGCCAGGAAAGTCTGTGTGCATTTCCGCAGATCTTATAATGCCAGTGCTCGCCTGGCTGAGCTGCAAAAGGAGTTGAACCTGCCCAAGAACCGCCTTATATGTGACATGCCCACCAGGTGGAACTCAACGTTGGCCATGCTGCAGCGGCTGCACACGCAGCAGAGGGCCATCAATGAGTACCTGTGCGACTACGGCACCAGGACAGGGTCAGGGGAGCTTGGTTTTTTTTCTCCACGCCAGTGGGGCATGATCAGGGATGCATGCACTGTCCTGGCACCATTTGAGGAGGCCACGAGGATGGTGAGCAGTGACAGTGCATGCATCAGTGACACTGTACCTCTTGTCCACCTGTTGGAGCACACGCTGCGTGGAATAATGGACAGGGCACTTGAGGCAGAACAGAGGCAGGAAGAGGAGGACTTCCTTGCCTCTCAAGGCCCCCTTTACCCAGACAGTGTTCCTTCTGTCCCACCCATCGCACAGGAAGAGGAGGAGGAGGAGGAGGAGGAGGATTGTGTCAGCATGGAGGTGGAGGCTGGCACTCAGCATCATCAGCAGCAGTCTTTTAGGGATGATTTACAGTCCCAAGAAACCAGTGGACTTGTACGTGGCTGGGAGGAGGTGGCTGCGGATCATGTCGTCCTTAGTGACCCAGAGGACTCCGGAGCGAATGCCTCAGCAAACCTACGCTGCATGGCCTCCCTGATCCTGCAAAGTCTGCGGAAGGATCCTCGTATTCTTCGGATCAAGGAGAGGGACCATTACTGGCTGGCCACTCTCCTTGATCCACGGTACAAGGGTAAGGTTGCGGACCTTATGTTACCTTCGCAGAGGGAGCAGAGGATGAGACAACTCCGGGAGGCCTTGCAGAAAGGTCTGTGCAACGCGTTCCCAGAGACTGGGAGGTTACAAACTCCTGGTCCTGGACAACGAGTTGCTGAGGCTTCGGCCAGTCAAAGAAGGAGCGGTGGGGAAGGTGGCCGTCTGACCGATGCGTTCAGACAATTCTTTAGTCCGCAGCCCCAAAGTATGATCGGTTCCAGCAACCATCGCCAGCGTCTGATAAACATGGTGCAGGAATATCTAGGGGCAAGGTCAGACTTGGACACCTTCCCCACCGAAAATCCTCTGGCTTACTGGGTCTTGAGGATGGATCACTGGCCAGAGCTTGCACAGTATGCAATTGAGCTACTGGCCTGTCCTGCATCCAGCGTTCTTTCGGAACGCACATTCAGTGCTGCTGGAGGATTTGTCACGGATCACAGGGTGCGCCTGTCCACCGACTCGGTTGATCGACTGACTTTCATCAAGATGAACCAGTCTTGGATCACCACCAGCTACCACACACCTGATGCTGATATAACAGACTAATTGATTTTAACATGTCACATCCCTTCAAGACTGATGCTGATGCTGAGTGCCTGTGCTGTTATGTTGACTGGCTATCCTCCTCCTCCGAGTCCTCAATGATACGATTGATGATGATAGCTTGGAAGATCATTTTTGTTTATGGGTGCCGCCACCAGTGGCTAAGGCCCAATTTTTCATTTCAATTTTTAATAATTTGCCATAGGGCTCATTGCTGTGCTCCAAGTACAGTATCTGTGAGGGGTTGGAGTGTTGTGGCACCAGTGCCTAAGGCCCAATTTTTCAGCCCCTGTTTAAAAGGGGCGTGTCATTACAATTTTTGAAGCAATACTTTGCAACAGGGCTCATTGCTGTGCTCCAAGTACAGTATCTGTGAGGGGTTGTAGTGTTGTGCCACCAGTGCCTAAGGCCCAATTTTTCAGCCCCTGTTTAACAGGGGCGTGTCATTACAATTTTTGAAGCAATACTTTGCAACAGGGCTCATTGCTGTGCTCCAAGTACAGTATCTGTGAGGGGTTGTAGTGTTGTGCCACCAGTGCCTAAGGCCCAATTTTTCAGCCCCTGTTTAACAGGGGCGTGTCATTACAATTTTTGAAGCAATACTTTGCAACAGGGCTCATTGCTGTGCTCCAAGTACAGTATCTGTGAGGGGTTGTAGTGTTGTGCCACCAGTGCCTAAGGCCCAATTTTTCAGCCCCTTTTCAACAGGGGCATGCAATTACAATTCTTGATCTAATAATTCACAGCAGGGCCCATTGCTGCACCCACCAAGAGTAACTGTCAGGGCTTACAGTGTTGTGGCACCAGCACCACCATCAAAGGCCCAATTTTTACTACCACTGTTCAACAATTATATGTAATTAAAATTCCTGATATAATAGTTGACAGCAGGGCGTTCCAGCACCAACCTAGAGTAACTGTGAGTGCTTACAGTGTTGTGCCAACAAAAACAACTAAGGGGCCTATTTCTGCAGAGTATATACGGCAGGTCCCTACTTTCAAACATCCAACTTACAAACGACTCCTACTTGCAAACGCAAGAAGACAACAGGAAGTGAGAGGAAATCTACCACTAGGAAGGAAAATTCTCTCCTGTAAGAATAAATATGGGAGAAAGGTGTCTCCTCTGTACTGATGCTTTATCAGCAATCCTTGTTTCAAGAAAAACACCACATTTCAAAAACAGTTGTCATTGGGATGGAAAGTGAGGTGAAATGTTCTGAACAGGGGCACAGACAGCAAAACAAATGTTACAGGGGTGATAACCCTTACCTATGTTTTCCAAAAAGTTTAAAAATAGATTTTTGGGCTGGAGCTACACTTCAACAATGTACCTGTTCAAAATTACAAACACATTCTACATAAGAACAAACCTACAGTCCCTGTCTTGTATGCACCGCCTGTATACGGCTGTTCAGAGTATATAGGGCCTTTTTTATTTTATGTGCGGGGTTCCCCTTAATATCCATACAAGACCCAAAGGGGCTGGTAATGGGCTGGGGTAGGGGGGGGGGGTCATGGGGTAGCTATGCCATTTTTCTTAAAGATTTTCATCCATATTACCGGGACCAGACATTACATTAAAGCCGCAAGCAGTTTTAAATGGCTTTTTTTTTCCTTTAGAAGTGTCATTTTGTGCAGGGACAGTTCTAAACACGGGAAACACGTGGCACTTCACAGGCATACTTTAGACACCCCCCAGGTACGATATTTAAAGGAATATTTGACTTTTTTTTTTCACTTTATGCATCATTAAAATGACTGCTCCCGAAAAACGACCGTTTTTAAAACTTCTTTTTGCATTGATACATGTCCCCTGGTGCAGAACCCGGGTTCCCAAACCCTTTTTAGGACAATAACATGCATAATAGTTGTTATAATTAGCACTTTAGAATTCGAACGTTCGCATCCATTGTATTTAATAGGGTTCTAATGTTCGTACGAACTTTCGGTCCGTTCGCGGGTTCTGGTGCGAACCGAACCCGGGGGTGTTCGGCTCATCACTAGTGTTGAGTTATTTTGAGGGAACAGCAAATGTCTGTAGGTCCTTTCTCCAGAGTGGATCTACAGGATTGGAGTCAAAGTAAACTTGTGAACCACAAAAATGAAAGCTGCTATTGCTAGCTTGTTTTAAAGATGTAGGCCCCAGAGATGTCATCCTGATCCTGGCCTCAGTACCAAGTGAGTTAAATAATCGAATGCAGGTAAACAGGGTAAGATTTGAGACTTTCTAGACTTCACTGGTGAATGCTTGTTCCAGGTCGGAAACTCAATAGGCTAGGATAAAGGTCATTAGGGATGAGCCGAACACCCCCCGGTTCGGTTGGCACCAGAACCTGCGAACGGACCGAAAGTTTGCGCAAACTTTAGAACCCTATTAAATACAATGGACGCGAACGTTCAAAATCAAAAGTGCTAATTATAAACGGGTAATATGCAAGTTATTGTCCTAAAAAGGGTTTGGGGACCCGGGTCCTGCCCCAGGGGACATATATCAATGCAAAAAATAAGTTTTAAAAAACGGCTGTTTTTTCGGGAGCAGTGATTTTATAATGATGCATAAAGTGAAAAAAAAAAAGTGAAATATTCCTTTAAATATCGTACCTGGGAGGTGTCTAAAGTATGCCTGTGAAGTGGCACATGTTTCCCGTGTTTAGAACTGTCCCTGCACAAAATGACATTTCTAAAAGGAAAAAAAAAAGTCATTTAAAACGGCTTGCGGCTTTTAATGTAATGTCTGGTCCAGGCAATATGGATGAAAATCATTGAGAAAAATGGCATGGGTACCCCCCTCCCACCCAACTACCAGCCCCTTTGGGTCTTGTATGGATATTAAGGGGAACCCCGCACCCAAAGTAAAAAAAGGCCCTATATACTCTGAACAGCAGTATACAGGCAGTGCAAACAAGACAGGGACTGTAGGTTTGTTCTTAAGTAGAATCTGTTTGTAATTTGGAACAGGTAAATTTTTTAAGTGTAGCTCCAGCCAAAAAATCTATTTTTAAGCTTTTTTGGAAAACATAGGGAAGGGTTATCACCCCTGTAACATTTGTTTTGCTGTCTGTGCACCTGTTCAGAAAATTTCTGTCCCAATGACAAATGTTTTTTGAAAATTTGGGTTTTTTAATGAAACAAGGATTGGTGATAAAGCATCAGTGGAGAGAGACACTTTTTTCCCATATTAACTCTTACAGGAGAGAATTTCCCTTCCTAGGGGTAGATTTCCTCTCACTTCCTGTTGTCTACTTCTGTTTGCAAGTAGGAGTCGTTTGTAGGTTGAATGTTTGCAAGTAGGGGCCTGCCGTATATACTCTGCAGAAATTTGGCCCTTAGGTGTTGGTGTTGCCACAACACTGTAAGCCCTCACAGTTACTCTTGGAGGGCGCAGGAATGGGCCCAGCTGTGAAATATTAGATCAAGAATTGTAATCACATGCCCCTGTTGAAAAGGGGCAGAAAAATTGGGCCTTTGGTGGTGGTGGTGGTGTTGCCACAACATTGTAAGTCCTCACAGTTACTCTTGGTGGGCGCAGGAATGGGCCCTGCTTTGAATTATTAGATCAAGAATTGTAATTACATGACTCTGTTGAACAGGGGCATAAAAATTGCGCCTTAGGCACTGGTGCCACAACACTGTAAACCCTCACAGATACTGTACTTGGAGCACAGCAATAAGCCCTGCTGCAAAGTATTGCATCAAAAATTGTATTTACACGCCCCTGTTAGACAGGGGCTGAAAAATTGGGCTTTAGGCAATGGTGCTGGTGCCACAACACTGCAACCACTCACAGATACTGTACTTGGAGCACAGCAATGAGCCCTGCTGCAAAGTATTGCATCAAAAATTGTAAATACACGCCCTTGTTAAACAGGGGCTGAAAAATTGGGCCTTAGACACTGGTGGCGGTGCCCAGAAACAAAAATGTTCTTTCAAGCTATCAGCATGATTATTGAGGAGGAAGAGGATAGTCACTCAGCATCAGCATAGGCAGTCTTGAAGGGATCTGACATTTCCCCCCAAAAAATTTTGTTACATCAGCATCAGGTGCTTGGTAACTGGTAGTGATCCAATACTAATTTATTTTTATGAAGGTCAGTCGATCGACCGAGTCGGTGGACAGGCGCACCCTGTGATCGGTTACAAAGCCTCCAGCAGCACTGAATGTGCGTTCCGAAAGAACGCTGGATGCAGGATAGGCCAGTACCTCAATTGCATACTGTGCAAGCTCTGGCCAGTGATCCATCCTCAAGACCCAGTAACCCAGAGGATTTTCGGTGGGAAAGATGTCCAAGTCTGATCTTGCCTCTAGGTATTCCTGCACCATGTAAACCAGACGCTAGCGATGGTTGCTGGAAGCGATCATACCTTGGGGCTGCGTACTAAAAAAAATTCTGAATGCATCGGTCAGACGGCCACTTTCTCCACCGCTCCTTCTTTGACTGACCGGAGCCTCATCAACACGTTGTCCAGGACCAGGAATGTGTAACCTCCCAGTCTCTGGGAACGCGTTGCACAGACCTTTCTGCAAGGCCTCCCGAAGATGCTTCATCTTCTGCTCCCTCTGCGAAGGCAAGATAAGGTCCGCAACCTTACCCTTGTAACATGGATCAAGGAGGGTTGCCAGCCAGTAATGATCCCTCTCCTTGATCGCATGAATACGAGGATCCTTCCGCAGGCTTTGCAGGATCAGGGAGGCCATGCAGCGTAGGTTCACTGAGGACGACATGATCCGCAGCCACCTCCTCCCAGCCACGTACAAGTCCATGGGTGTCTTGGGACTGTAATTGATCCCTTGAAGACTGCTGCTGATGCTGAGTGCTAGGCTCCACCTCCATGCTGACACAATCCTCCTCCTCTTCCTGTGTTATATATGGGCCAGCAGGAACAATGTCTGGATAAAGGGGGCTTTGAGAGGTAAGGAAGTCCTCCTCTTCCTGCCTCTGTTCTGCCTCAAGTGCCCTGTCCATTATTCCACGCAGCGTGTGCTCCAACAGGTGGACAAGAGGGACAGTGTCACTGATGAATGCACTGTCACTGCCCACCATCCTTGTGGCCTCCTCAAATGGTGCCAGGACAGTGCATGCATCCCTGATCATGGCCCACTGGCGTGGGGAAAAAAATCCAAGCTCCCCTGACACTGTCCTGGTGCCATATTGCAACAGATACTCATTGATGGCCCTCTGCTGCCTGTGCAGCCGCTGCAGCATGGCCAACGTAGAGTTCCACCTGGTGGGCATTTCACAGATTAGGCGGTTCTTGGGCAGGTTGAAATCCTTTTGCAGGTCAGCCAGCCGAGCACTGGCATTATATGACCGGCGGAAATTCCCACAGAGTTTCCTGGCCTGCTTCAGGACCTCCTGTAAGCCTGGGTACTTGCCCAAGAACCGCTGCACCACCAAGTTAAGAACGTGAGAAACAGGGCACATGGGTCAGTTGTCCCTGTCAGAGGGCGGAGAGGAGCTTGGTGCCATTGTCGCAAACCACCTTTCCTGGCTTAAGCTGGTGTGGTGTCAACCACCTCTGAGCCTGCCCCTGCAGAGCTGACAGAATCGCTGCCCCAGTGTGGCTTCTGTCCCCCAAGCACACTAGCTCAAGCACCGTATGGCATCTTTTTGCCTGCGTACTTGCGTAGCCCCTTGAACGCCTATGGAGCTCCGCTGGTTCAAAGGAAAAAGCACAGTTAGAGGCCATGGAGGAAGAAGAGGAGGGAGTGTAGGAGAGAGGCGTGTCAGAATCACCAGTAGTAACATTTTGGAGGCGTGGTGGCGGAACAACCTCCAACACTACTGCACCTTGTCCTGCATCCTTCCTAGCTGCCAGCAGAGTCACCCAATGTGCCGTGAAAGATAGGCAACGTCCCTGTCCATGCCTACTGGACCATGAGTCAGCGGTAATATGCACCTTACCACTGACCGCCCTGTCCAGCGAGGCCAAGACATTGCCTTCCACATGCCAGTAGAGAGCCGTAATCGCCTTCTGTGAGAAAAGGTGGCGTTTGGGAACCTGCCACTGAGGAACCGCACATTCAACAAACTCACGGAAGGGGGCAGAGTCTACCAACTGAAAAGGCAGCAGTTGAAGTGCTAGCAACTTAGCCAAGCTAGCATTCAACCGCTGGGCATGTGGATGGCTGGGAGCAAACTTCTTTCGGCGGTCCAGCAGCTGGGGCAGGGAAATTTTCCTGGTACAAATCGGACGTCGGTGTACCGATAGCAGATTGACCGCAAGTACTTATCTGTGACACACTGAATTCTACACCTTCATTCCTCTCAGTGCAGGTTTCAGAGAGGACTGAAAGTATAGTGGGGTTGGAGATCCCAGCTGATGAGGAGCAAGGAGAGGTCCGCTTTGTTCTTTGGTGTGGGTCTTTTAGGTGTGCTTGTCTGGTCAAGCACGTGGTGCCCAAGCGGCTGATGTTTTGGCCACGCGAGATACGTTTTAGACATATGTTGCAAAAGGCAAAGGTGCGATCTGCTGCACACGTCTGAAAAAAGGCCCACACAAAAGAACTTTTGGAATAACGCGCAGAGACAGCAGCGCCCTGCACATGCGCCCTGCACATGCGGAGCTCTGCTCTGTTAAGGTTTTTCCTCATGTTGATTTCTTTGACAAGTTTATAGATAAGGAATGGGAATGGCCACAGAGGTCCTTTGCGGTCCCTCAGCAGATGGCGGTCCGTTACCCATTTGAGGAAAGCCTTTTGAAAAAGTAGGCTTCTCTTCGGTCGTTGACCCCCCGGTCTCTCGGTTAAATAAAGTAACCACTATCCCGGTAGAGGGGACCCCTGCCTTTAAGGACCCTACTGATAGGAGGTCTGAAGCGGTGACCCACTCCATGTTCAGCATGCTGGGTGTAAGGACCTGGGCTTGAACCTGGGACCTCATCAGTGTCTGGCGTTGACTCTTCCCACTGAGCTATCTGTGATGCTGGACAGCACCCTGCCTGATCTGCTGGACAAACCTGATCCAATGGACAACCCTGCCTTGAGTCTTGATTACTGTTGAACCTTGAACTCCTTGCTCCTCCCATGAACTTCCTATAAAAGCCTTGTCTCAGCACTTCCTCTTTGCCAGGTTATTATGCCTGTCCTGCCACTGCTATTGCAATTGATCTTCAAGCCCGATGCCTGATCGTGACACTGGAGTCAGCATTGCGGCCTATTTTGGCTGCAACCTTGGTGTCTCAGACACTGACTGGGCTAAAATATTGCACCAGACAGTGGAGGAGCATCGGCTTCCTCCTGAATGCGTGTCACTGGCCGAACAGTTGGTTTGGGGCCTTGTGTACGTCTGTGATGCAACCCTGGATGCGGCCCCTTTAATCTCCAGGGCTTCCGCATCTGCGGTGGTATTGCACTGCCTGATCTGGCTAAAATGCTGCTCCGCTGACAAAGCTTCCAAGAAAACGCTGGCAGATTTGCCTTTCAAAGTTGGGAGGCTTTTTGGTGCCTCACTGGACGACATCATTAAAGATGTCACTGGAGGTAAAACCACACTTCTCCCTCAGTCCACTAAAGGGAAAGAGCCGCGCCGTAAGCCGGGGCCCTCCATTCCCACACAGAAGAGGTTTTTTCGTCAGTCAGGACCTGCTGGCAGACCCTCCCAAGCAGAAAAAGGTCCAGCTGGGGGACAGAAGCGTCCCTGGGTGCGCAAGCCTAACAAGCCAGCACACAAGCCTGCTTCCGCATGAAGTTTTTGCCCCCGCCCAACTCCTGGGTGGGGGGGCGACTTTGCGGGTTTGCAGCTCGGTAGACCCCCCTGCTCGCCGACCAGTGGGTCTGCGAGGTGGTCACTTCGGGCTACAAGATAGAGTTTCTTTCTTGCCCACCAAACAGATTCTTTCCCTCAAATCTGCCTCTCCTTCCAGCTCGTCGGACTGCCCTGCTGGAGGCAGTGCAGGACTTGTTGATGTGTGGGGTAATCATACCCGTACCACTGCAGGACAGGTTTCAGGGTTTCTACTCGAATCTGTTTGTGGTCCCAAAGAAGGACGGAGTCTGTCCAATCTTGGACCTCAAAGGCCTCAATGCCTTTGTAAAGGTTCAAAAAGTTCCGTATGCAATCAATTTGTTCGGTGGCCTAGTGTCGGCACCAAGAGTTTTCACCAAGGTGCTCGCCCCGATTTTAGCTTTGCTGAGACAGTGCGGCATTGCTATCATGGGCTACTTGGACGATCTTCTTCTGAGAGCTGCTTCAAGCTCAGAATTAGAGGAGGATGTGTCTATAGCCAGTCAGACCCTCCGGGAGTTTGGTTGGGTACTGAACCTCCAGAAGTCGATGTTAGTACCAACCCAGCACCTAGAGTACCTGGGGTTGATTCTGGTCTCTTCGGAGGCCAGTCTTTTTTCCTTTGGAAAAGTTGCAGACACTCCAGACTCCGGTGAGGTTGGTGACTTCCCGCAAATGGTCGTCTCTCGTTTTTTTTGCATGTGAGTCCTGGGCCTCATGGTAGCCTCTTTCGAGGCAGTGCCGTTTGCCCAATTCCACACTCGGGCCATGCAGAAGGAGATTCTCTCCAAATGAAACAAATCTCCATTGTCTCTGGATCGTCAGATTCAGATAAGTCATCTTGTCAGGGCCTCTCTGAGTTGGTGGCTGAGATCCCCGGCTCTTCGGTCCGGGAAGTCGTTCCTCCCCCTCCATTGGACTGTGATCACGACGGACGCCAGCCTGACCGGTTGGGGGGGAGTCTGGGGGGTTCAGGCGGCCCAGGGCCACTGGACTCCGGACGAATCCCAACTACCGATCAATGTCCTGGAACTCCGGGCGATCAGTCTGTGCCTCTCCAAGTGGTCACAGAGGCTAAGAGGGCGTCCAGTCAGGATCCAGTCAGACAACGCCACGGCAGTGGCATACGTCAACCATCAAGGAGGAACAAGAAGCTCGGCTGCAGCGTCGGAGGTCGCTCACATCCTGAGGTGGGCGGAAAGGAGCGTGCCGGCTCTATCGGCAGTTTATATTCCGGGCGTGGAAAACTGGCAGGCGGACTATTGGAGTCGCCAAATGCTAGACCAAGGGGAATGGTCATTACATCCGGAGGTATTTCAACTCCTTTGCCGGAGATGGGGCACGCCAGATGTGGATCTCCTGGCTTCTCGACTCAAATCGCAAGGTGTCAAGGTTCGTGGCCAGGTCCAGAGATCCCTGGGCAGATGCGTCAGACGTGTTTGTGGCTCCGTGGGGTCAGTATCGGCTAATTTATGCCTTTCCCCCACTGAAGTTGCTTCCTCGTCTGCTCCGCAGAGTAGAGACCGAGGGGATTCCGGTTATTCTCAACACCCCAGATTGGCCCAGGCGTCTCTGGTACGCCGACCTTGTGCGCCTGGTGGTGGATGCACCCTGGCAACTGCCAATGCGAGAGGACCTTCTCTTGCAAGGTCCCATTCTTCATCCTGCTTTACAGTTGCTGGCTTTAACAGCATGGCTATTGAAAGCCAGGTACTAACGGACCGAGGCCTGTCGGATTCGGTCATTTCAACCATGTTGAGGGCACGGAAATCTTCTTCTAGGAAGATCTACCATCGCACGTGGAGAGCCTACATCTCTATGTGTGAGGAGATGGAATGGCGTCCACGGGCATATTCGGTTTCCAGGATCCTGCTGTTTTTACAGCGTGGAGTGGATCAAAAACTTGCCTTAAGCACCATTAAGGGCCAGATTTCAGCCTTGGCTGTTTTCTTTCAGCGACCTCTGGCGGCTCATTCATTGGAGAGCACTTTTGTGCAAGGGGTCCGGCATGTGGCCCCTCCGGTCCGACCACCACTACCTCCGTGGGATTTGAATCTGGTGCTCTGGGTACTTCAGAAACCTCCATTTGAGGACATCAGTGAAATTACTCTTTAGACACTCTGTCAGATGGTTGCCTTCCTAGTAGCCATCACATCCGTCAGGAGGGTTTCTGAATTGGCGGCCCTGTCTTGCAAGTCCCCATATTTGGTCCTCCATAAGGACAAAGCGGTGCTATGCCTGCAGCCTTCCTTCCTTCCAAAGGTAGTTTCAGATTTTTACCTGATTGAGGACATTGTACTTCCATCCTTGTGTCTTCGGCCATCACATTCCCAAAGAGGTTGCGCTGCACTCTTTAGACGTGGTACATGCCTTGCGGGTGTACCTTTCTGCTACGGCTCCGTTACGGAGGTCTGACTCACTGTTTGTGTCAGTGTCTGATCCGCAGAAGGGTCTGGCGGTCTCATCAGCCACCATTTTTCGGTGGATCAGGCAGACTGTCATCCAGGCATATGCCCTTAAAGGACGGGCGCCTCCCTTTCCTGTCACGGCGCATTCGACCAGGGCTATTGGTGCCTCTTGGGCTTTCCGACATCAAGCGTCTGTCTCACAAGTGTGTAAGGCGGCGACCTGGTCGTCCGTTCACACTTTGAAAAAAAAGTTTTACAAGGTTGATGTGAGTGCATCTTCGGATGCTAGCTTTGGCCGCAAAGTTTTGCAGGCGGCTGTTTGAGGTTGCAACTCCTCCGTTGAAGAGCTCTGCTTGTTTGGGGTGAAATTGGTTTTTTGACTGCTGTTCCCACCCCTCGTTTTTTGACACTGCTTTGGGACGTCCCAACTGTCAAGAATTAAGGAGCTGTGTCAGTCCATGGACGTAAAATCCTTTTCTCTGTCGTCCATGGACGGACACAACACCCACCACTCCTTTTTTGGTTTGTACTGCTTTTTTACGAACTGAGCTGCTGACTGCAGGGTGGAGGGTTATGTCTGAAGGGACCCACCTGGGCGGGGCTGTTCAACTCTGTTAAAGTAACATGTATTTAATATCTAACATGTTCTGCCTAGACCTCTCCTATAGAACAGGAACATAACCCAACTGTCAAGAATTAAGGAGCTGTGTCCGTCCATGGACAACAGAGAAAAGGATTTTACGGTGAGTACAAAAAATCCTATTTTTCCTGTCTCGCAAGCGCACCGCCCCAGTGTGAAAGCACTCAGGCTGTCACACTGGGGGGGCATGAGAGGCCGTTTTCAGGCACGTTACAGGCGCTATTTTTCTCAGTGCGAAAGTAGCCTAAGGATGGGGTTGGAGGAGTCAGGGCAGCACAACATGCCCTTTAGGGTGAAGGTCCGCTTTAAGCTTGCATAATACTGAGCAAAAAGCAATCGTGGCAAGTAGGTGAATGAATACTAAAAAAAAGTGTTGTGCTGCTGATTAAGTGACTATTCAAAATGGTGTATACCCTCAAATAATCAATAATAAATAAATACATCTGTGCTCATATACATAAGATCATAACTTAATTTCTTACACTCAGAAATCATAATACAATGTGAAAATAAACAGTCTCTCTTTAAACTCGCAATCTTGTTGAGATCAATGACAGCAATTTATCTTCAGTGTTAATAAATCCCCACACTGAGTGTTACATAATCAGCAGCGCAACACTTTTTTTTTTTTTGTATTTATCGGTTGTGATTGTGGGAACAGAATAGTGTTAGCGGCAGCTGTGGATCAACAATATCTTATTTATTGTTGGCCTTTTGATTTATTCAACGCATTCACTGGTAGCACAGGAGTTACAGTTTTATTAAAAATAGGTACCGGTAAATGACTTTGCAATAGTAAAGCGTAAATAATTAGTTCCACTGACTGCTCAAACAATTGAAGAGATTAATAGGTAAAATGGAAGATGGAAGAAAAGATGAGACATAAGCAGAAGGGAGTAACTACAGTGGGGCAAAAAAGTATTTAGTCAGCCACTAATTGTGCACGTTCTCCCACTTAAAAAGATGAGAGAGGCCTGTAATTGTCATCATCGGTATACCTCAACTATGAGAGACAAAATGTGGAAACAAATCCAGACAATCACATTGTTTGATTTGGAAAGAATTTATTTGCAAATTATGGTGGAAAATAAATATTTGGTCACCTACAAACGAGCAAGATTTCTGTCTCTCACAGACCTGTATCTTCTTCTTTAAGAGGCTCCTCTGTCCTCCACTCATTACCTGTATTAATGGCACCTGTTTGAACTTGTTATCAGTATAAACGACACCTGTCCACAACCTCAAACAGTCACACTCCAAACTCCACTATGGTGAAGACCAAAGAGCTGTCGAAGGACACCAAAAACAAAATTGTAGACCTGCACCAGGCTGGGAAGACTGAATCTGCAATAGGCAAGCAGCTTGGTGTGAAGAAATCAACTGTGGGAGCAATAATTAGAAAATGGAAGACATACAAGACCACTGATAATCTCCCTCGATCTGGGGCTCCACGCAAGATCTCACCCCGTGGGGTCAAAATGATCACAAGAACGGTGAGCAAAAATCCCAGAACCACACGGGGGGGACCTAGTGAATGACCTGCAGAGAGCTGGGACCAACGTAACAAAGGCTACCATCAGTAACACACTACGCCGCCAGGGACTCAGATCCTGCAGTGCCAGACGTGTCCCCCTGCTTAAGCCAGTACATGTCCAGGCCTGTCTGAGGTTTGCTAGAGAGCATTTGGATGATCCAGAAGAGGATTGGGAGAATGTCATATGGTCAGATGAAACCAAAGTAGAACTGTTTGGTAGAAACACACCTCATCGTGTTTGGAGGAGAGAGAATGCTGAGTTGCAACCAAAGAACACCATACCTACTGTGAAGCATGGGGGTGGCAACATCATGCTTTGGGGCTGTTTCTCTGCAAAGGGAACATGACGACTGATCCATGTACATGAAAGAATGAATGGGGCCATGTATTGTGAGATTTTGAGTGCAAACCTCCTCCCATCAGCAAGGGCATTGAAGATAAAATGTGGCTGGGTCTTTCAGCATGACAATGATCCCAAACACACCGCCCGGGCAACGAAGGAGTGGCTTCGTAAGAAGCATTTCAAGGTCCTGGAGTGGCCTAGCCAGTCTCCAGATCTCAACCCCATAGAAAACCTTTGGAGGGAGTTGAAAGTCTGTGTTGCCCAGCGACAGCCCCAAAACATCACTGCTCTAGAGGAAATCTGCATGGAGGAATGGGCCAACATACCAGCAACAGTGTGTGACAACCTTGTGAAGACTTACAGAAAATGTTTGACCTCTATCATTGCCAACAAAGGATATATAACAAAGTATTGAGATGAACTTGACCAAATACTTATTTTCCACCATAATTTGCAAATAAATTCTTTCCAAATCAGACAATGTGATTGTCTGGATTTGCTTCCAAATTTTGTCTCTCATAGTTGAGGTATGCCTATGATGACAATTACAGGTCTCTCTCATCTTTTTAAGTGGGAGAACTTGCACAATTGGTGGCTGAGTAAATACTTTTTTTAACTATTCCCTGGTTGTAAAACTATTGTTTACTATAAATTAAGGGTTACAAATATTAGAGAAATATTTGTTTGAGTCTCAGTGTCTGTAATCCAACTGGGCCAAGTAGAGATGAAGGATTCTGTTTTGCAATTTTTGGATGCTCTCCAGGCAAATTTAATTGTTGAGGGCTTGGACACATTTGGCAAAAATGGGAGCTTCTCTAGCCTTCTAATGTCTTTGGATTTAGGATGTGCAGGGAATTTCTGAGCAAGACCTCTTAAGTTTTTTTAATACATAGCCCAATAGCATTAAAAACTAGGACATTTTAGAAGAACCTGTAATGGAGGAGGAAGTCTTGTTACAATACAGTAAGAATACTTTTTTCAAAACAGTTAAATTTTATGACAGCTCTAAATATGCTCTCGTTACATTGACACCTACAGCCTACATCTGAAGAGAAAGAAAAGAGTCACTTTAACTTCAAAAGGATTCTGTATCTTATAGTTCTTCATTTTGAAGGGTATGATATCATTAGTTTGTGAGTAAGGACAGAGACATTCTTCCTTGTCTCCTCTGAGAATCCATTAGGGGATCTTTTGTAATACCCAAACAAGAGAAACTTTCATTGTCTGCTGACTTTATTTAATACAGAGTTAATACAGAGTTAGTCGGGGGCAAATAATGCTCTAGTCATAAGGAATTTTGTCGGTGCCAATTTTCAAGTTAAATATATTTTTATTATAATTTTATAAAATGTCATACAATAACATCAAAGTCATTAACCGCGAGATGCAAGTAAAGAATATAGGAAGAAAGGAAAGAAAAGGAAATGAGAAAGGGATATGTGACATTTACTAGCAAGACCAAGGATGTCACAATTTAAAGATATCAGTGTTGATACACCAAATAATTGAGTTCCGATCTTGGTAAAGAGCCTATGACCTCTATTTGCGTCTATGACCTCTATTTGCCCTGACAAGGCACGAGTAGAGGAGAGCCAATCAGCGGCTCTCCTGACGGGGGGTCTGCCCTAAAAATCAGCAAATGTATTATTAATACAGACTCATCAAGGATGTCCACTAGAGCCCACCAGGGATGTCAACCCGTGCCCACCAGGGATGCCAATCAGTGCCCATCAAGGATACCAATCAGTGTCCATTAGGGATGCCAATCAGTGCCCATCAGTGACACCTATATGTGCCATCTATCAGTGCCACCTATGAGTGCCCATCAGTGCGGCATATCAGTGTCCATCAGTGCTGCATATTAGTGCTTCATCAGTGCCCATCAGTGCAGCCTCATCAGTGGCCATCAGCGCAGCCTCATCAGTGCTCGTCAGTGAAGGAGAAAACATTGTTATTTACAAAATTTTAAACAGAAACAAAGAAAAAAAAAATTTCCAACATTTTTGGTCTTTCTTTATTTGTTTAGCAAAAATAAAAAATAAACAGCGGTGATCAAATACCACCAAAAGAAAGCTCGATTTGTGGGAAAATCAATTATAAATGCTCTGTATGTGCATCTTTAGGTTTTTGCAGAAACTGTTTTAAAATTGTTGCTGGATTTGAACCATATGTTCTTGTAATATAGAGTCATGTCCTCTATGCGTTGCTGGTTGCCCGTGAGGAGATTGGGTGACAATAAGAGCTGGGAGTCTTTTGTAAACCTGGAACCACTCCAGGTAAACTGTTTAATGATAGTTTAAAAAGGAGGTTCAATGAAAAGCCTCTAATAGTATCTATTACAGCTGAATTCCAGTCAGCAGCGGGTGAGTGGGCAAGCAGGCTGGTGAGCGGGCCTACCGGTGAGCAGGTAGGCAGGAGAGTGAACGGGCTGGTGGGTGAGCGGGCAGGCAGACAGGCCAGTAAGCAGGCCAGCGGGTTAGCGGGTGGCCAGGCCAGTAAGCGGGCTGGCAGGTGAGCGGGTGGGCAGGCCATTGGGCGGGCAAGCGAGCAGAGAGATGACCTCATCTCTCCCTGCCCGCACTGCATCAACACAGTTCCTCCCTCACTCTGCAGCCGTGGGCAACAGAGAGATTACATCAGCTCACTGCCCACCCTGACTCTGGGACACATCTAGTGGCAGGCGTCAGTGTCAAGTGACGGTGGCATGTGACACACTCAGGGCACCCACTGATTCTGCATTATGGTGAGTTGAACTATTTCATTTTATATTACAATGTAATGATAGAAATAATGCACTTCAACCATCCTGGCACCATATCAACCATGGTGCCGTGATGATTAAAGCGCCAACACCAGCCATTTCCCTGACAAAACTGCCTGTGAAAAACTGCAACCCCCCCGGGCCTTGGCATAATTTTCTTCCACGCAGCCTTTCACCGGTGCCAAAAAGGTTGGGGACTGCTTAGGCTACCTTTGCATGGTAATGGGGCAAAAAAAGGACCAACACCTTTCTTTTTTCAGTGCAGTGCACCACAACACATGGAGGTCTATGTATTACAAATAATTGCACAGTTGTATATTGAAAATGCATGTAAATTTGCTTTGCAAATTGGGCAAAAGCAAACTTTTTTAAAGGGTAACTCCACTTTTGTGGGGAAAAAAAATATCAAATAAAGACAAAAATAATATAGCACATATGATTGCGACACTAATCATACTGTAATTGAATGGTATTAAAAATTACCTGCAGCCGATGTAATTTTCTGAGAATGCATTGCAATATGGCTACACGGAGTTGTTCTGTACACAGAGTATGTACTGACCACTCTCCATAAACATAATTTCCTGCTTGTGTGATTGGCTCACCAATTTTCCCAGAAGTCTGCCTAAAATACAAGTTAGATTTTAGGCATCCCCTGCAACAAAAATGTCATTTTTGGAGATATACTTTCAATAGGAGCCCGTCTAAAGGGATGCAGGCCCAGCAGATTTCCTCATAAGTGCCCTGCAGCTATGAAACAACTCCCATTAGACTCACTCTGTGCAGAGGCACAGCAAACTTACATGTATTTCTTTAGAACAGGGGTAGGCAACCTCGGTACTCCAGCTGTGGTGAAACTACAAATCCCATCATGCCTCTGCTTCTAGGAGTCATACCTGTGATTTTCAGGGTCTTGCAATGTCTCATGGGACTCGTAGTTTCACCACAGCTGGAGGGCGGAGGTTGCCTACCCCTGCTTTAGAATAACAAAAGGTGGGAATCTGCAGCAAAGGTTGTTATAATCCTTGCAATGTACATCGATCACCCAGAGGGGAATGTTTTTTCTCAACAAAAGTGGAGTTACACTTTAACTGCTTGCCGAACAGTCGCCGTGATTACACTGCGGCAGGTTGGTACGTTCCCGTGAGCCTTCGTAGCTGTACGTTGGCCCTTTAAGTGGCGATAACAGGCACCTGCTGCACTGCGGGGTATCCGATGCGCGTGGCCAGTGGTCGCGATGACCGCTGGCCAGGCACGAGAGCCAGAAAAGGGACGCATGTAAACACACAAATCCCTGTTCTGTGAGCTGAGGAGAGATTGTGTGTCCCTACTAGCTAGGAACAATAATCTGTCATCTCCTCCAGTCACTCCCATCCCCTCACAGTTAGAAACACACACAAGGGAACACAGGTAACCCCTTGATCGCCCCTAGTGTTAACCCCTTCCCTGCCAGTGACATTTACACAGTAATCCATGCATTTTTATAGCACTAATCGCTGTACAAATGTCAATGGTCCCAAAAATGTGTCAAAAGTGACCGATCTGTCCGCCATAAGAGATGTAAGTACTTCTATTTTTGTACATCTTTATTGGCTTGTTCTTTGGGTGTTTTGCGTTTAATGGTTATGTAAATCATACTATATACAAGAGATTTAAAGAAATATACAACTATATTTATTGTTACATTGTTACTATATATCTTTTTTTCTTATTTTTTCTTTATTAGAAAAATGAAATGCTCTTTTACCAATACATAAACCCTGAAGAAGGAATTATACACAAGTGCTGTTACAAATCCAGCTATTTGTGTCCGAAACATAACAGTTTTCATTCGCTCCCATATGCATTGACCCACCTGTCAACTTTGGAGTGCGTTTATATGTATTTGGGCAATTAGAATTGCATGTCAGTTCTTTGTTTTTATGTTTCATTGATGTTTATTAAAGAATTTTGGATAAATACAAAAGTATCACAGTTTCTTATCGTACAGTTACAGAAACATTCTGAGGGTAGCTTGCCAATGATCTTAACACAACATAGACTGCTCCTGCTGTATAAATATTAACAGACAATTTCCCAATATTGGCAGCAGCAGCCTAAACCGGGCTCACCGCTCATGTATAAGCCTCCCCTAACACAGGCTCACATGCTGTAATATGTGGAACTGGCCCAACAAGCGATCCCCCCCCCGGGAAGAGACCACCCCCATCCCACAATCGGGGGGGGCCGCCCCTCCCCTTATGGGAGCGAATCCCCCGAGGGCCAGACCACCCACAATCTAAAACTCTCGAACCCTTAATAACATATACACTGTAACAGTTAAATAAGTGCTCTAACATGAGCACGTAAAGGGGGGAAAGTCCCTAGGAGAGACAAGATAGACACAGAAAAAGAAGGAAAGGAAGAAAAGGAGCAAGGTGAAATAATATAGAGGGGGATTGGGAGGGGAGGTTCAGGGAAAGGGGAGAAGGAAGAGCAACCATCCAGTGCCCAATTTCCTAGTATATGTGAGAACACCTAAGTAGCAAGCGACCTCAGGTCATTGGTAAGATAATTGAGCCATGGGTCCCAAACTTTGTGAAATAGTTTCATCTTGTCCTGGACCAGGGCGGTCAATCTCTCATTTAACATCAGCCAGGACAACTTGCCTTTAAGTTGGCCGAATGGCAGGGCTGCGGATCTCCAATTCCTAGCTATAGTTATCCTAGCAGATACAAATATGAAATTTAGTAGCCTTCTTTGGGACCTGGAGATTTCCGCCACCCTGTCACCCAGAAGGGCCTGTTTGGGCGATTTCTTCAAATTGATCTGAGTAAGGGTATAGATAAAATTGTAGACCCTGATCCAGAACCTCTTGACCTTCGGACATAACCACCAGATATGATAGGTGGTTCCCACCTGATCACATCCTCTAAAACACTTGGAGGTAGTCCCCTGTACAAAGGTGGCCAGTCTGGCCGGCACCATATACCAGCGTAATAGGACCTTGTAGTTTGCTTCTATGATAGAAGTATTGAGGAGTGATCGAGACGCTGTATCTGAAATTGACAACCATTTGTCCAGGTCCAATGTTTCCTGGAAATCATTTTCCCATTGAAGCATATATTTCAGTTTGGTGGAAACACTAACCAATATTATATATATAGTAGATATAAATCCCCTAAGTCTGTCATAATGCTTACACATATGTTCCATGGGGGTCATCTCTGCTAGGTCACTCTGACGAGCTAGTGCTTGCACAAAATGCTGTATTTGAGTATATCTATAGCTTTCAATTGGCGGCATTTGATACTTCTCTTTCATAGAGCGTTCAGATATTATACCCTTATGATCACAGAGATCTGCAATACGCAATAATCCCTTATTGGTCCACCATGAAAATGCAAGAGGATCGACGCCTGGGGTGAACCGGCTATTTTTTAGAATGGGTGCCAATGGAGTATGGGGTGATTTAAATTTCTTGGACCTGGACAATCTGTCCCAAATATCCAATGAGAAAGATAAGGATGGGCACAATATTGTCGGTCTTTCTTTAGGCGGGAGCCACATCAAGTGGGATACAGGATCCGGGCGACAGGAATAAGATTCCATGTTCATCCATATAGCGGACGGTGATTTCGAGTGAAACCTAGTTAGGTGGGCAAGCTGAGCCGCATAAAAATATTTCAGTAGATCAGGCAAACCAAGTCCACCCTGCCGTTTAGGGGCCAGTTCTTTGTTTTTTAAATATTTTCATGTTATTGTATGTACATTTTTTATATAAATAAATATATTTTTATACTTTTGCACACATATGTCTGGCATTCCATATTGTTATACTCCAGTTCGTATTATCCCAGGGGCATTCTTTCTTAAATTTTCCAATTTATTTGGGATGTGACTGTAAACATTGGAATTGCCTATTCCTACTGGTCGAGCTTCATTTCAAACCTCTTTTACACGATCTGTCCGCCATAATGTCGCAATCTCGATAAAAATTGCAGATCACCGCCATTACTAGTAAAAATAATAATAATGTAGAAACAAAAAGTGTAGCGCTAATCAAAAAAATGAACAAGAATGCATGACGCACTCAAATAAGTATATAAAAATGGTGCAATATTAAAAAGACTCTCAAATATTAAGTAAAAACAGTAAGAAGTCCTCATATATACAAAATGTCTATATGCGAAATACATGTGAAAACTTGTGCAACTGAGTGTCCTAAAGTAATTCAAAAATGAAGGCAATGGTGAAATTCAAAAGTGGGTGAAGACTTTGAAGGGAAAGGTGACGGTGAGAAGATGAAGAGAACCACCACCAATAGGTAAGGAGCTTACCAGATAGTTTGAACCCAGAGGAACATATGTTCAGTGGGTCAAACAGGCATGGTGTGGTGGAACCACAATGGAACCTGGACAATCTGTATGCTGCAAATTGCTGTGCTGGAAATGGCCAAACATCAACATGGAGAGAGAAACCGCAGAAGAAAGATGACCTCTTAGCAGATAACCTCATATGCAGTAGTGGTCCGGGAAAATCCCAATCAATATGAGCAGGTAAGTATCATGTAATAGAGAAAAGAAACAGCCACATAGCGTAACTCTGTATGTAAATCAAAATTTAATGTAGTGGAAACACTTACATTTAAGTTGATATAAAAGCGCTTTGCAAAGAATGTGGCAACAATGGAGTCCTCCCGACGCGTTTCGTCTCCTAGGACATCATCTGGGGTGTCCCTCCACTGTTGCCCCCCTTGTATATATAGGAAAAGTGACTCCAATCAAGAGAGTTCATCCCCGGCCGCATTGTCAGTGGAAATGGCATTACTTCCTGGTTTTCCTAAGATGGCCGCCGGGCTTGTGTTCCAAGCCTCCATCTGGGTGCCTATCCGTACCTTTTCAGCAAGGGTGGGAGAACATATTGCCCTTATCAAAAGTGGGGACACTAAGCATACCGTGCCCAGACACTACAAATTACACCATGATCGTAATCCAAAGGGCACCCAGTTTCTGGTTATTGACCAGTTCATTCCACCCTGGAGGGGCGGAGCTATGACTAGGGGGGTCTCCCAATTAGAGACTTTTTGGATATACGAACTGCAAACCCATACACCATCAGGTCTAAACGTTGAGTGGGATATCAATTCATTTATCAATAAATCTTAATGAACATCGGGCATTGCTAAATGGGAGTACTCTAACTTTTTCCCATTCTTTGATTTTTTTATTTTTTTATTTCATTCTTTATTCCCTCTTTTTTATATGTATTTTTATATGTAATTTTATATCATACATTTTATGTATAAGAGATTTTTATACATGTAATATGCTCTATAACTGAGTCACTGTCTATGCCAGATAGGTCTATCATAATGTTTATGACCCATACAGGAGAGTTCATTTCACGGGCATTCTCATGTGATTATACCAGCAACCGTGAGGTTTTCACCTAGGGATGCGATTATAGTATTTTGCTGACAGTGTCATTTTTTATATATATTTATGCATATATTTTATATACGATTTTTACTTAATATCTAATAGCACCTTTAACAGGATTGGCTAATGTTTTTACATAACCTTTTTCCTATTATATAAGGTTTTTTCTTTATTATACAATTTTTTACAATTTTTTATCATTTATGTTGACCATTTTAAGAGTGGCGATATATATGTCATATTTGACCCAATTAAGGTACTTCCCCTTTAAGTTCTCTGTCTTTCGGATTAATACACTGCATCAGGCTTTCCCGGAGCGAGGCTTGGAACTCATTATCATGTCACATGTCTCTGCAGCCAGGACGAGGCTTGGATACATCATCCACACAGTGAGAGCTTCCTGGCATTCAGTCAGGGAGTCGCGTGACATCAGAGACTAAAACGAGGCTTGGCCTTGTCAGAGGCACCCAGATGGAGGCTTGGAACACAAGCCCGGCGGCCATCTTAGGAAAACCAGGAAGTAATGCCATTTTCACTGACAATGCGGCCGGGGATGAACTCTCTTGATTGCTTCCACAGTGAGAGCTTCCTGGCATTCAGTCAGGGAGTCACGTGTTATCAGAGACCAAAACGAGGCTTGGCCTTGTCAGAGGCACCCAGATGGAGGCTTGGAACACAAGCCCGGCGGCCATCTTAGGAAAACCAGGAAGTAATGTCATTTCCACTGACAATGCGGCCGGGGATGAACTCTCTTGATTGGGGTCACTTTTCCTATATATACAAGGGGGGCAACAGTGGAGGGACACCCCAGATGATGTCCTAGGAGACGAAACGCGTCGGGAGGACTCCATTGTTGCCACATTCTTTGCAAAGCGCTTTTATATCAACTTAAATGTAAGTGTTTCCACTACATTAAATTTTGATTTACATACAGAGTTACGCTATGTGGCTGTTTCTTTTCTCTATTACATGATACTTACCTGCTCATATTGATTGGGATTTTCCCGGACCACTACTGCATATGAGGTTATCTGCTAAGAGGTCATCTTTCTTCTGCGGTTTCTCTCTCCATGTTGATGTTTGACCATTTCCAGCACAGCAATTTGCAGCATACAGATTGTCCAGGTTCCATCGTGGTTCCACCACACCAAGCCCGTTTGACCCACTGAACATATGTTCCTCTGGGTTCAAACTATCTGGTAAGCTCCTTACCTATTGGTGGTGGTTCTCTTCATCTTCTCACCGTCACCTTTCCCTTCAAAGTCTTCACCCACTTTTGAATTTCACCATTGCCTTCATTTTTGAATTACTTTAGGACACTCAGTTGCACAAGTTTTCACTTGTATTTCGCATATAGACATTTTGTATATATGAGGACTTCTTACTGTTTTTACTTAATATTTGAGAGTCTTTTTAATATTGCACCATTTTTATATACTTATTTGAGTGCGTCATGCATTCTTGTTCATTTTTTTGATTAGCGCTACACTTTTTGTTTCCACGCTTTTTACTATTTGTCTACTTGTTGTGTTAGCAGCTTATCCAGAGGGCAGCGCGGAATTATTTTGTATGCTATTTTAATAATAATAATAAAAATACCATAAATCTTTGTAGACGCTAGAACTTTTGCGCAAACCAATCAATATACGCTTATTGTGATTTTTATTACCAAAAATATGTAGAAGAATACATATCGGCCTAAACTGAGGAAAAAATTAGCTTTTTTAAAAAAAAAATGGGGATATTTATTATAGCAAAAATTACAAAATATTGTGTTTTTTTTTTTAAATTGTCGCTCTTTTTTTTGTTTATAGCGCAAAAAATAAAAACCGCAGAGGTGATCAAATACCACCAAAAGAAAGATCTATTTGTGGGAAAAAAAGGACATCAATTTTGTTTGGGTACAGCATTGCATGACCGCACAATTGTCAGGTAAAGCGTCGCAGTGCCGTAAGGCAAAAAATGGCCCGGTTATTAAGCAGCCAAATCTTCCGAGGCTGAAGTGATTAAGCTACTGCAATAAATACCTCATTATGGCCACTAGATGGAGCTATGGAGCATACTTATTGTTTATAATAGTCAGCACAATTCAGTGGCCATAATGCAGAATTGCCCCATTCACACAGTCTTGATCTGCAGAGAATATAGACTGAGAACATTTGATTTTGCCCCATTCACACAAATGGGTTTACATGCAGTTTCAATGAAAAAACAGCTGTGCAAAGGTTTTTTTTATAAATACACTCTATTGTGTTCTGATGAGCTGGAGTGCATGTCCATCAGCGCCTAGTATACTGTACATTGGAATACCATTTCCCACAGGGTATGATAACATACACATGAAGTCAACCTAAATCTGTACTTGTAAATGAGGACTGTAGAATGAAGTATGAATAAAAAAAATTGCTATTGGGGCAATACAGACCGTTCTTATGAAAGATAATGGGGGTTATTTACGAAAGGCAAATCCACTTTGCACTACAAGTGCATACTACAAGTGCAAAGTGCACTTGAAATTACACTGAACGTGCACTTGGAAGTGCAGTCGCTGTAGTTTGCACTTGTAGTGCAAAGTGGATTTGCCTTTCGTAAATAACCCCCATTGTGATACTTGGGGCACAGTTATTGCATGTAATAGACCCATTTAACTATAGAGAGCAAAAAATGCTATGTTATATTAGGTCAACATCTTCTTTTAGAAGTTTAGCATAATCTGACTAATTAAAACTGTTTTATGATTGGCTGCCATGGGGCATTGTGGTTTGTCTGCTGTAACTGAATAGCAAAAAATAAGATCAATTTTTTCTTAGCTTTAATTCTGTTTATTTTATAGAATTAGCCTTATGTATTGATTGCTGAAATATTTGTTAAATAATGCATATTTCAGAAAGTGTTTAATAACACAGATCATGTAATACTTATGTCGGTGCGAAAATAAAAACATTTAACAAAGGTATTTAATGCTTCAAAGACAGATGTCAAGCTATTAGGGAAGTTCTGTGGCAGCTTATCGTAGTGAAAGCCTGATGCCCCTAGAAAGATGTTCTTATTTCCCGCAAAGAGATTGTCTAATGATCACACAGCAAATGTTGTCCTTCCACCTGCTACATGCTGTTTATGTCCTACTTTAACTAGTACTAGAACTTGTTGAACTCTGCATGCATCCACCAAGATTAAATCTGACAGCCTCTGTCTAATGGTTGAAAAATAAATGGAAACTGCAGTAACAACTGCCCTGAGACTCTTTGCTAATGAAGTCTCAATTAATAATTGAGTTAGGTTGAGCTTAATTTATGATTTCTAGAATGTGACTTTATTTAATTTTATTTTATGAAACATCAGGGCATTTACTGCTGTCAATACTTACAACCCGCAGCAATGTTATAATTATCTATTTTGAGGACGCTGATAAATTGCGCAGAGCTGGTTTTACTTTGTGTCTGTGGGACTCTACAATGCTCAGGACCTGACTTGGTTGTTTTGCTTAGCACATGCTGTTTTTTAATAGAAAAAAAAAATACACTTTTGGAGAAGCGCTTAATTCACCTAACATCAAAAATTTCTTTCATAGGATCACTTAAATGTTTGCATGATTTATAATTCCCATGAGAAGTTTTCTTTTTCATTTTCGCTTCTGAATGCATAAGCATACTCCTAACTCTCACAAACCTGTATTTGATACTAAGTGGAGGCTAGCATAAAACCAATGAGTTATCTCTGGCACTGTCCAAAATGTTGAAGAAACTGTATGAATTGGATTAATTTTGTTTGTTTTTTGTAACTATTTAAAAAAAAAAAAATACACACAATTTATTATTGTTAATCTGTTCTCTTCATAAATTATATTTTCATCATTGAACATACTAGCATATTTATAAAGCAGTGAATGTAATTTTGGAGAAAAAAAATAAAGCATGTTTTTATTATAAAAAATATATTTTTTTAATATTTATGTTAAGCCTGATTGAACTTTTCACCAAAAAGTATATAAAAAACATAAATTCAGTGTGCAGCTAAACAGCAATTATCAGATATCTCAACGTTGATTTCTTTAAATCAGAGTATTTAAAGCCTAATTTAACTTTTCACCAAAAAGTATATAAAGTACATGAATTTGGTGTGCCGCTAAACAGTAATTATCAGATATCTCAACATTGTTTTCTTTAAGAATCAGCCCTAGTGCCAATAAAACAGCCTGCTGACCACCAATTGTGTAAGAGAAATGTTTCTCCAGCCATCTAACAAGCCTCCTGTTTTGTCACAACTGCAGCACTGCAATCAGTAATAGCAGGAGCTTTTCTTATAGAGAAAATTACACTGACCACTTGGCACTTTAGAGAGTCCCAGTGGTTTTGGCCCCAATCCCAGAACATAATAACCTGGAACTTTTGATGAGCAGAAGGTAAGTACAGATTAAAGAGTTAGCTTGGTGTTAGGGTTTAAGATTAAAGCCATAGGTTATTGTTAGGGTAAGAGAGGTCAGATTTACTATTTAAAGTAGAAACACATAACCAATGTTCGCCCATGAGACTTTAAATAAGGCATAATACAAAAGTCATAAATTATCAATTTATTGTACAAGGATTTGACACATAAATGTATAAAGTACACATACATTTTTTTTTGGTATATTAAGCCAGTGGGTTACACGTAACAATATATATTTACACCAAGCTGGTATATTTACACATACATGCTTTACATAACAAAGATGATTGCAATATGGGAGAGGAATGCATCTTGTAACTCAACGCGTTTCGTGAATACTTTCACTTCTTCAGGAGTAGATGCCTCCAACAACAGAACTCTATACTAAAAAACTGATCCATAAATTGTATTAAAACACTCCCTATAAAGGGAAATAAAAAACTTATTGATGTTCTGAAAAGGGACTTACAAACCAGCTTGGAACTTGATAAAACTTGATAAAACATAGCGCCTCCAAATGATGACTGCTGCTCGGTGTCTGACACGGGAGTAGTGGAAGGGGACCAAGACACCCAATGGGAAAACCAATGAGGTGGCACAAGAGAGTTCATGGCTGTGTTAAAAAAATACCTAAGTACCAAAAACCAACCTAAAAAAACAGGAAATGGTGAAAAAAAATGAGTAGTATACTAAGTACCTCCAGGTACTGTAAATATAGACAAGAAAATTATCTGAATGCGTTACAAGTGAGGTTAATATGTATGCTAAGGAGGTACTATACTAAATATGTATTAAAAATGTGCAATAGCAGGGGAAACAATGCCTGAGACCCCAATATGAGTACTGCTTGAATACAAAAATAGACCCATATATGTGTGTAGAGTGAGCCAGGAAACTTGCCTGATAAAGCACTGTGTATTATAAATAGTTGTTTCTTCTTCCCCCCAATTGTTGAATTGTAAGTGTAAGTCTTGGTGAAGCAATCTGGACAGTTTTTACAGATGCCTATTGCTGATCTACTGTACTTCAGCCACTTCCTCTCTACATTCATACCTGCCCCAGCATCTGTTGCAAACAGGGCTGGTGCAAGAAATTTTGACGCCCTAGGCGAAACCTCATTTTGCCACCTCCCCTGGCTCCACCCCTGACTCCACCCCCCTGCCCTGCCCATGTATGACTTAGTTGCTTGCTGCAGAGAGAAGAGAGTAGTAACACCAGTGGCCAGGCACCCTAGGCAGCAGTGCTCCCTAGGCAGCTGCCTAGTTTGCCTAGTGGTAGCACCGGCCCTGGTTGCAAATAATTGCTCTAGATTGGTTACTGATAGTGAAATCAGCGGATTATGTCTGCAAAGTGTGGGTAATCATGGAGGCTCATGATCCCAGCTGATTGGAAAGCTATAGATTTGACTCTGCAGGGAAGTTGGGAAGGTGTGGCAGACCGATGCATAGAGACCTCTGCTTACACAGAGATAGAATTGGTCCTTTATTGCAGTATACTGGAGGGGAAGAAGCTTTTCCACCATGGCTGAGGCTGCTTTCTAGTCAAAACAAACTGTAAAGCCCCATACACACGATCGGTTTGACTGATGAAAACCGTCCGATGGATAGTTTTCCTCAGACCAACCGATCGTGTATGGTACCCATCGGTCTTTTTTTCATCGGTTGGAAAAAATAGAACTTGTTTTAAAATTTTCCGATGGATAAAAAACCGATGGGAATTTCCGATCGTCTATGGGCAAGTCCATCGGTTAAAAAACCCACGCATGCTCAGACTGAATTAGGAGACGGGAGCGCTCGTTCTAGTAAAACTAGCGTTCCTAATGGAGAGAGCACATTCGTCATTCTGCAAGTTATTGCTTCGTTTAATGCAGCGCATGTTTTTTTGCTTTAGAACGGTCTTTAAAATGTCATTTTGGCAGCAGATCTTTCTCATGAGTTCTGAGAAACGTATGTCTTTCTTCTTTCTTGTGATCTTAGGAATAATTTGTTTAATTCTTCAAGGCCGACCTCACAAATTACACCTTTTTTTTGTTTTTGTCTTTAAATTTGTTGTGCATTTTTTGGTGTGTCAATTTCTCCGAACAACATCTTTTTTTTATTTTTTACTCATGGAGGTTGGTGTCCCTTGTTATTAATTACACATTGTATTTATGAAATCTTATTGCTACTTCCAAAAAAAACCACATCAGGCATGTATGTTGGCTGAAATCAAATTTCCCTTTATTTCGGAAAAAAAACAAACAAAAACCGAAGGGCAACTATTCAGAAATTAGCAGAGAATATCAAGTCATTAGATCCCAAATGCAGACCTGACTATGATCAATAATAAAATCAACAACAGCATGAAATCAGGAGCAGCAGCCAAAGACATATATCATCCCAAGCTGTGGTACTCCATCAACCTTCAATTTCTGGATGAGCAGCTCGAGGCCAGGGAATCACCTCCTGCTCTTCCCTGTAGCCTTCCTTCCACACCTCTCTGCAGAGTTCTCTCCACGGCCCCGTCCACGCACCCTTGCAGGCTGGGCCACTGTGGGTGGTGATGTGGCAGGAGGAGGAGGAGAAGGAGGAGAGGGATTGGCCTGCTGCGAGATATGGGTGGCCTCAGTCAGCAGCCCCCTCACCCCCATGTGTACGGCCATATATATGAGGTGCTCACAAAGGGCCAGTTGTCCCGCCTCCATTCCGAGCAACTTATCCGCCAGATAGGTGCTAAAGCCCTCCGTAGGGTTGAGGGGGGCCCTCATCATGGCAGCAGCCTCCTGAATCATCTTTAGTGACTCCTCCTCCACTTGTGTCATCCGCCGTTGTTTTGGCGGTCTGACGTGGAGGGGAGCCACTTGGGAGACGGTGCTGCCACTAGGCCTGGGGACCTGCTGAGTCCCACTTGGCCCTGCCTCCTCCTGCCTGCCACACTCCTGACCCTCTTCCTCCTGGCTTGCCTCATCCTGTTTTTAAAATAAAAAGAAAAATTGGTTTATTTGGGGAATCTATCACACACAATTTTTATCTCATTACTGTTTTTTTGTTCAATACAATATTACTTAGTGGACAATAATTATGATCATAAATACTATACCTGGCTGAAGATGTGAAGATCTGGCTCTTCTAGCTCGGGAGGCTCCTCCTCCGCCTCTGCAGGGGTGGAGGGAAGGGTGGAAGGAACGCTGGAGGGAAGGGTGGAAGGAAGGGTTGAGGGAAGGCTGGAAATAGATTCCCTGGCCTCGATCTGGTCATCCAGAAATTGAAGATGTCTGTAGTACCACAGCTTGGGCTTTACTACATCGTCGGCTGCTGCTCCTGATCTCTTTGACTGGCGCACTTCCTTGTATTTTTTTTTATAGGAATTACGCAGGTTGTTGATTTTATTATTGATCATAGTGTAGTCTGCATCTGGGATCCATGGCTTCATATCCTCTGCTAATTTGGTAATAGTTGCCCGACGTACATCATTCTTGTGGTACGCAGGGTGTTTCAGTTCCCACAGGTTGCGCTGTTCCTTATATTTTTCTATAAAAATCAGCATCACCTCCGGCTCTCGTAGTTTATGCATCTTTTTGGATCAGCAAGTAAAAAAAAAAAAGTAAAAAAAATAAAAGGATCAGAATTGATTCTCCTCAACTTATCACAATATTGCCCTTTACAATCATGAACCATTATAGGCCACTGCAGGCCCGAGTTCCCTTCTTACCTTAGTTCACTTCGTTGGTTCACTTCCGGTCGTCCTTACTCCGCGCATCCCTAATAACTTCTTTCCCCTTTTTATACCCTGCGCATGCGTGTAACTCTGCCCTCGTCGCCCGCCCGTAACGGACTTTATCAGCATTTCCCCGCCCCTTAACGAACGGCGCACAGTGTGAGACGGCGACATGTCGCAGACACAGGTGGCTTCTTTACTAGAAATTACCGACGAGGAAAGCCCGGAGGCGGAAACGTCACGATCCAGTAAAAAAAGATACAAGGCGACTAATATGTCTTTTTCTGAGATGGCGGAGATAGTGGACATTCTGCGGAGGAAGGATTACGACGGCAAGCATGGCCCATACGACACCCCTAATCTCAGGAAGTCACAAATTATGGACAAAGTTGCGAAGACTCTCTATAAAAAATATGGGATCAGGAGATCCAAGGAACAACTCCGTAAAAGGTGGTCAGACCTGAAGCTCAGGGAGCCGGAGCAGTATAGGAAGCTTATAAAAAGCATTGAAAAAAGTAAGTTTATTTTACTGTGTTCTCTCACATTGTAATATGTATTCTTCCATGTTTTGCACCATGTGCTTGGCTTGACTGGTTTCACATTTTAAAATCTTAACTTTTATGTTAAGTGGAGAGTCCACTTATTTGCTAAATGTGTGGATAAAAATATTGCTGCTCTTCCCCCAAACATGTTTGGCACATATCCACATAAACTACATGTGGGCATGCCTCATTTTACTTCAACAATGTTTATCTACACATTGTTGGCTAGATGATGTGTTGTAAGGAAATTTAGAATGTGAATGAAAGAATAAACTGTATTCTGGGTAAAGGAGATGACACTCCAGCAGTTGTGTACTTTTTTTTGTTCTTGATCAAGATACTATACTCTGGGCCACATGACCAAATTTCTTAACGGTGTCACACACAGGTGCTCCAGTGGATACCTTGGTGGTTATCCAAGTGTATTTGTGAGTGTCCTCAAAAATAACATGTTGCTTTTTTGAGTTTGCAAGATCTCATATGTTCATCTTGAAACTCAGGGCCAAATATCAATTGGACCCCACTTTAAAACATTGAGAATCCATTTTCAGGCCTAAAAAGTCTGTGTGCTAAAGGATACATTATTTTTTCAATTCCCATAGGGGAGAGGAGACTGGGAGGACACCATGCTCAGGAGACGAGGAACCCCACACCACAGAAACTCCCAGAAGATCCCAAAGCAGACCAAGTTCAGCAGGTTCAGGAAGCGGAGGGGGAGAAAGCGGAGGTGGAGGAAGGGGAGGTGGAGGAAGGAGAGGTGGAGCTTATCAGCACAACAGGTCAGTGTCTGTCACCACAACTTCAAGGTAAATACAGATGTAGGCCTGCATAGTTTTAAAATATTTGTTTCTTTTTAGGGACTGAACGTGGGGGTGTCAGGAAGTCCAAATCCTCCATTCTCGAGTGCCAGCGCCAAAATAATCATTCAGGAAATCATGGAATGCAGTAGCGAAATGGACATTATGAGAAAGAGAATGATTGTGATTGAGCAAAAATATAAAAACATGATAGATATTTTGGGGAGAATAGTGTGAACCCCCCCTTTTTGTGTGTTTTGTTATGCGTCCGAAATTTTCTATGGGATTTCCACAAGCCCAAATGTGAAGATGCACACACTGAAGACTCAACATGTGCTATCTGCCGTCATAGGATATCAATGTCCCTGTTTTGGGGGTGCAACCTCTTCCTCCCTCCTCAAGTAGGGGAGAGGAAGGGTTTTCACCCCCAAAGCACGTCCATTGATCCCCTATGATGGCAGATAGCACATGTTTACCTTAGCCATGGGATCATGTTGAAGATACCCATTTGAGCCCCAAAAATAAAGTGTGGTTCTTCACATTTGGGATGGATCAGGGGTAACATCACCCCATCTCCTGTTTGTCTTTTTCACTGTGTTATTTTATTACTTTTTCAGAAAAAAATTTTTGGCTTTTGACCCATGCATGTTTCTGCAAAAAAAGCCGCACAAAAAAATAAATAAAATATTTCGAAAAACAACCAAAACTGTGGTGCAATCAATAAAAACATTCGGGAAGTCTAAAAAAGGTGTGCCTTTTTCTTTCTATGCTCTATAGCAGTTCTGAAGATGCAAAAAGAGTGTTTTTACCTCTGAGATTTGAGGCTATTTACTAAGGACAAATACACTTGGCACTACTAGAACCTGGGAGACACGTAAACCACAAATACAAGAATGACAACACAAGTTAGTAGTAAATCAAATATTTTTGTTTATTTGAAAAAGGGACAATCAAAGGTCAGATGTGGTCTGGCATTGCGATGGTCTTGGCCCCCCAAAGTGCCCGTGAAGTACGTCAGAAATACGTAGAGTACTTCACGGGCACTTTGGGGGGCCAAGCCAGTACGGGCAGTGCTGAGGCCGGTCAGATTTATCAGTTCAGAGGGACTGGCCTCAGGCCCAACTGATGACACATAATTTGTGGAGAATTTCCGTAAAAAATTGTGCAACAAGCAGCATCAGTAGACAATGTGGTTGAGTTTATAATCCGCCAAATTTATAGCTGTCTGGAACAGGCGGAACTGGCTGGCCATTATCCCGAAGGCATTCTCCACAACTCTCCGGGCTCTGGCCAGCCGGTAATTAAAAGCTTCCAAAAGCTATAATGTTAGAATGATGTTGGTCAAAAGCTTCATCCGCAATGAAAACGAATGGTAGCCCTTCCACGTTCTCTGCATCTGGAGGCAGTGCAAGACCCCCAGCCTGTAGACGGTGAGCGAACTCCGTCTCTGCGAATGCTCCGCCATCGGACATCCGGCCGTTCTTCCCCACGTCCACATATAGGAACTTGTACCGTGCAGACACCACCGCCATTAACACTATGCTATTAAAACCTTTATAGTTGAAATAGTATGACCCCGAACGGGGTGGCGACACTATGTGGACGTGCTTCCCATCAATTGCCCCTCCGCAGTTGGGGAAATCCCACCGCTGGGCAAATTGGGAGGCCACAGTCAGCCATTCCTGTGGTGTGCTAGGGAACTGTGGAGTCAAACAAAAAGAAGACATTAGTACGGTTTATGTTTACAGTGCAAGCAGATTACACACAAAAACATTGTTGACCAACATCATTCTAACATTATTATTTAGGGGAGTATTTCCTACCAATAAACAAAGGCCCACTTAGCAGATGCCTCACCCCCGCTGAGTGGACATTCTAAAATAATCTAAGGGGGGGGGCTAAGGTGATTGTGGGGGATCCAAAAAAAGGCAAAACCACTCTGCTGAGCTTGATTGAGAACTTTAATTTTTTTTACATCTTTGGGGGGGGGGGAGGGAGGGTTGTCAAACTACGCGGGCAATGACCGTAAAAAAATGAAAAGGAAAATAGAAGGCTAGCTGGGTTTGCGCCCACGATAGCATGCTGGAGAGGTTAGTGAAGGGAAATAGGCATATAGGGCCCAAAAAGGCCTTTACAGGTAAAAACATGCATGGGGAAAATGGGGACATTACCAGGATATTACAAAAAGGCAAATTTGGGTTAGGAGGGAAAAAATAAGAAGATTCTAAAACAATCAAAACATATAATGTGAGGTTAAAGGAGCAAAATTACCTTCATATAGTCCTTCTGCAGGACCTGAATGATGGCTGAACACATCTCAGGGATAATGATCCCGAGAGCCTGGGGGGAGATGCCTGTTGAGAACTTGAGGTCCTGCAAGCTTCTCCCAGTCGCCAGGTATCTCAACGTGGCAATAAGCCTCTGCTCGGCAGTGATGGCCTGGCGCATCACAGTGTCCTGCCTCGTTATATAGGGGGACAGCAAATCCAACAGACCGTGAAATACGGGGTCCGTCATCCTGAGATAATTCCTGAAATCATCAGGATTATTCTCATGGATTTCCCGCAGCAGAGGCATATGAGAGAATTGGTCCCGCTGGAGCAACCAATTCTTAGTCCATGAACTCCTCCTCACCCTGTTCACGGACTGAACTCGGGTTACAGTGTTAACTGCAACACCAAGCCCAAAGCCAGCACGAGCTTGAGAACGAGAACGCACTTCAAACATGGTTTTAAACCGGTCGGCTGGTCAGAACGCACTCAAACATAACGCACCGTGGAACAGCAAGGCCTGAGAAAAACGACCTGAAAAACAGTAAACGAATGGCCAAGAAGGCACTGCAAGGCACTAACGACCTGAGTGCACGCACTGAATCACAAATACAAACCCACAAGCACAAACTGAACACCAGGAAACGATCTGCAAAGCACGGAGACTGAAAAGCGCGAATCGGCTCTCACCAAACTTTTACTAACACGCGGTAACACGAAATCAGCAAAAGCAGCCCAAGGGGTGGCGCCATTAGATTTGTTCGGCCCTTTTATAGCGCGTCATACGTTTTGTACGTGCTGTCGTTTTCTTGCCGTCGGTTTTTTAACTGATGGTGTGTGGCCAAGACTGATGAAAAACAGTTTCATCGGATTTCCGATGGTGAAATCCATCGGACGAAAATCCATAGGTTATCCGATTGTGTGTACAGGGCTTTAGACTTTGGCCACCTATTGTTTTTGTGCACACTGAATATATTTAGCTGATCTAGCTGGAAAGTACAATTGGCCTTAAAAATTGAAGTAGAATCATAAGACATTGCTTCAGAATGTAAAGATGCTGATGGGGGTAAAACTCCACTGCTGATCTCCAGCACGGACAAAGCTTCTCTCTAACCAATTATGCAGAGGGAATCAATCTCATTAAAGACAGGGATATCTGCAGGTGTTATTTGGATGGTGAGCTGTTTTGGATTTATACATATTGTTTAGTGTTGAGGCCAAATAATTAAATTTCTATCTCATCTGCAGGTTCCCACAGCAGAGTGAGAGAGAGAAAATCCTGAGCATTAGTCAGCTCACATATATAAAGACCTGTGGACAGCTAAGACTAATAATGAGGTATGGTTGCCAGTAGGGATGAGTTTAAGGTTTGGTCAAAACACAAAATGGGACCAAACTTTGGCTGCTTGGGTGTCTGTCGGAACGCTAGACTTTGTCATATATAGTAGCAGTATTTCTACTGCTACTATAAATGGCAGATTCCTTACAGTTAATGGTTGCTAAGGAAGCAGCAGGTACCGGCACCTACAGCACCTATTAGCAACTAGGGGTGACACCCTGCTCTATTCATTTACTGTCCATGTAAGCAAAGGAACAGGAATAACACTGACATCACTGACCATATTTGGCCACGTGGCTATATTTGGAGAATGACATTGACCAAATATAGTCATGGCTATACTTGGTTAATGACATCACCCAAAAGACCTTGCACCTTTGTTTACATTTAGTGACAAGGATTGGAAGATCTAAATCAAGGGGGGGGGGGGGGTGGTGCTGCGCTGTTTCTAATGTATGTATATAGTAGTAAATAATAGTGCACAAATGGCTAATAAATATCAATCAATATAAAATATAGATAAAAATGAAAATTAATAAAACTGATCTAATATAGTGATGTATAAATACTAAAACCATAAAATCAGTAGTAAAAATATAAATATATAGACTGTAAAAGTATAAATAAATAAACCTGTAAATAAATACCCAGGTGCACGTTGCTGTGCAAATATGCTGTGAAAAATGAAATAAACGAAGGAAGACGCCTGCAAGGTGCAGTATAATAATAAGTGCACAAATGTGACTGCTAAATAAACAAAGTGCAGTACAGTGCTAAGGTAAAGCAAAAAAAAAAAAAAAAAAATGTGTTTTTTATATAACGAAAGGTGAAAATTGTCCAATAAGCAAAGGAACACAAATTGAACTCCAAAAGTTCATAGAAGAAGAATAATAATAGGTGGTGCCCGTGCAGATCAATTTCTTATAGGTGACAATCCTGCAGCTTCCTATATGTAAAAAGTGCTGTGGTGATGGGGTGTGTGGATCTTCACTTCCGGTGTCACACACTATAGTAATGGGTGGCCTCTTACCTTGCGGTAATGAGGTAACCGCTTTTGTATAATGGGGGTCGGTGAACTCCTTTATCGCGATCCTAGCATCCAATGGGAAAACCTTTGAGGCAGGATGCTGCTGTTCCTCATGTATGGAATGACCTATACTGGTTCTTAGGGGTTTGTTTACATCTCCCAATGATGGCCGGGTTAGAAAGAGAAAAATGGGGTCTCGATCGTGAAGTACGTTTTAGCAAGGTGTGTACTTTAATTATGCATAGGTGATAAAAGTTGCTTACATAAACTCACAATTAAAATATTAAAAATATGAACTTATCCTAGACGAGCGGCGAGCTCGTATGCCTCCGTCTGACTGTCTGCCTCTCCGTCCCTACGCGTGGCGTCACGGTCACGTGACTTCATCAGGGGATGATGGGAAGGCAATACAATGGTCTTTAAATACTGTTTGTATTGGAATTGGTGCGACGGCCATTTTCTCGGAGCCCAATGTTAATCTCCATTGGCGGCCATTTTCTTATAGATCCTGTCTCTAGTTATGGGACAATACTTTCTTTTAAATAGGTTTCAAAAGTATTGACGTCCCACCATAGGCTTATCTTTTTCTCCATGTTGTGTCCTAGGCGTCTCATTAAACTTAAACTTTCTAAATCTAAAGTTTTTTTCTGAGTGATGTTGGTGGTACTGATAATTTCCTCTAAGTTTACTTGTCTTGTCTCCAAAAAGGAGAAGACATCCATGGTTGCTGCAGGAAGTTTAATGAGACGCCTAGGACACAACATGGAGAAAAAGATAAGCCTATGGTGGGACGTCAATACTTTTGAAACCTATTTAAAAGAAAGTATTGTCCCAAGAAGGCTAAGATGGGATATTCCTCCAAATGATGGACTACTTGACCAAGAGTCCAATGATGAATGGTTTAAGTTCTTTAACGAACGAGGGTTAGAGCTAATAAGGTTTTTATTAGCACGGAAACATAGGAAGACTAAGAAAATTGAACAAAATATAGCGGAAATAAAAGAAGAATTGGAAACACACAAGGATACAACGGAATACAAAACACTCACCACACAGTTAAATAAAGATCTCACCAAAAAGGATAGAGAGGTACAGCAGAGAAAAAGCAAGAAATACATCAGAGACATAAATGATTTTAAATCGGATGAGGTGTTTAAGTGGCAAAAACAAATCGGCCGAATGGACCCAATCTCCACATATTCCACACCGGAAAAAATTGTAAGGGTCCACTCACAACATATTAACGAACAGCAGAGACCTAATGTCCAAAATAGTAGACCAAACGACCACAATGGAATACGGACACCAAGACAACAACCATACAATGAGAGGCAGGGCAATCAACAATACCACACACCAAGGCAACCAGACAGAAGACCACCACACAATGACAAAACACCATATAAAGGGTGGAAGAAACCCTATTTTTGGAAGAACAAAAAACCATATAATGGGAATAACTGGTACAGACCCCCTTATGACCAAAGGGAATATAGGGGCCCCCCACAAGACCATCGAGACCCAAGACAACCACCCCACTATAACAGAGACTATAGAGCTCCCCCGTATGAACAGAATGAACCAAGAGGGAGGAGCCCACCAAGAGACTATGGATATGGAAGAAATAATCGACAGAATGAACGAAGCCCGATTAGAACTAACAACTATTATGCTCCATTGGCAAGTTATAATGAAGAGGAGAGATACGCAAGACCACAGACAAGCCAATATAGTGGCCCAGACTATGAGAGGTCTTTTTTAGACAGGGACAGGGAGAATTACCCTCCAGACGGACAGAGAGGATCGAGAAATCAAGAAAGAAGAGAGGATGCAGATCCGGGAAGAGACTCAAAAAGAAAACGAGAAGAAAGGGAGAGGGAATTTTCAATCTAAGCGGTGAAACTCTCACTCATGAAGAGATAGGCGTATTGGACAAAGGCCTAAAATATGCACCAACGAAGAATTTAGACAAATTCCAGACCTATATTGGTATACAGAAATTCGTAAGAAAATTAAATATCAATAAATATATAGCAGGGAACCCCATCACATATAATAAATCAGTAATGAGAGAAGATGGAATATCACACAGTATGCTGAGAAATAAATCAGTTTTTAACCCGCCAGTCAAAAATAATAAATACATTGATGTTTTTAAAAAAGTAGTGCTGGAAGAAATCAAGGATTTGAAAATAAAGAAGAAGGAGGAACCGAAGTACATAAAGAGTGGTATTAAGAAACTGACAAAAAGGAAGGACCTCGTCATAAGACCAGCCGATAAAGGGGGAGCAATCGTCATCCTTTCAAAAGAACAATACAATATTAGTATGAAGGAGATGTTGGAAGATACCAACACATACAACAAATTGCTCAGCACCCCTGCCTTTAAATGCAGAAAAGCTCTAGAACAGGTGGTTCATCTGGGTCTAAAAAAGAACATCTTGAATAAAAAAGAAGCCAGATATTTAGTACCCGATTCTTGGCGAACGCCTATTATTTATACAATTCCCAAGATACATAAAGACAAAATAAACCCACCACCAAGACCAATAGTCAATGGGATAGATTCGCTCACGGCCAGGATGGGCCAATATATAGACCATTATCTGCAACCCGTAGTGCAAGACACGAAGGCATACCTAAGAGATACAAAACAGATGATACAAATACTAATGAACACCCCCAAAGAAGAAGGACCATGGATCATGGCCACTGCGGATGTATCTTCCTTATATACAATTATCCTACACCATCAAGCTTGCGAAGCTGCTAAGTGGGGACTTAGGACATATACCAAATTGCCTTGCATGCAAAGAAAGTTTCTCATCAAATGTCTCGACTTTTGCCTCAAAAATAACTATTTCTGGCATAATAAGAACTATTACCATCAGCGAACCGGCGTAGCCATGGGGGCTAAATTTGCCCCCAGTGTGGCCGGTATTTTTATGGCCCAGTGGGAAAAAGAAACAGTTTTTAAAGATAAACCAGCTGAACTCACCATATATAAACGCTATATTGATGATATTTTTATCCTTTGGAATGGAGAGCCTAATCTACTTATATCATTTTTAGAAACTCTGAATATAAATGACAGAAATATTAAGCTCACATGGGAGATCAGCGAAACAAGTGTCACATTTTTAGATCTGGATATCACACAGGACATTTCTGGTTTTAAAACACAGACTCATTTTAAAAATGTTGATAGGAACAGCTATTTACCGTTAGAAAGCTGTCACCATAAGAATTGGCTTTTTAATGTCCCTAAGGGTCAACTTGTACGGCTAAGGAGAAACTGCACTAACCTAGATACGTTCAAAAAACAAGCCGAAGTTATGGGACAAAGATTTGTTGAGAAAGGTTATAGTAATACATTTATAGAAGAGAAAATAGTCGAAGTGACAGAGATGAACCGGGACGAACTGATAAGAGATAAAAATAAAAATCAACTACCATCCACAAAACCATTGACATCTATCATCCTTGATTATAACATACAATATAAGAAGATTGAAAGAATTATTAAAAGACATTGGCATTTACTACTGGCAGACAAACAGCTACAAGATTCAATACCAAGGAATCCCAGATTCATTTACAAAAGGGCACCAACTATACGGGATAAATTAGTAAAGAACGTGCCAGACCCACCCAACAAACCCTTTTCCTTTTTCACAATGAAAGGCTTTTATCCTTGTAAACGATGTTTTGCATGCAAGAAAACAAAGAAACCAAACGAGAAGAAAACTAACTTCACATCCAGCAGCACGGGAGATACCTATGAAGTTAAAGACTTTATATGCTGCAACACCGAAGGGGCGGTTTATGCCCTGGAGTGTAGTTGCGGCCTACAGTATATAGGGCGTACAAAAAGACTTCTCAGGATCCGCATTAAAGAACACGTCCAAAATATAATAAAAGGTTTCGACAAACATAATGTATCTAAACATTTTTTATTACATCATAACAAAGACCCCTCACAGCTCAAATTTTGGGGCATTGAGCCATATACCAGACACTGGCGGGGGGGGGGCATAAGGTGAGGACACTAAGTCAATTAGAATCAAAATGGATTTTCACCTTAGATACCTTTGTGCCAAAAGGACTCAATGTGGAGTTCGACCTGAATTGTTTTCTCAGTGATTTTTAGTATATATTTATTTACACGATGGGGCATATGTCACCCCCGTTTTAAACTCCCCCTCCTTCTAAATTAAGTTTCCCTTATACACAACAGAATAAGAATTTTCCCCTGACACTGTCTTAATTTTATATGTTTATATATATTTTAGAATTATGTTCATATGTATATATATATATATATATATAGTTTCTATTAATTAATTTTAGATTATCTGGTAGGAATAAATACATCCAGCATAGCCTTTATGCAAACGTCTGCCTGATGTCCACCAGACCTAAAACAAAACACACAAAAGCATTTCTCTGCTATACCCCTAGGGGATTGGCATTTGGTACCCACCCCACACCCATTTGAGAGATCCTTTTATTCATAAATATAGTTTTGAATACACTGACAAGTGTATTTTAAATAGATTATTAATATATGTATATCCCATTTAAATATCCAATTATGTTTTATTATTTGTATCTATACAATTGTTTCTATAGATTTTTAACATATTTTATGTCCATCTGTGAATATATACAATTGGATTGTGATGCCCCCTCAACTCTGCAAAAGCGATCTGCGGTCATGTCCTTGCCATGTTGTGGTTTGTCATCATAACATACCATTGCAGGGACTCCATAAACATGGCCGCCAGTCTATCTCTAAATAAATCACAAGGAAAATGGCGGCGCAAGTATTGCGATCGCCACTTCCTTATTATTGTTTTCAACTACCAAAAAGATGGCCGCCGCCATAACTAGAGACAGGATCTATAAGAAAATGGCCGCCAATGGAGATTAACATTGGGCTCCGAGAAAATGGCCGTCGCACCAATTCCAATACAAACAGTATTTAAAGACCATTGTATTGCCTTCCCATCATCCCCTGATGAAGTCACGTGACCGTGACGCCACGCGTAGGGACGGAGAGGCAGACAGTCAGACGGAGGCATACGAGCTCGCCGCTCGTCTAGGATAAGTTCATATTTTTAATATTTTAATTGTGAGTTTATGTAAGCAACTTTTATCACCTATGCATAATTAAAGTACACACCTTGCTAAAACGTACTTCACGATCGAGACCCCATTTTTCTCTTTCTAACCCGGCCATCATTGGGAGATGTAAACAAACCCCTAAGAACCAGTATAGGTCATTCCATACATGAGGAACAGCAGCATCCTGCCTCAAAGGTTTTCCCATTGGATGCTAGGATCGCGATAAAGGAGTTCACCGACCCCCATTATACAAAAGCGGTTACCTCATTACCGCAAGGTAAGAGGCCACCCATTACTATAGTGTGTGACACCGGAAGTGAAGATCCACACACCCCATCACCACAGCACTTTTTACATATAGGAAGCTGCAGGATTGTCACCTATAAGAAATTGATCTGCACGGGCACCACCTATTATTATTCTTCTTCTATGAACTTTTGGAGTTCAATTTGTGTTCCTTTGCTTATTGGACAATTTTCACCTTTCGTTATATAAAAAACAAATTTTTTTTTTTTTTTGCTTTACCTTAGCACTGTACTGCACTTTGTTTATTTAGCAGTCACATTTGTGCACTTATTATTATACTGCACCTTGCAGGCGTCTTCCTTCGTTTATTTCATTTTTCACAGCATATTTGCACAGCAACGTGCACCTGGGTATTTATTTACAGGTTTATTTATTTATACTTTTACAGTCTATATATTTATATTTTTACTACTGATTTTATGGTTTTAGTATTTATACATCACTATATTAGATCAGTTTTATTCATTTTCATTTTTATCTATATTTTATATTGATTGATATTTATTAGCCATTTGTGCACTATTATTTACTACTATATACATACATTAGAAACAGCGCAGCACCACCCCCCCTTGATTTAGATCTTTACTTTACCAGGTTAGGATTAACCTGTTAGGTGCTTGCGATAGTTTCAGTCACCCACACATTCCTCCAGATTGGTAGCGCAGGAGTACCCACTCTATAGATTGCACGCACCTACATCCCACCCATTCCTGCAGCAACCATGGATGTCTTCTCCTTTTTGGAGACAAGACAAGTAAACTTAGAGGAAATTTTCAGTACCACCAACATCACTCAGAAAAAAACTTTAGATTTAGAAAGTTTAATGAGACGCCTAGGACACAACATGGAGAAAAAGATAAGCCTATGGTGGGACGTCAATACTTTTGAAACCTATTTAAAAGAAAGTATTGTCCCAAGAAGGCTAAGATGGGATATTCCTCCAAATGATGGACTACTTGACCAAGAGTCCAATGATGAATGGTTTAAGTTCTTTAACGAACGAGGGTTAGAGCTAATAAGGTTTTTATTAGCACGGAAACATAGGAAGACTAAGAAAATTGAACAAAATATAGCGGAAATAAAAGAAGAATTGGAAACACACAAGGATACAACGGAATACAAAACACTCACCACACAGTTAAATAAAGATCTCACCAAAAAGGATAGAGAGGTACAGCAGAGAAAAAGCAAGAAATACATCAGAGACATAAATGATTTTAAATCGGATGAGGTGTTTAAGTGGCAAAAACAAATCGGCCGAATGGACCCAATCTCCACATATTCCACACCGGAAAAAATTGTAAGGGTCCACTCACAACATATTAACGAACAGCAGAGACCTAATGTCCAAAATAGTAGACCAAACGACCACAATGGAATACGGACACCAAGACAACAACCATACAATGAGAGGCAGGGCAATCAACAATACCACACACCAAGGCAACCAGACAGAAGACCACCACACAATGACAAAACACCATATAAAGGGTGGAAGAAACCCTATTTTTGGAAGAACAAAAAACCATATAATGGGAATAACTGGTACAGACCCCCTTATGACCAAAGGGAATATAGGGGCCCCCCACAAGACCATCGAGACCCAAGACAACCACCCCACTATAACAGAGACTATAGAGCTCCCCCGTATGAACAGAATGAACCAAGAGGGAGGAGCCCACCAAGAGACTATGGATATGGAAGAAATAATCGACAGAATGAACGAAGCCCGATTAGAACTAACAACTATTATGCTCCATTGGCAAGTTATAACGAAGAGGAGAGATACGCAAGACCACAGACAAGCCAATATAATGGCCCAGACTATGAGAGGTCTTTTTTAGACAGGGACAGGGAGAATTACCCTCCAAACGGACAGAGAGGATCGAGAAATCAAGAAAGAAGAGAGGATGCAGATCCGGGAAGAGACTCAAAAAGAAAACGAGAAGAAAGGGAGAGGGAATTTTCAATCTAAGCGGTGAAACTCTCACTCATGAAGAGATAGGCGTATTGGACAAAGGCCTACAATATGCACCAACGAAGAATTTAGACAAATTCCAGACCTATATTGGTATACAGAAATTCGTAAGAAAATTAAATATCAATAAATATATAGCAGGGAACCCCATCACATATAATAAATCAGTAATGAGAGAAGATGGAATATCACACAGTATGCTGAGAAATAAATCAGTTTTTAACCCGCCAGTCAAAAATAATAAATACATTGATGTTTTTAAAAAAGTAGTGCTGGAAGAAATCAAGGATTTGAAAATAAAGAAGAAGGAGGAACCGAAGTACATAAAGAGTGGTATTAAGAAACTGACAAAAAGGAAGGACCTCGTCATAAGACCAGCCGATAAAGGGGGAGCAATCGTCATCCTTTCAAAAGAACAATACAATATTAGTATGAAGGAGATGTTGGAAGATACCAACACATACAACAAATTGCTCAGCACCCCTGCCTTTAAATGCAGAAAAGCTCTAGAACAGGTGGTTCATCTGGGTCTAAAAAAGAACATCTTGAATAAAAAAGAAGCCAGATATTTAGTACCCGATTCTTGGCGAACGCCTATTATTTATACAATTCCCAAGATACATAAAGACAAAATAAACCCACCACCAAGACCAATAGTCAATGGGATAGATTCGCTCACGGCCAGGATGGGCCAATATATAGACCATTATCTGCAACCCGTAGTGCAAGACACGAAGGCATACCTAAGAGATACAAAACAGATGATACAAATACTAATGAACACCCCCAAAGAAGAAGGACCATGGATCATGGCCACTGCGGACGTATCTTCCTTATATACAATTATCCTACACCATCAAGCTTGCGAAGCTGCTAAGTGGGGACTTAGGACATATACCAAATTGCCTTGCATGCAAAGAAAGTTTCTCATCAAATGTCTCGACTTTTGCCTCAAAAATAACTATTTCTGGCATAATAAGAACTATTACCATCAGCGAACCGGCGTAGCCATGGGGGCTAAATTTGCCCCCAGTGTGGCCGGTATTTTTATGGCCCAGTGGGAAAAAGAAACAGTTTTTAAAGATAAACCAGCTGAACTCACCATATATAAACGCTATATTGATGATATTTTTATCCTTTGGAATGGAGAGCCTAATCTACTTATATCATTTTTAGAAACTCTGAATATAAATGACAGAAATATTAAGCTCACATGGGAGATCAGCGAAACAAGTGTCACATTTTTAGATCTGGATATCACACAGGACATTTCTGGTTTTAAAACACAGACTCATTTTAAAAATGTTGATAGGAACAGCTATTTACCGTTAGAAAGCTGTCACCATAAGAATTGGCTTTTTAATGTCCCTAAGGGTCAACTTGTACGGCTAAGGAGAAACTGCACTAACCTAGATACGTTCAAAAAACAAGCCGAAGTTATGGGACAAAGATTTGTTGAGAAAGGTTATAGTAATACATTTATAGAAGAGAAAATAGTCGAAGTGACAGAGATGAACCGGGACGAACTGATAAGAGATAAAAATAAAAATCAACTACCATCCACAAAACCATTGACATCTATCATCCTTGATTATAACATACAATATAAGAAGATTGAAAGAATTATTAAAAGACATTGGCATTTACTACTGGCAGACAAACAGCTACAAGATTCAATACCAAGGAATCCCAGATTCATTTACAAAAGGGCACCAACTATACGGGATAAATTAGTAAAGAACGTGCCAGACCCACCCAACAAACCCTTTTCCTTTTTCACAATGAAAGGCTTTTATCCTTGTAAACGATGTTTTGCATGCAAGAAAACAAAGAAACCAAACGAGAAGAAAACTAACTTCACATCCAGCAGCACGGGAGATACCTATGAAGTTAAAGACTTTATATGCTGCAACACCGAAGGGGCGGTTTACGCCCTGGAGTGTAGTTGCGGCCTACAGTATATAGGGCGTACAAAAAGACTTCTCAGGATCCGCATTAAAGAACACGTCCAAAATATAATAAAAGGTTTCGACAAACATAATGTATCTAAACATTTTTTATTACATCATAACAAAGACCCCTCACAGCTCAAATTTTGGGGCATTGAGCCATATACCAGACACTGGCGGGGGGGGGCATAAGGTGAGGACACTAAGTCAATTAGAATCAAAATGGATTTTCACCTTAGATACCTTTGTGCCAAAAGGACTCAATGTGGAGTTCGACCTGAATTGTTTTCTCAGTGATTTTTAGTATATATTTATTTACACGATGGGGCATATGTCACCCCCGTTTTAAACTCCCCCTCCTTCTAAATTAAGTTTCCCTTATACACAACAGAATAAGAATTTTCCCCTGACACTGTCTTAATTTTATATGTTTATATATATTTTAGAATTATGTTCATATGTATATATATATATATATATATATAGTTTCTATTAATTAATTTTAGATTATCTGGTAGGAATAAATACATCCAGCATAGCCTTTATGCAAACGTCTGCCTGATGTCCACCAGACCTAAAACAAAACACACAAAAGCATTTCTCTGCTATACCCCTAGGGGATTGGCATTTGGTACCCACCCCACACCCATTTGAGAGATCCTTTTATTCATAAATATAGTTTTGAATACACTGACAAGTGTATTTTAAATAGATTATTAATATATGTATATCCCATTTAAATATCCAATTATGTTTTATTATTTGTATCTATACAATTGTTTCTATAGATTTTTAACATATTTTATGTCCATCTGTGAATATATACAATTGGATTGTGATGCCCCCTCAACTCTGCAAAAGCGATCTGCGGTCATGTCCTTGCCATGTTGTGGTTTGTCATCATAACATACCATTGCAGGGACTCCATAAACATGGCCGCCAGTCTATCTCTAAATAAATCACAAGGAAAATGGCGGCGCAAGTATTGCGATCGCCACTTCCTTATTATTGTTTTCAACTACCAAAAAGATGGCCGCCGCCATAACTAGAGACAGGATCTATAAGAAAATGGCCGCCAATGGAGATTAACATTGGGCTCCGAGAAAATGGCCGTCGCACCAATTCCAATACAAACAGTATTTAAAGACCATTGTATTGCCTTCCCATCATCCCCTGATGAAGTCACGTGACCGTGACGCCACGCGTAGGGACGGAGAGGCAGACAGTCAGACGGAGGCATACGAGCTCGCCGCTCGTCTAGGATAAGTTCATATTTTTAATATTTTAATTGTGAGTTTATGTAAGCAACTTTTATCACCTATGCATAATTAAAGTACACACCTTGCTAAAACGTACTTCACGATCGAGACCCCATTTTTCTCTTTCTAACCCGGCCATCATTGGGAGATGTAAACAAACCCCTAAGAACCAGTATAGGTCATTCCATACATGAGGAACAGCAGCATCCTGCCTCAAAGGTTTTCCCATTGGATGCTAGGATCGCGATAAAGGAGTTCACCGACCCCCATTATACAAAAGCGGTTACCTCATTACCGCAAGGTAAGAGGCCACCCATTACTATAGTGTGTGACACCGGAAGTGAAGATCCACACACCCCATCACCACAGCACTTTTTACATATAGGAAGCTGCAGGATTGTCACCTATAAGAAATTGATCTGCACGGGCACCACCTATTATTATTCTTCTTCTATGAACTTTTGGAGTTCAATTTGTGTTCCTTTGCTTATTGGACAATTTTCACCTTTCGTTATATAAAAAACAAATTTTTTTTTTTTTTTTGCTTTACCTTAGCACTGTACTGCACTTTGTTTATTTAGCAGTCACATTTGTGCACTTATTATTATACTGCACCTTGCAGGCGTCTTCCTTCGTTTATTTCATTTTTCACAGCATATTTGCACAGCAACGTGCACCTGGGTATTTATTTACAGGTTTATTTATTTATACTTTTACAGTCTATATATTTATATTTTTACTACTGATTTTATGGTTTTAGTATTTATACATCACTATATTAGATCAGTTTTATTCATTTTCATTTTTATCTATATTTTATATTGATTGATATTTATTAGCCATTTGTGCACTATTATTTACTACTATATACATACATTAGAAACAGCGCAGCACCACCCCCCCCCCCCTTGATTTAGATCTTTACTTTACCAGGTTAGGATTAACCTGTTAGGTGCTTGCGATAGTTTCAGTCACCCACACATTCCTCCAGATTGGTAGCGCAGGAGTACCCACTCTAAGGATTGGAAGATGTAATTTAGCAGGAGTGAGTGACAGGAGCTCATCATGTCAGTGGGAATTTTTCTTTCGATAGGTCAGCAGGCATTATTTATTGTGATTTGCACGGATATGCTTCGCTGGAGGAAAAGATTGACGAATGTACACTGTGTTACTTTTTGGGGATTTTTTTGGTGTCATTATTTACTGTTTACATTTTTTTGTGAATGAGTAGGGGTATGTTACTCATTCACATGGAGGGTGCTGGCATCCAGTGGCCCCCTTATATGTATCGAGATTCTGATAATCCTCTTGCCTGAAGACCCCCACAAACAGTGGGCTATAGTTGCAGGAAAGAGATCCTTGTCCTCATAAACCTGTTAAGGGGATGTGGCCTGGTATGGTTTAGGGGAGGGGGGGCGGCATGCTCCGGGCTGCATGCTTTGAACAGGGTATGTTATAGATTTTAGTGGGTACCTCACAATTGAATTTTTTTTTTTGAGTGGGGCTCCCTTTCAAAATCCCTTAGGGTCTGGTATGGAATTTGTGGGAAAACCCTATGCTGTCAAGGATAATGGTCTGATATGTATTTTTTGGGGGGCCCCGTACCATATATTTTGTGTGCGTGGGATCCCCTATTAACATTTATATCAGTCCCTCTAGGATAAGGGTCTGTTTACAAACAGTAGTCAAGTAAGCAGCCTTTTTTTCTTTTGTAAATGTCAGTTTTTTTAAAATAGATTGCATACATTTTACTGATGTGCCACTTCACATGCAGGTTGTGGGTTTCCCCAAGATATGTTATTTATAGGAATTTTCAATTTTTAATGTTTCTCTTTAAGTATTATTAAAATCGCTGCTCCATGCCTAATGGATTTTAATTGCTTTAGTACATATTTTCCCAGGGCAGTGCCAAGCCGGTGCCTGCCATGCCGTTTGACAATCCCTTGCCACCCAAACTTTGGTAAAATTTGCTGCACCCACCTCCAACTTAACCCAGGTTCAATCAGGTATAATGTGGACCTAGGTATGGAATCTTATTCCCAACCAAAGCTCTATAAAGTCTCCATGCTCCAGGGCATAGGACAGAACTTAATAATAATCTGAGAAAACAAAGTTTGGAACAAAAGAGAAAGAATTAGTACCAAGTAAAATGTGATCTGACTTTTAATATGGATCTTTTAAGTACTGTAAATCAGCAGATATTATACACATTCACATGTCCAGGCTAGCAAGTATTTCCATCTCCGAACATTGTACTTATTCTTGTCTGCAGTTGTTTTATATATTTTTTGGGATTTCAGAACAGGATTTGTCTTGAACAACCCGATGTTAAAAATGCTTTAGGACATATAAATGTGGATTTATTAGAATGCTTTAGAACATTTAATTGTGGAGAGAATAAAAAAAAGATAGGGTTGCATCTTATTAATTTTTTACATTTCATGACTGGTTACATAGTAGATAGTGTGCATACAATTCTACCCTTGCAATGGATTAGCTTTAGCAGCTTTATTAACTGAAGCAGATCTATCATGGCAAATCTGTTATTGGGGAGGAGATGCTTTATGTTATTAAAATACAATAGAATTTATATGTACAATGAACCAGGGTACGCAACTATGGTTTCTTGCCCAGGCCTCCATTTTGCCCAATGTTTGCATTCATACTCTTAAACATTCTATCTGTAAATGTTTAATTTTATTTAGCTAAACATGAGCTTAAGTGTGTAGTAGTAGTGTGCGCAAGGGAAAACAGATTTTATATAAATATATATATATATATATATATTGTGACAGCAGGAAGGTAAAGTCACCTGGTTGCATCCAGGGGGGTAGATATATTTCTCCCAGATTCAGGCTTTATGCCGACTTATACAACTAGGGAGTTGATGAAGCCCAGCTGAGGCTAGTGGGCTCATGAATGACTCATACCTCTAGGGAGAGTGTGGGGCGTCGTGCAGACAGAGATGAGGAGACCAGCTGAACCTTGTCAGCTCATTTAGGCCTCTATAAGAACTCCCAGATTCATTAGGTGTTTGCTCATGCCTGGAACCAGACCTGTGTGGACTGTCTAGGGAAAGTGAACCCCTGTGCGGTGAGGCAAAGCCTGTGTGGCTATTTGTTTGGACTTTTACTAAACCAGGGACTTAGGGACTAGGACAGCACCAGGCTGATCCCAGTTGTTAGTTTAGGAAACCTGCATGTTTAGTCAGAGGTCAAACTGACCAGGATTTATTTTGTTTGTTTCTTTTTGGCTTTGCTGTGTTTTTGTCACTGTACATAGAGAAATAAACCGCACCTTTTGATTTTGAAAACCACAACCTCCGTCTGCTGGCCCTGTTTTTGTGTGGGGAGCCCAACCAGGGGGTCACACACACCCGCTACCGAGTTAACCCCCTCACAGTTGGTGGAGAATGCGGGCAGTTTTTTTTAAGCCAGCATGGAGGAGATACTGAAACAGCTGGCTCTAGCAAATGCCAATCAACAGCAGACAAATGCAGGTTTGCAAAGGAGCCTTGCAGCCCAGCAGCAAGCTCATCAACAAGCCCAGCAGCAATCTGAGGCCCGCTTCATAGACCTGTTACAGAAGCAAGAGCAGAGACTACAACAAATGGAAGCAGTAATGCAGCAACGTCCGCAGACCAGTGAGGAAAGCCGTCCCACTAATACCGCGTCCTTTGGGGTGAGTCGTTTATTGACAAAAATGACTGGAGAGGATGATCCAGAGGTATTTTTGACCACATTTGAAAGGACTGCTGAAAGAGAAAAGTGGCCTGAGGAGCAGTGGGCTGGACTGGTGGCTCCTCTGTTAACTGGTGAATCGCAGAAGGCTTACTATGACCTAGAGCCTGACCAAGCAAAAGACTATGTGATGCTAAAAGCTGAAATATTGGCAAGGCTGGGTGTCACCCTGGCTTTCCGGGCTCAGCGTGTGCATAACTGGACTTTCCAGCTTGGAAAACCCCCCAGGACATATTGCAGCCAATTGCCCGGTTGTGGAGGAACCCATGCAGTGTGACTTTCTGACGGGCAGACGTCAGTCGCTGTGTGCGACAGTCGCATGCACTGCCATTCGAGGAACTGAGAAACATTTATGCAAAATGTGTATTAATGGTAGAAATGTTGTGGTATTACTGGATTCAGGTAGCCTTGTGACCCTGATAAAGGCTGAATTAGTTAAAACAGAGGTCTCTGGGAATAGCAAGGTAGCTGTTATTTGTGTGCATGGGGACACCCGAGAGTATCCAGTGACTACAGTGTGTTTCGAGACCCCCAAAGGTACCCTCTCTCATCCAGTGGGCTTAGTATCTCAGTTACCGCATGACGCCATTGTGGGAAGGGATTTTCCGAAGTTCTGGGAACTGTGGGATGATCCTGAGCCCCCCACTGGTGCCCCTATGTACCAGGAATGTGATAGCCAGAACTCCTCTGAGAGTGGTGAGGACTCTCCAGAATTTCCCTTGTCAGTATTTGCAGGGGAGACTCAAGAAACTGGAGAGGAGCCCACCTCCTCAGACGAAAACCTACCGTCTGTGGAGTTTTCTGATCTGGAGGTTCACAGGGAAAATTTTGCCACAGAACAGTTAAAAGACCCCGCCCTAATAAAGGCACGGGAAAACGTAGTGGAAATAGATGGCGAGTTAGTGAACCCAGATAATACCTGCACTTACCCATACTTCAGCGTAGAGAAGGACCTACTGTATCGGGTGGCAAAAAGGGCAGAAGAAACCGTTGAGCAGCTGGTGGTGCCCAAACCTTACAGGAAGTTGGTGTTGGAGTTGGCCCATGGGCACATTCTTGGAGGTCATCTGGGGACAGAGAAAACCCGAGAGAGGGTATTACAGAGATTCTATTGGCCTGGGGTGATGAAGGACATAGAAAATTATTGTTCCTCCTGCCCTGTGTGTCAGAGGTCGGCCCCGATGCCACATTTCCGTAGCCCGCTGGTCCCTCTACCCATCATTGAGGTCCCGTTTGAGAGAATCGCAATGGATTTGGTAGGTCCTATAATCAAGTCCGCTAGGGGGCACCAGTACATATTGGTTATAATGGACTATGCCACCCGTTATCCAGAAGCGATCCCTCTCAGAAATACCTCGGCCAAAACCATAGCCAAAGAGCTATCTCTTGTTTTTAGCCGGGTGGGTATTTGTAAAGAACTGCTTACGGACCAAGGTACACCCTTTATGTCCCGGGTTATGAAAGAGCTGTGTAAATTGCTCAAAGTGACGCAATTGCGTACATCTGTGTATCACCCCCAAACCGATGGGCTGGTTGAAAGATTCAACAAAACCCTAAAACAAATGTTGAAGAAAGTGGTGGATAGAGATGGAAAGGATTGGGACTGTCTACTTCCTTATTTGATGTTTGCTATTAGGGAGGTGCCCCAATCCTCTACGGGATTCTCCCCCTTTGAGTTACTGTATGGGAGACACCCAAGAGGGCTGTTGGATATTGCCAAGGAAACTTGGGAAAGTGAGAGTTCTCCCCACAGGAGTGTGATTGAGCATGTCGCCCTGATGCAAGATCGAATTGCACAGGTAATGCCCATCGTGAAGGAACATTTGGCCCAAGCGCAGTTGGCACAGCAGAGAGTGTACAACCGTGGAGCAAAGACCCGTACCTTTTCCCCGGGGGATAGGATATTGGTACTTGTCCCTACGGTTGAAAGTAAATTCCTTGCCAAATGGCAAGGCCCCTACGAGATAATGGAAAAAGTGAGCGAAGTGAATTACAAGGTCAGACAACCAGGAAGGCGAAAGCCCGAACAGATATATCACGTTAATCTGTTGAAAGCCTGGAGGGATAGAGAGTCCCTAGTCGCAGAAACTTGGTCACCAGCTCAAACTGGTTGCGTGATTCCGGAGGTTGGAATAGCAGCCACCTTGTCACAACCCCAACAACAGGAGGTTAAGGAGTTTGTGCTTCGCAACAAGGAGGTGTTCTCTGAGCTGCCGGGACAAACATCTGGGGTAGAGCATGATATTATTACCCCGCCCGGTGAAAGGGTGAAGTTAAAACCCTATCGGATCCCAGAGGCCCGACGGGAGGCAATACGGGAGGAAGTACAGAAAATGCTGAACTTAGGGGTGATAGAGGAGTCCCAAAGTGATTGGTCTAGTCCCATTGTGTTGGTGCCTAAACCGGATGGGAGCTGGCGATTTTGTAACGATTTTCGTCAGTTGAACAAAGTTACAAAATTTGACACCTACCCCATGCCACGTATAGATGAGTTGATCGACCGGCTGGGAACAGCCCGATACATGACGACTCTTGACCTCACAAAAGGGTATTGGCAAATTCCCCTGGCCAAGTCGGCCAAAGAGAAAACCGCATTTGTAACCCCAGACGGGGCGTTCCAATATAAGAGAATGCCGTTCGGGTTACAGAATGCGCCGGCCACATTCCAGCGGAAAATGGACCAGATACTGAGGCCCCATCGGAAGTATGCTGCGGCTTACCTGGATGACGTAATTGTCCATAGCACAGATTGGGCCTCACATCTGCCAAAAGTGCAAGCAGTCCTAGACTCTATCCGGGAAGCGGGGTTTACGGCTAACCCCAAGAAGTGTACCATTGGGCAGGAGGAGGCCAAATATCTTGGGTACACCATTGGCAGGGGAGTAATAAAACCCCAACTCAACAAAGTCGAGGCCATCCAGAGTTGGCCACGTCCCAACAGCAAGAAGCAGGTACGAGCCTTTCTGGGAATCGCGGGTTATTATCGGCGCTTCATTCCCCACTTTGCTTCTAAGGCTGTGCCCCTAACCAACCTGACAAAAGGGAAAGGGTCGGTCATGATTAAATGGACCCCCGAGGCTGAGGCAGCATTCCAATTCTTGAAACAAGCCTTATGTAGCCAGCCAGTGTTGTACTCACCCGACTTCTCTAAAGACTTTGTCGTACAAAGTGATGCGTCAGATGTGGGGTTAGGAGCAGTATTGTCCCAGGTCTGGAACGGGGAAGAGCACCCAGTCATTTACCTCAGCAGGAAGTTGAAGTCCCATGAGGTAAATTACGCCACGGTTGAAAAGGAGTGTTTAGCGGTGAAGTGGGCTCTAGATTCCCTTCGGTACTATCTGCTAGGTAGGCACTTTGACATGGTTACGGATCACGCTCCGTTAAAGTGGATGGCTCAAAACAAGGAGACAAATAGAAGAGTGAATAGGTGGTTCCTGGCCCTACAGGAATTCAACTTCACAGTAAAGCATCGCCCTGGCGTTCAAATGGGGAATGTGGATGCTTTGTCTCGAGTACATGAATGCCTGATTGCTGGTGTTCCAACCCCGAGGTTAAAACAAGAGGGGGGGGTATGTGACAGCAGGAAGGTAAAGTCACCTGGTTGCATCCAGGGGGGTAGATATATTTCTCCCAGATTCAGGCTTTATGCCGACTTATACAACTAGGGAGTTGATGAAGCCCAGCTGAGGCTAGTGGGCTCATGAATGACTCATACCTCTAGGGAGAGTGTGGGGCGTCGTGCAGACAGAGATGAGGAGACCAGCTGAACCTTGTCAGCTCATTTAGGCCTCTATAAGAACTCCCAGATTCATTAGGTGTTTGCTCATGCCTGGAACCAGACCTGTGTGGACTGTCTAGGGAAAGTGAACCCCTGTGCGGTGAGGCAAAGCCTGTGTGGCTATTTGTTTGGACTTTTACTAAACCAGGGACTTAGGGACTAGGACAGCACCAGGCTGATCCCAGTTGTTAGTTTAGGAAACCTGCATGTTTAGTCAGAGGTCAAACTGACCAGGATTTATTTTGTTTGTTTCTTTTTGGCTTTGCTGTGTTTTTGTCACTGTACATAGAGAAATAAACCGCACCTTTTGATTTTGAAAGCCACAACCTCCGTCTGCTGGCCCTGTTTTTGTGTGGGGAGCCCAACCAGGGGGTCACACACACCCGCTACCGAGTTAACCCCCTCACAATATATATATATATATATATTGTACTGCGCTTCACACTTCTGTTTATTTATACTTTGAACATTTTGCCAAAACTGCAACGAGTATACACCAGTTAATCAGCATAAAATATATATTTCTGTCAGAGTCATGCACATCTTTCCCAGAGCTAAATGGTAGTTTTCATAGGTTTTCTTGTACTCTTTGATAATTTACCCATAATGCTTTGCATATCAATTCTTGCAGCGTTGTTTAATGTTTAATTACATGGTACACAGAAACAAGTTGTGCTCAGCATGTTAATGAACTTGGTACCTGATTTTGTATCGGAAGTAAGAAGCATGATTTTAGAGGTTGCATGCAAAGTAATGTACCTCACTAACCCCATATTCTAGCCCACATATTGATCAAAATTATCTCTAAAAATTTTAGGTCTTCCTTTTGTAGATGGGAACTAATTTTACATTTTAACTTATTTTTTTTCTGCCTTCAGGTCCAGAGCAGGTTTTTCTTCCTTGTATTTACCTTAGGGTTAACTAAATGATTACAGGTTTGATTTCTTGGAGCCTATTTACAAAAGGAGCAGAATGTTCATGAATCCCAGTAAACTGTGTTCAAGTACCCAAACATGTCCATGGGAATGAAAAAAAAAAATGGACTTGCCCTAAATGAATATTTAAAGTAAACAGAGCTTCACGGGGCTAAGTAAATAAAAGCCCAGATTCATACTTTCTAGGCTCCCAGTGCCACCCCTGTATCTTTTTAAAGCCCATAATACAGTGAGGGTAAAAAGTATTTGATCCCCTGTTTATTTTGTATGTTTGCCCACTGACAAAGAAATGATCAGTCTATGATTTTAATGGTAGGTTTATTTTAACAGTGAGAAACCGAAAAATATCCAGAAAAACGCATTTCAAAAAAGTTATAAATTGATTTGCATTTTAATGAATGAAACAAGTATTTTACCCCCTATCAATCAGCAAGATTTCTGACTCCCATGTGTTTTCTTTACAGGTAACAAGCTTAGATTGTCCTTGTACTTTTTTCCCTCACTGTATAGAACTTAATATCTCTAGGCCAACTGCATAGCTAGTTTGGTGAGTTCACTTATCTCTTCTGCAGTCAAGCACCACAATTTAGTCAAAGGTCTCCCCCTGGTGGCTAATTGGACAATTATGGAACAGTGGCACAATGGTGAGATAATTTCTGTGCACTCTTGTGAACATTTATATACTGTATGTATAAAGAAAAATACAGCGCTTATGTCCCGATAAGACCAGAAAGCAGCTAGCACCACAAAGGACAAATATGTGTTAATAAACTGTGTAAAAAATATGCAGCGCTAATCAAGTGAAAAAAAAAATAATTAACATGTACAAGAACACTAACTAAAGGGTACAACTGAAGATACAGTGGGTATTATTCAATTCATGTGTTGGCATTGTTATAATAACAAATAATGCAAAAAATATGTTTTAAATTGGAGATCCATGTGCCAATATTAGAAACACAAAATATTACGTAATAGTTGTAACACTCATATGTAACATAATAATGAATGATTCAACTTGCTTTTACACAAATGTCATAAAATAACAGTGAACATACAGTTAAAGTGTATATCCCGTAGCAACAAAATACTAAGGTAAAGTGCAGTCCAATAATAAAAAAGTGGATTCGTGAAAAAAGTCCAAAGCAAGTGAAAGTAGACAAATAATCGGGATGTTGATCCACAAATACTTGATAAGTCCGAAAACCTCGATTAAGGGTCACCACTGTAAGGGGTTCCATCACCACTAAGACATGAGGAGGCTTACCGGAACATATGGACCCAGTTGACATATGCCTAATGGGCCTAGACAAGCGGGGGTGTATGAACACCAGATAAGGGGGATTTACACACCACTCTCCGCAACACTCTCCTTCCGCGATTCTGAGGGACAGTGAACTTCCACCTTCAATTCCACAGCATGATATGACATGGCTATACAGGACCATCAACCTCAGACTCAGGAATGGACAGTTTCTTCACTTTGACACTCGGTTGATATATCCAGAAAAGAGAGACAAAATACATTGACAACAGGACACGCCCCGCTAGTAGGTAGGGGACCTACCAGCGGGGCGTGTCCTGTTGTCAAGGTGTTATGTCTCTCTTTTCTGGATATAAGAGGACACGCCCTGCTGGTTGGTAGGTGACCTACCAGTGGGGCGTTTCCTATTGTGAAGGTGTTTTGTCTCTCTTTTCTGGATATATCAACCGACTGTCATAGTGAAGAAACTGTCTATTCCTGAATCTGAGGTTGATGGTCCTGTATAGCCATGTCATATCATGCTGTGGAATTGAAGGTGGAAGTTCACTGTCAGAATCGTGGAAGGAGAGTGGTGTGGAGAGTGCTGTGGACCCTTAATTGAGGTTTTGGGACTTATTAAGTATTTGTGGAACAACATTCTGATTATTTGTCTACTTTCACTTGCTTTGGACTTTTTTCACAAATCCACGTTTTTATTATTGGACTGCACTTTCTCTTAGTATATTGTTTCTATGGGATATATACTTTAACTGTATGTTCACTGTTATTTTGAATCACATTTGTGTACAAGCAAGTTGAATCATTCATTAGTATGTTACCTTTGATTGTTACAACTATTAATTAATATTCTGTGTTTCTAATATTGACATACGGCTGTCCAATTTAAAAAAAAAAATTGCATTATTTGTTATTATGTTAACACCAACACATGAATTGAATAATACCCACTATAACTCCAGTCATACCCTTTAGTTAGGGTCCTTGTACATGTTAAATTTATATATTGTAGTTTTATACTGACAGTGCTGTTCAAAGAAATGTAGCCCCTGGTTTTTACAGCTGACTCTCCCTTTTCCTAGCCTGCAACCTAATTCAAAGATAGATTTAGGTATTTATGTTTTTTATCTGCATGGGGTTTAGCTTTAGGCATTATTGGTTGTGATCCTGGCGCAATATATCAAAAACTTTAGTTTCATCTTTGGTATACTGATTGCATGACAGCAATTTTCAGGAGAGGTATGACATATATGTTTATTTAGTGTTATACAGTTTTTTGCAGCAATTTATGCTGATTGTAAAGGCTTAAAGTGATACTGAACACACACTGTTTAATGTACATGGTCCCTTATATTTCTGCATGCGGATGATGGCACTGTATTATTTTAATTTAAAAAAACCTAAGTACCTTTTTCCTAATCGATATACAGCTGTCATAGCCTGTTTGCAGGGAAACAAGAACAGCAGGAGCATCTAGTCCTGTGGTCACATGTTCAAAATAAAAATAAAAAACAGCCTTTGGAATAGAGAGAAAAAATAAAATAAATAATATCAATAAACTGTTTTACATTGACATACAAATATATATTTGAAAATAAATCGTTATTATTTTGTGGAAATAACATGGTGTGGGCATATTTCTGCCAGTCACAGGCTGTGTCACGCCTCTCCAGCCTATGTCTTAGAATAAGAGGAAGGTGAAGCCTCTATTAATCTACATGTAATATCCCACCCCCCAATGTGATTAGCTGGTTAGTGGGCATGGAGGAGGAGGGAGATATTGGGCTGTCATTTACCGCTGTTTATACGCCCACATGTGTGACTCTATAGTCACATGGGCTGCTCAGATGTGATGGGGAGGAAATGCTCAGTATAGAAACTCTCTGAAAACTGAGCACGTGCAGAGTTGCCACCACAGGTTCAAAACCCTTAGCTGAATTGAGGCCATGAACAGGTGGAGATAAAGAGCAACAGGATAAACCAGGTTTTTTGCAGAATACAGAAAACAAATCTCATAGTGACTAAGTGAGTATGAATGTAACACAGTATTTATTGATAGTTTTTTTATGATGTGAGTTAAGTGACACTCTAAGTAGACAGGATATGTTGTTGAATGCTAACCTTTGCATTTGAATGCAGTGCTTCTTAAAGCATGCATGTGAACGCAAAATATATGTTGAAGCAAAGGACTGTGTATGACCTACATTACCTGCGATGCAAATGTTTCTAAATTGGTCCTGCTGCATTTAAAGAAATACAATACAAAGCTGTATAAACATACATTCCGAACTGTCATTCACACTACACTACTACACTATTGATGTTGTGTTTGATATGTACAAGGGCAAGGTAAGTTTGATGTTGGAAGGCTAAAAAACAAAGAAAGATATAAATTGAGAATTAAAAAATGTGTTAAATGTAATGAGCCACACATTCAAGGTGTTATTACTGTGCTAACTTCATTCCGTATTGCAAATATAGCTTGGTCACCATTTGCAAATTCTTAATTTATCCACTGCAAATCTCTTTTGGTGGTACCTGCCTGACTAGTGTGTCTAGCATAGCTTGAGAATTGAGATCTGGAGTCATCCTGAATGGAATGTTTAAAATGACAGTTTAGCACATACATGTGATTTTTTTACTATTAGAAAGTTGTGCTGATCATTTTTTTATTCATTACCAATTTTTGTGCACTGTGTACACTTTAGGTCTAGCAGCAATTTTCCACATTATTATTTAGATTAGATTGATTCACTTGATCGTGCAAAGGACTCACTTTCCATTTAAAATGATATTGCTTTATGTCATCTGCAAACTTTTAAAAGCCCCTCTTTGAACTTAGTAACCCCACTCACCTCCTTTTTTAGGACCCCATCATCTGTATTCATATTTTTTTTGCAGCTGTCTTTAGTCCGGTTCTGTGACATAATGGTTCTTCCTACTCTTCTCCTTCCTCCAGCAGTGAGTGGGTACTAAACGCTACAGAGAGCAGCACCAACATAATGATGTGGTGCCGCTCTCTGCTGCATTTTCCTGTATTTTCCTGTGAGACCGGGGCAGTCTGATGATTTTCTCCAGAAGGCATGTCCTTGAAGCCCTGGGTTCATAGGAAGTGGGTTAAATTATGCTGGATGTCATTCAATATGGAAAAGGAGTGCCATCTACTTGTGGAAATGACTTTCTGTGGTAGACAGCACCAGAGATATAGTAGGTATTTTGTTGTGTAAACTGTAGTTGGACTTTTACACTTCAAAACTGACCCAGTATTTTTGAGTGTATGCTTTCACATGTGATCATTAAGTAACCAGACCACTGTTGTTGTAAAGAAGCTGCCTAGAGTCAGTTAAAGCAGGCCATTTATTTTTGGCCATTTAATCAATGTTGCATTTTAAACAGTTTCAGGGAAAAAGTGTGTAAATACAATTGTCTTTTTGTTTAAAGTGTTACTAAACCCACAACAGTAAAATCGGACTGTATATGCAGAATGGCATGCTTGTTATACTCACTGTGGAACTTAAGGGGTTAATCCTCTGTATTGTGTAAAAAGGCTCTTTGATCCTATATGCACAGATCCTCCCCCTCCTGTACTGTCACTTTGGGCAAGGCCAGATAAGACACAGCCAGAGTGGTGCCCCTGAACATGTTCAGTTTGGTCTCTATTGCTGGAGAGAATATTTCTGTGTTAAGCTGAGCTTTAAAGGTCACATGATATTGACATCAAACATGTGGGCGTGTATACAGATCCTAAATGACAGCCCAGTCCCTCCCTCCTCCTTTATGACCAATAACTAAAAAAGAACACAGTGTGTGGGATATCACATCTTGATTGATGGATGATCCGCCTCCCATAACAGTATGAGGACACAGGCTATAGTTGAAATCTCCTCCTACCTGAACACTCAGTACTCCGGCGGACCCTGCGGTTTATCACGTGACCGTGGTATACAGATCAGCCAAAAAGGTATATAGTGGCAGTATTTTAATATAAAAAGAAGATTTATAAGCAGTGGGCACTGTGGGAGGTGGACAAACTATTTTCATATTACTGGGTTTAGTAACACTTTAACCTTGCTTTCAGCCCTAAAAGCTCTATTTTGCCCATGGAAAAAAAAATGCTTACCGGTACTTTATTTTGTTACAATGAAAGGAAAATAAGCCATGAAATTTGTTACATGATACATTTATAGGTGAGACCAACACAAATGTAGTTTTTTCATTTTATATTCCAAATTTTGTATTGTAAAATACAAAAAGAGCTAATTTGTCTGTTTCTGGTAAAAGAGTATATCCCCATTGTTTCTGAAAAAATATTGAGAAGCTCAGTTAGGTTCACTTAAAAGCTGTCTAGAGTATAAAAGCTGCTCAGGTTGTAAAGAGCAGGTAGGGTAAAGACCAAAATGGAACCTTGGGGGTATGTTGCCCAGACCCTTCACTATATGAATCGTTGATTGCAACTCTCTGGTAGGGATGAGCCGAACACCCCCCGGTTCGGTTTGCACCAGAACCTGCGAACGGACCGAAAGTTTGCACGAACTTTAGAACCCTATTAAATACAATGGACGCAAACGTTCAAAAATCTAAAGTGCTAATTATAATGGCTAATGTGCATGTTATTGTCCTAAAAAGGGTTTGGGGACCCGGGTTCTGCCCCAGGGGACATGTATCAATGCAAAAAGAAGTTTTAAAAACGGCCGTTTTTTTGGGAGCAGTCATTTTAATGATGCATAAAGTGAAAAAAAAAAGTGAAATATTCCTTTAAATATCGTACCTGGGGGGTGTCTAAAGTATGCCTGTGAAGTGGCATGTGTTTCCCGTGTTTAGAACTGTCCCTGCACAAAATGAAATTTCTAAAGGAAAAAAAGCCATTTGAAACTGCTTGCGGCTTTAATGTCATGTTTTGTCCTGGCAATATGGATGAAAATCTTTGAGAAAAATAGCATGGCTACCCCATCACCCCCCCCCCCACCCCAGCCCATTGCCAGCCCCTTTGGGTCTTGTATGGATATTAAGGGGAACCCCGCACCCAAAATAAAAAAAGGCCCTATATTCTCTGAACAGCAGTATACAGGCGGTGCAAACAAGACAGGGACTGTAGGTTTGTTCTTAAGTACAATCTGTTTGTAATTTTGAACAGGTACATTGTTTAAGTGTAGATCCAGCAAAAAAAAAAAAATTTAAGCTTTTTGGAAAACATAGGGAAGGGTTATCGCCCCTGTAACATTTGTTTTGCTGTCTGTGCACCTGTTCAGAACATTTCACCTCACTTTCCGTCCCAATGACAAATGTTTTTGGAAAAGTGTTTTTTTTATTGAAACAAGGATTGGTGATAAAGCATCAGTAGAGAGGAGAGACCTTTTTCCCATATTAACTCTTACAGGAGAGAATTTCCATTCCTAGGGTAGATTTCCTCTCACTTCCTTTTGTCTCCTTCCGTTTGCAAGTAGGAGTCGTTTGTAAGTTGGATGTTTGAAAGTAGGGGCCTGCCGTATATACTCTGCTGAAATTTGCCCCTTAGATGTTGGTGTTGCCACAACACTGTGAGCCCTCACAGTTACTCTTGGTGGGCGCTGTGAACTATTATATCAGGAATTGTAATTACATGCCATTGTTGAACAGTGGTAGGAAAAATTTGGCCTTTGGTGGTGCTGGTGCTACAACACTGTCAGCCCTCACAGTTACTCTTGGTGGGCGCATGAATGGGCACTACTGTGAATTATTAGATCAAGAATTGTAATTGCATGCCCCTGTTGAAGAGGGGCAGAAAAATTGGGCCTTTGGTGGTGGTGGTGGTGTTGCCACAACACTGTAAGCCCTCACAGTTACTCTTGGTGGGCGCAAGAATGGGCACTACTGTGAATTATTAGATCAAGAATTGTAATTACATGCCCCTGTTGAACAGGGGCAGAAAAATTGGGCCTTAGGCACTGGTGCCACAACACTGCAACCCCTCACAGATACTGTACTTGGAGCACAGCAATGAGCCCTGTTGCAAAGTATTGCATCAAAAATTGTAATTACACGCCCCTGTTAAACAGGGGCTGAAAAATTGGGCCTTAGGCACTGGTGCTGGTGCCACGACACTGCAACTTCTCCCAGATACTCTAGTTGGAGTGCAGGAATGAGCCCTGCTGCAAAGCATTGCATAAAAAATTGTAATTACATGCCCCTGTTAAACAGGGGCTGAAAAATTGGGCCTTAGCCACTGGTGGCGGCACCCAGAAACAAAAATGTTCTTCCAAACTATCATCAGGAATCGGATCATTGAGGAGGAGGAGGATAGTCAGTCAACATAACAGGACAGTCACTCAGCATCAGCATAGGCAGTCTTGAAGGGATGTGACATTTAAAAATAAATTATTCTGTTATATCAGCTTCAGGTGCTTGGTAGCTGGTGGTGATCGAAGACTGGTTCATCTTTATGAAGGTTAGTCGATTAACCGAGTCGGTGGACAGGCGCACCCTGTGATCCGTGACAAAGCCTCCAGCAGCACTGAATGTGCGTTCCGAAAGAACGCTGGATGCAGGACAGGCCAGTAGCTCAATTGCATACTGTGCAAGCTCTGGCCAGTGATCCATCCTCAAGACACAGTAAGCCAGAGGATTTTCGGTGGGAAAGGTGTCCAAGTCTGACCTTGCCCCTAGGTATTCCTGCACCATGTATATCAGACGCTGGCGATGGTTGCTGGAACTGATCATACCTTGGGGCTGCGGACTAAAAAATTGTCTGAACGCATCGGTCAGACGGTCACCTTCCCCACCGCTCCTTTTTTGACTGACCGAAGCCTCAGCAACTCGTTGTCCAGGACCAGGAGTTTGTAACCTCCCAGTTTCTGGGAACGCGTTGCACAGACCTTTCTGCAAGGCCTCCCGGAGTTGTCTCATCCTCTGCTCCCTCTGCGATGGTAAGATAAGGTCCGCAACCTTACCCTTGTACCGTGGATCAAGGAGAGTGGCCAGCCAGTAATGGTCCCTCTCCTTGATCCAAAGAATACGAGGATCCTTCCGCAGACTTTGCAGGATCAGGGAGGCCATGCAGCGTAGGTTAGCTGAGGCATTCGGTCCGGAGTCCTCTGGGTCACTAAGGACGACATGATCCGCAGCCACCTCCTCCCAGCCACGTACAAGTCCACAGGTTTCTTGGGACTGTAAATCATCCCTAAAAGACTACTGCTGTTGATGCTGAGTGCCAGGCTCCACCTCCATGCTGACACAATCCTCCTCTTCTTCTCGTCATCTTCCTGTGCGATGGGTGGGACAGAAGGAACACTGTCTGGGTAAAGGGGGCCTTGAGAGGCAAGGAAGTCCTCCTCTTCCTGCCTCTGTTCTGCCTCAAGTGCCCTGTCCATTATTCCATGCAGCGTATGCTCCAACAGGTGGACAAGAGGTACAGTGTCACTGATGCATGCACTGTCACTGCTCACCATCCTCGTGGCCTCCTCAAATGGTGCCAGGACAGTGCATGCATCCCTGATCATGCCCCACTGGCGTGGTTAAAAAAAACAAGCTCCCCTGACCCTGTCCTGGTGCCGTAGTCACACAGTTACTCATTGATGGCCCTCTGCTGCGTGTGCAGCCGCTGCAGCATGGCCAACGTTGAGTTCCACCTGGTGGGCATGTCACATATAAGGCAGTTCTTGGGCAGGTTCAACTCCTTTTGCAGCTCAGCCAGCCGAGCACTGGCATTATATGATCTGCGGAAATGCACACAGACTTTCCTGGCCTGCCTCAGGACATCCTGTAAGCCCGGGTACCTGCCCAAGAACCACTGCACCACCAGGTTAAGGACGTGAGCCCCAAAGGGCACATGGGTCAGTTGTCCCTGTCGGAGGGCGGAGAGGAGGTTGGTGCCATTGTCGCAAACCACCATTCCTGGCTTAAGCTGGCGTGGCGTCAACCACCTCTCGGCCTGCCCCTGCAGAGCTGACAGAACCTCTGCCCCAGTGTGGCTCCTGTCCCCCAAACACACCAGCGCAAGCACGGCATGGCATCTTTTTGCCTGCGTACTTGCGTAGCCCATTGAACGCCTACGGAGCACTGCTGGTTCCGAGGACAAAGCACAGGAAGAGGCCATGGAGGAAGAAGAAGAGGAGGGGGTGAAGGAGAGAGGTGTGTCACAACCAGTAGTAGCATTTTGGAGGCGTGGCGGCGGAACAACCTCCAACACTACTGCACCTTATCCTGCATCCTTCCCAGCTGCCAAAAGAGTGACCCAATGGGCCGTGAAAGAAAGGTAACGTCCCTGTCCATGCCTGCTGGACCATGAGTCAGTGGTAATATGCACCTTACCGCTGACCGCCCTGTCCAGTGAGGCCAAGACATTGCCTTCCACATGCCGGTAGAGAGCTGGATTCGCCTTCCGTGAGAAAAAGTGGCGTTTGGGAACCTGCCACTGAGGAACCGCACATTGCACAAACTCACGGAAGGGGGCCGAGTCTACCAACTGAAAAGGCAGCAGTTGAAGTGCTAGCAATTTAGCCAAGCTAGCATTCAACCGCTGGGCATGTGGATGGCTGGGAGTGAACTTCTTTCGACGGTCCAGCAGCTGGGGCAGGGAAATTTGCCTGCTTTAATCGGACGTCGGTGTACTGCTAGCAGAGTGCCCACAAGTACTTGGCTGTGACACACCTAATTCTACACCTTCATTCCTCTCAGTGCAGGTTTCAGACTGAAGGTACAGTGGGGTTGGAGATCCCAGCTGATGAGGAGCAAGGAGAGGTCCGCTTTGTTCTTTGGTGTGGGTCTTTATGGTACGCTTGCCAACGAGCTACATGGCAGGTCAACATATGTCTGGTCAAGCATGTGGTGCCCAAGCGGCTGATGTTTTGGCCACGCGAGATACGCTTGAGACATATGTTGCAAACAGCAGCGGTGCGATCTGATGCACTCGACTCAAAAAAGGCCCACACCAAAGAACTTTTGGAATAACGGGCAGAGGCAGCGCCCTGCACAGGCGGAGCTCTGCGGTGTGATTCAGTCGGTGTGCTGCCCTTACGCTGGCCCCCGGAGGGCATCCTGCCTCGTTGGAGATGTGCCTCCTCCTCATCCTCCTCCTCTCTCCTATCAGGCACCCACGTGGAGTCCGTGACCTCATCATCCCCTCCCTCCTCATCACTGGAGCCAATCTGGCAGTATGCTGCAGCTGCTGGAACATGACTGCCAGATTGCTATCCTTCTTGAGCATCCCCTCTCTCTGCTCTCACGCTACTGCCTTCCTCTAGCTGGGTATCATCTTCAGACCCTTCGAAACGCTGGGCATCCTCCTGGAGCATGTACCCAACACTGTGCTCAAACAGTTCGGGGGACTCCTCAGGAGGACACGGTGGGTCTAGGGAGGGAGTGACTAATGATGACATTGATACGAGGGAAGAAGACGCATTGGCAGCTGCTTTGCCAGTACCCTGAGCCTGGGTGAGAGAGGATGAGGAGGGCTTGGTCATCCACTCTACCAAGTCTTCGGCATGATGCGGCTCAACACGTCCAGCTGCTGAAAATAAGGACAAGCTTGTCCCATGGCCACGTGCTGATGACGGTGCAACGCGTCCACGACCAGCACTGTTGTCTCTAAACACAGAGCCTGCTTGCCCTCTTTTATTGGCTCGTGACTGTCTGCCTCTCCTTGTTGGCCTTCCAGACATAGTAATGGCCTGCAGGGAGATGGGAAAACCAGCAATTAGGTAGTGTATATTGTGCTGGAGGCACACAACACCCACTAACTCCAGCAGATGCCTTTATTAGAGAACAGCAATGACGGGTATATACAGGTGTATACTGTACTAGGGCACACAACACCCACTAACTCCAGCAGATGCCTTTATTAGAGAACAGCAATGACGGGTATATACAGGTGTATACTGTACTAGGGCACAAAACACCCACTAACTCCAGCAGATGCCTTTATTACAGAACAGCAATGACGGGTATATACAGGTGTATACTGAACTAAGGCACACAACACCCACTAACTCCAGCAGATGCCTTTATTAGAGAACAGCAATGACGGGTATATACAGGTGTATACTGTACTAGGGCACACAACACCCACTAACTCCAGCAGATGCCTTTATTAGAGAACAGCAATGACGGGTATATACAGGTGTATACTGTACTAGGGCACAAAACTCCCACTAACTCCAGCAGATGCCTTTATTACAAAACAGCAATGACGGGTATATACAGGTGTATACAGAACTAGGGCACACAACACCCACTAAGTCCAGCAGATGCCTTTATTAGAGAACAGCAATGACGGGTATATACAGGTGTATACTGTACTAGGGCACACAACACCCACTAACTCCAGCAGATGCCTTTATTAGAGAACAGCAATGACGGGTATATACATGGGTATACTGTACTAGGGCACACAACACCCACTAACTCCTGCATTTGCCTGTATTAGAGAACAGCAATGAGGGGTATATATAGGTGTATACTGTGCTAGGGCACACAACACCCACTAACTCCTGCAGATGCCTGAGAAAAGAACACACTGTCCCTGCCTGCCTATCTAGCTTAGAGAACAGCAATGACGGGTATATACAGGTGTATACTGTGCTGGGGCACACAACACCCACTAACTGCTGCAGATGCTTGAGAAAAGAACACACTGTCCCTGCCTGCCTATCTAGCTTAGAGAACAGCAATGAACAGCAACTCCTGCAGATGCCTGAGAAAAGAACACACTGTCCCTGCCTGCCTATCTAGCTTAGAGAACAGCAATGAACAGCAACTCCTGCAGATGCCTGAGAAAATAACACACTGTCCCTGCCTGCCTATCTAGCTTAGAGAACAGCAATGACGGGTATATACAGGTGTATACTGTGCTGGGGCACACAACACCCGCTAACTGCTGCAGATGCCTGAGAAAAGAACACACTGTCCCTGCCTGCCTATCTAGCTTAGAGAACAGCAATGAACAGCAACTCCTGCAGATGCCTGAGAAAAAAACACACTGTCTCTGCCTGCCTATCTATGTTAGAGAACAACAATGAACAGCAACTCCTGCAGATGCCTGAGAAAAGAACACAACGTAGAACACACTGTCCCTGCCTATGTAGCTCTTTCCCTGCATGCCGGAACACACTGCACAAGGCCGCTGCGCTGGCGGCCTTTTATAGTGTGGGGCGTGTACTAAACCCCCCTGAGCTATGATTGGCAAAAGGCATCCTGCCTGTGGCCAATTATGGCTCTCCTCGCTGCCGGCACTGTGATTGGCCAAGCATGCGGGGTCACAGTGAATGCTTGGCCAATCACAGCGCCGGGAGTGCACTGCGATGGCGCAGTGTATTGTGGGCCGTTCGCGTCACTCGAATTTGGCGCGAACGGCCCATAACGTTCAATGTTCGTCAAACGATCGAACAGCCGATGTTCGAGTCAAACGTGTGTTCGACTCGAACACGAAGCTCATCCCTACTCTCTGGATATAGTCTTGAAGTTGGTTTTCTATGCATTTACATTTTATATATGCGAATAATAAAGACTTTAATATACACATTAGTCATATGAGGTTCCATGTCTAGCACTTAGAAATGTCAAAAATATACAACATCCAGAGCCACTGGTCTGTCCATGTTTCTGTTTCCTCAACAAAACTTAGTTGACAGTATGAATCTAAGCTGATTGTCATTTATTACATATTTTAGCACATTTCCGTTAACTTAACAGTTGGCTTCCAATAAGGTAAAGAAGTTCAGTCATTCTGAAAATGTATTTGTCAAAGTTATCATAAATATGTAGGCTTACCTATAAAATATGAATATTACCCCCCCCTTTAGGAGGCGTATCTTACTGAGGATGACTCTTGGTCCTGGAGGTTGGAGGTGAGAAGGTCACTTGAAGTCTGATTTCTGCTGCCCTGCTAAATGTGTGATCCTATGTAGTTAACACATGCTGTCTCCTGAGTTTTTGAGCATCATACCATGGGTGGAAGGAAAGAAAATTGCTTCCATTTCCCCATCAACGTATTCAGTGTTGATGGGGAAATCCCTCCTGCAGCACTATTATATTTTGCTGGCTGGGAGTCTTCCCTGCGGCACAACACAATGATCACTGCTGCCCAGCTATAGCAGCCGGCAGTGATCACATGAAAAAAATCAACCAGGCTGTTTGTACTGAAGTTGATCAATGGCTTCAGGATCTGGTAGACAGCATTAGCACAGACAATTAACAAGGCATTGACTGTCAGACTTTAAAGGACAGCTCACTTGTTACGCTTAGCACTACAGTCACACTTAGACATGCTGGGGTTGATTTACTAAAGGCAGTTTGCAAGGGGATTTTCACTTTGCAAAGGATTTCTCCCCAGAGCTTAATGAATGAGGTGAAGCTATATTTACTTCCATCATCCAATCATGTACAAGCTAACATGCTGTGTTTTTTACATTTTCCTTGCACATGTTTGTATATTTTTTGCAAACTGAATTTTCACCACATTCACTAAGCTAGATGAAAATCCCCTTGAAAAGTGAGGATTCTCCCATAGACACACTCCTAAACCCTGTTGACAGCCATCCCAGAAGAGTTGAAGCTTCAACTCAATATTGAACCCTACAGACTAAGATGGGTGCCATTAAAGTTAATGTACGTGTACAGGCAGGCATCCCAATACTTTTGAAAATATAGTGTAAGTGCACTCCTGTGACCCACAGGAGAAGTATGGCCAAAATAGCTTTAGCCATACCTCTCCTTTAAATCTAAATGTTCAAATTCTTGCAGAAGCCTTATATTAATTTGTTCTGTGTGAGCACCAAGATCCCTTTTTAAATGAAGACATCATATCCAATTTACAGCATTGGGACAATGCTTATCATGAAATGGGTTTTAAAAATCAATAGCAAAAGTTTGGAAATCACTATTAGTTCTAATGGGATTCAAGGATGTAAAGGTGGCCATACACAGGCAAATGGTTCCCTAAAGCTCCGTACACACGGTCGGAATTCCCGACAGAAAAAGTCTGATGGGAGCTTTTGGTCGTGAATTCTGACCATGTGTATGCTCCATCGGACTGTTTCTGTCAGGAATTCTGACAGAAATAGATTGAGAGCAGGTTCTCAATTTTCCCGTCGGAAATCCCGACCGTGTGTACAGGGCATAAGAATTATGAACAGAGAGATATAAGAAAGCAGATGACTGCCTATACCGCATCCTATCATTTTCGTAGTAGTGCCCGGTAGTACCCGCTGACAAAATCCGTTCATAAATGGCCGTGGTGTAGCACTAGCATCAATCTTTTTTTGATCACTGCTGCCCAGATGTAAAGGTGGCCATACACAGGCAAATGGTTCCCTAAAGCTCCGTACACATGGTCGGAATTCCCGACAGAAAAAGTCAGATGGGAGCTTTTGGTCGTGAATTCTGACCATGTGTATGCTCCATCGGACTGTTTCTGTCAGGAATTCTGACAGAAATAGATTGAGAGCAGGTTCTCAATTTTCCCGTCGGAAATCCCGACCGTGTGTACAGGGCATAAGAATTATGAACAGAGAGATATAAGAAAGCAGATGACTGCCTATACCGCATCCTATCATTTTCGTAGTAGTGCCCAGTAGTACCCGCTGACAATATCCGTTCATAAATGGCCGTGGTGTAGCACTAGCATCAATCTTTTTTTTCACTATTCAGTGGGGATAGTCGCACTAAGCGCTTGGCAAAGTGTGCCTGTAACAAAGATTTAACCTCTACATACAAAAAGTCTTCTTGGCTTCTCCATATGCAAAAAGTGGCATATCTGGGTTTAAAACACCAGTAGATTATTACATAATACAAGCAGCTACTGATATTTTAAGAAATAATGTTTTAAAATGCTAATTTGGTAGTTGGGTTTGGTATCAAATAATTTTGTTGTTTTGGGGGGATCACAAAGGAATTTTCTTTCTGCTTAGGTTTAGGGGTTTTGAAAATGCAAGATATATTTAACAAGTTTTTTGTCAAGCTGGTCAGCTATGTTTAGCACCCTCCTAGATAGGATTTTTAGGTACATTTTGTTTTCTTTTTTTGCTCCTCTGCAATCACCAGAGCAGCTGTTGATTTATTTGGGGCTGTTCTGGGTCTCAGAGGTTGCTGATTTGACTATTTCCCTCTACTTTCTAGAGGCTTCTGTAACATATGGAGGGGAGAGTCAAATAGGTAGCTTAATATTTGAGTGCCAGCCAATCCCTGGGTGGGGTGGCCCAGTAGGTGGCTAAAGGGGCTGATAAATAGTACAAACTCCTGAACAGCAAGGTGTCCCTGTTGAAGAGATTCCATGTGTCAGGGGGGTGGCTACAGTCAGGTTGCTGTTTGCCAAGGTCCCAGCTGTGGCAGGGCTGGGGGCCTACACCTGAAGGTAGCTTCGACACCCTGAGACTTCACCTGACAGAACCAGTGAGGCATCTATAGGAAGCTGATTGAGCACAGCTGATTGGGCACAGCTTTGCCATGACTTCATGACTACTGACTATTCTACGACATCCTAGTGATTGTGTACTATTGGAATGCCTGAGTAGTTCTCCTTCTACAAGGTCCCTACCTGTGGCATTGCCTTCTTCTCTTTAGGGGAAGTGTATCCTTAAGCTTAGCATAAGTTCTATCACTAAGGAGTGTAGCACAGAGGAGAGTGTACTGCTATTGAACATTACAACCTGGAGTATTGCATACCCTGCACCCTCTCCCATAGTTCAAGTTCTAGCAAAAAATCATAAATATATATTGTATCAGTGTGCTTTGGATTGTGCTCTGGTGTGCGGGCAGCTTTTGTATAGGTAGGGGAAAACTCAAGTCATCATCATCTATTCAGTGTGTCCTATCCGGGGGGTACCGCCACATAAGTTCATCTTTACCTTTATCAATCAGAAAGCACTCCTTTGTGACCCTTTCTGATTTTGTTTCATTATGTTACAAGGGTCTTGACTTCCTTGACACTTGCCAGTTTCCTGTCTAGTACAATACCCATTATGACCACTGAAGCGCTCTCACTAGGCAAAGGCTTGGGAACTGATATATTGAAGCATTCCAATAAGATTCCAATAAGATTGAACGTTTAGCTTTAATGCAGACCACAAGACAAAAAGCTAAATTCATAGTTGAAATACATACATTTTAATGATTTTACCTTCCAAAATATGCATAATTCTGTTCGGGCTGTCTTATCATTTACATACCTCTGATATACTTCATTGTCAGGAAGATCACTCTGCTATATGCTGGTTCAGCTTTCAGTTTCATGGCTCTCTTGTCTGCTCATTGACTAGAGGTGATGATAATGATTCATTGTCCAATGAACAGGCTGAAGATAGAGGGATGGTAAAGAGTAGGAATGTGCAAATCTACCTGTGCGCGATTCTCTTGGAAAAAAAAACAAACAGATCCTTTAAAATACACGGATGGGGGATGCCTTTAAGCTATACGTTGTGTTATGGAACCGCATAAGCGACATCATATTCTGGCATCAGATATTTTGGATCTGTAATTGATTTTTTATATTTTACATTTAGCTTTGGCCTAAATACAGCAGTGGCGCATCTGATTCAGTTCAACTTGAAAAAATGCTTTTTTAGTTAGTTGAGACCGCAACACCTTTTTTTTTTTTTTAAATGGTAATAGGCCAGAATTGACCAGTAAAACCCTCAATTTTGTACCATATGACTGGTGCTACAACAATTTAATAGTATGTGAGTTTCTTCTTTCATAGTATCGCACTGCATTATCATAAAATCTTACTTAAATATCAAAACAGAGTACAGAAAGACACTTTAAAACCACAGCTCCATAATCACCAACCCACATCCCCAAATATTCACAAAATATTAAAAAATACTGTGTTTGGTAGAAATTGGCTAGTGTCAGTACAGTATGCAAGCACCTAAAGTGATAGTAAGGTCTCAGTTTTTTGTTATACTTACCTGCTCTGTGCAGTGGTTTTGCACAAAGCTGCCCAGATCCTCCTCTTCTCGGATCCCTCACCGGTGCTCCTGCTGAGTGCCCCCACAGCAAGCAGCTTGCTATGGGGGCACTGGGGCTGAGCTGCTGCTCTGTGTGTCCATTCAGAAAAGGAGCTGTGGTTTGGCCCCGCCCCCTCTCACTCCTCATTGGTTCACTGACTTTGATTGACAGCAGCAGGACCCAATGGTGCCATGCTTCCATCTCAGTCAATGAGGAGGGAGAGTCCTGGGCAGCCAACATTCTCCTGCAACATCGCTGGATCAAGATGGGCTCAGGTAAGTATTAAGGGGGCTGAGGGTGGCTGCTGCACACAGAAGTTTTTTTTTATCTTACTGCATAGAATGCAGTAAGATAAAAAACCCTCTGCCTTTACAACCACTTTAAATAGGCAGCATACAAAAATAGACAAGGTAGGTTTTATCTCACAACTAAAACTAGAGGCACTAGCAAAATAATATTAAACAGTATGTAAGAAGCTTTTTAAGGCTTTTTTAGGGTGGAAAAGTGCTTGATACAACTGTGATACATTTGTTGCAGTGGCACAGAGTTCAAATTAGAATCAAATTAGCCTTTTCATATCAGAATAGACTGCTGCACCATAAAATGTAAGTGCATGTGCCAGTGGTGTTTATGTTTATGATTTGAAATATAAAGGTGTTTGGAGTACTGAATATCTTTATCATGCTGTCTGGGTACAATGTGATGGGGATGTTATAGCGGTGGATCAGAGGAGGATTCTAACAAATAGTGGGTGGATGCCCCACTAAAAGCGCATTAACCACTTGCCGACCAGCTCATGTACATATACGTCAGCACTTTAAAGATGAATATCTCGGTAACGGCAGCAGCTGCTGCCACAACCGAGATATCCATCTTTTCTGTGAGCGGTTCTGTTTACGATAATGGTGGTCTCTGCAGCAGATTCGCCACGAGATCACCGTTATCGGCGACGGGAGAGGGCCCCCCTCCTGCGCCCTCCACCGCTTACCGGAGCCGTCGGTAGCGGTGGAGGCGATCGTGTCCTTGTCCCTCTGTGGTATGGATACGAGTGAGGGGAAGATGGCCCCCACCCGTCTCCATACCATAGCAGGGCGGAAGCGACTTCAAAACGTCAGCTCCCCCATACGATTTAAAGGGACATTTTTTTTTTGTCATTTTTTCAAATGACAATTTTTTTTTTTTTATTGCATTTTAGTCTAAATATGAGATCTAAGGTCTTTTTGACCGCAGATCTCATATTTAAGAGGACCTGTCATGCTTTTTCCTATTACAAAGGATGTTTACATTCATTGTAATAGGAATAAAAGTGACCCATTTTATTTTATTTTTTAAAACAGTGTAAAATAAATAAGAAAACTAAAAAAAAAATATTTTTAAAGTGCCCCGTCCTGACGAGCTTGCGCGCAGAAGCGAACGCATACGTGAGTAGCGCCCGCATATGAAAACGGTGTTCAAACCACACAAGTGAGGTATTGCTGCAATCGTTGAGGCAAGAGCAATAATTCTAGCCCTAGACCTCCTCTGTAACTCAAAAGATGCAACCTATAGAATTTTTTAAACGTCGCCTAAGGAGATTTTTAAGGGTAAACGTTTGACACCATTCCACGAGCGGGCGCAATTTTGAAGCTTGAAATGTTGGGTATCAATTTACTCGGTGCATTATCTTTCACAATATAAATTTTTTTTTTACTGTTGTCTTATTTTTTTAATTAAAAAAGTGATTTTTTTCCCAAAAAAGTGCGCTTGTAAGACCGCTGCGCAAATACGGTGTGACAAAAAGTATTGCAATGACCGCTATTTTATTCTCTAGGGTAGGGTGTTAGAAAATATATATATATAATGTTTGGGGGTTCTAAGTAATTGTCTAGCAAAAAAAAATGTTTTAAACTTGAAAACACAGAGTCTGAAAAACAGGTAAGGTCCTTAAGTGGTTAAACCTGAAATAATAGGCCACATACTTCTGGGGAGTGGAAATGTATTGGTGGTGGAAATATACAGTGTTTGCATCTGGCACATTTTCAAGAGGTTGATGATAATAATTCTATATTATGATCTATAGACACTGTTTAATTTAGCTGAACATTCATGGATTTTCATAGTTTTTCACTGTAGGGTTTTTATACTGTGTGGAGGGTTAATTATCTTTTTCATTATAATTGATTCTTACACTGTTTTGGTTTATGGCACTGTGCTGTGTGATTTTTATCTGGTATTATTAGAAAGAGCAGATAGAGTGCTTTTTTGGAAAGCTGCAGTTGATTTCACATTTGTAGTATATTTAAAATAGCACAGATTCTTCATATATACATATTTGTTCACTGGATTTCTGGCAGATCAACAGGTATTTTTCTGTATTTTTCTGTACTTACAGCATTTTTAACCACTTCCCATGGGGCCCATATAGGAAAATGGCCATACAGAAGCAGCATCGATGCGGGAGGGTACGAGGATTTTGGTTCTTTGCTTACTGGCCTGTTACTGGCCAGTGAAGCAACTGATCAGACGGATCTATGTCTGGCTGCATAGGAGGCCAGAGGGAAGATCTGAGGTCTAATAGACCCTAGATCTTTACATAAACAGGAATTGTCATGGCCCATACTAGGAAAAGGAATGTTGTTCATCCCTTGTGATAGCAATCAATTTGATTAAAAAAATAATGGGACAGTATATAAAAAAGTTTTACGTAAAATAAATTAAAAAATGTTTTAACGTGCCCCCATCCTCTGCTTACGCAGAAATGCAAACACACAAATAAGTCCTGCACACATATGTAAATGGTGATTGCACCACACATGTGAGGTATCATCACAAATGTCAGAGTGGGAGCAAAAAATTCTAGCCCCATTGTACGCAATTTTAAAGCATGACATGTTAGGTATCTGTTTACTCGGCGGAACATAATCTTCTATATTTTGTGAAAATAATTGGACAGTAAAGCTACACTAAGCTATATAGTACCGAAGTGGCCGTTACAGTACATTGTTTTCTAAACAGCGTTGGTTGATTTTTGTGATATACAAGATAAAATGTTGAATACATAATGCATTTTGGGGTGTAAATCGGAGTATGTCCATGCTGTGTTTTATAAATATCTTATTAATTTAAAAGTTTGTGTTAAAAATACATTTTTTTTTTATGCATTTTAAAAAAAAAAAAGGAAATTTTTTAAAGATTTACTATGACTTTTAGAAAATACGTTGGGTTGTTTGCTTTCCAAAATGTGGTAACTTTGTGGATGTTTCTAATGTCCTGGTGCTCTGGGGCCTCCAAAAGTGTCATGGGCAGTCAGGGAATATAGCTAGTCTTGAAAAAGTCTCACACAAGTGGTATCGTCATACTCAGGAGAAGTAGGCAGAATGTGTTTTGGGGTGTAATTGTAAGTATGCCTGTGCCCTGTGTGTGAGATTTAACTTGTTAAAATTACAACTATGTTCAAAAAACTCGCTATGCCTTTAACCAAATACCATGGACTTTCCAAAATAGGGTGTGGGAGTGTTTGTACTGACCTTGCATTTTAGGACCTCAAGATATGAGATAGACAGTCAGTACATCAGGACTGATCAATTTTCAAATATAAATACCATAGTTTGTAGACTCTATGACTTTCACACAGAGTAATTAATATACACCATACCCAAAGCTAGGAACATTACCTGTTACTCTACAATGTCAGATTTTTACAGTATACCGTAAGTTTGTTTTTCTAAGGGTCTTTTCACACGGGCTTGTCCTCTTGGCGGACTCCGCTTTCTCAGCGAGGGATCGATCTGCTGATCCCCGCTAAGCAAGCGGATAACAGGTCTGTCTCTGCTCACTGTGCTGATACGGACCTTTCAGATTCCTGCTCTATTGGGAGATTGGATGAATACAAACCAGTTGTCTGTTTTCATCTGATCCCATCCAATCCTCCAGACGGATGGAAAATAGGAACACCATCTGTCTGGATTTCACAATCGGATAGCAGCAGGTGTAAGTGGACATGTCACCGCTGACATCTGCCACTCCAGAGGAGTGAATGGAGCCACCAATCAGGTCTGCTTGAAAAACTGACAGGCAGACCTGATTGGAAAGCCCATGTGAAAGAGCCATAAAAATTGAGACTGCAAAATCTGGTGCAGCTGTGCATGGTAGCCAATCAGCTTCTAAGTTCAGCTTGTTCAATTAAACTGATTGTAAACAATCACCTTGTAAAACAACCCATTCAGTTAAAAATAGAAATAAAAGACAAAACATTTGTGTATAGATATATAAAAAACATTATAAATAACCTTTATTCCCTCTGTTCTCAGCTGCATAAGAGCTGGGGGGAGGAGAAGCAACAGCACATTGATCTTCCCAATGAAAGGTTGTGCAGGAGGGGCGTGTCAGGACAAGTCTGATCATTGGAGAAGAGCTGGCTGAGCTCCCAGCACAGCTAGAGAACTGACCACTGTGTGTTCAGTTTTTAATAGGAAAGCAGAGGGACTGACAGGAACACCAGGGATTTCACATAAAGGAAACAATACAAAGGGAACAGGATACTTTTTCTTACAAGTACATGGTAAAGCAGGCACATGTCAGGAATATGAAATGTTGGGGTAACAAACACTTTAAGCTTTATCAAAAAAACAAACAAACTGGAAGCGAATTGGTTACTATGCAGAGCTGCACCAGATTTTGCATGCTCCAGTTTTAGTAAATCAGCCCTATAGCATGATAAGTATTCTCTTACATGGCAAGGCGATCTGGCAGATGAACAATTATCTCCCAGGCAGACACGATAAAGGTGACAAAGCTCAGCAATTATGGGGTGAGGCAGATTCCATACAACAAAGATGACCCTAATAGTGCATGGTATCCAATTAGTAAATAAAATATACCTCCCCAATACAGCCTTGATATCAATGTGCTTTACCCTCTATTAATAGGGGAAGGGAACCATATAACCAAGCGAATGCCCTTCTATTTTCTTGCTATACCAATGGTGACAGGAGGGTAGTGATAGAGTTGTGAGATACTGTCCCTGACTATGTGGAAATCTTATTCTGTAAAAGTGTGTTTACGTGTTGGAAGGGGGGGGATTATGGATTTTTTATTTGATTTATACGTGTCATGTTTTGCTCCCTATCTGGGGATGGTTTTGAATATGTTTCTCATGCATTATTAGGATCATCATTGTTGTATGGGATCTGCCTCTCCCCCATGATTGCTGAGCTTTGTGGTCTTTATTGCCCCTGTGTCCACCCAGGAGACTATTGTGCATCTGCTGCACCGCTTCGCCATGTAAGAGAATACTTATTATACTATGTGTCCACTGTCTATGTTGTATATTATAAATATCACACCTAATTATATTGTCTTTTGATTGTATTTAGTGCATTATCATACAACTGTTCCATCCTGAGGGAGCTCCATTTGATATGAAACGCGTTGACATTTAATATGGAAAGGATGCCATGCTACATATCTTACACCAGGTTACTAATGAATGAAACCACGTAAAGACATTCTACTATTGTTTAATGAGGTGCCCCGTCCATATTAAATGTCAACGCGTTTCATATCAATCACAGCTTCCTCAGGATGGAACAGTTGTATGATAATGCACTAAATACAATCAAAAGACAATTTGACTAATTGGAGATGTTGTTATGCATTTAACTCTTTGTTTTTAAGCAATTCGGATTGTTTTAGGTCCATTGGGACCTCATTTTTTTTTTAAAGCTATTGTAAATAAAATGTAAAATTTTTTTTTCAATTTGGTTACCTCATGGTGTACCTTCAAAATCTTCATAGAGTAACGGGTAATGCAAATAATATACACCAAAGAAATGTAGCAGAATACACTTTGGCCTAAATCTATGAAGAAAGATGGTTTATTTGCAGTGGTTTACAGAAACATACATAACAAAAAACAGACAAAAACCTAATGGTGATCAAATACCAAACAAACTAATTTCTATCTGTCATGTGGGTGCAGTGTTGTATGAGTAATTGTCATTCAAAATGTGACAACGCTAAAAACTGAAAAAATGGCCTAGAATGAAAAGGGGAAACAGTCCAGCCAAAAAGGCAAAAATTAAGAAAATGTGTATATGTTACAGGGACGTACTTAATAGTTTAGGTATTTGATCCTGACTCCTATCATTTGTCCAGTTCTGTCTCCAGCTGCAGCACTGCTCCTTTTTGCCTGGTTTTACAGGGCATTTTGAGAGCAGCCGGAGCCATAGGCTTCTGCTGCTGTTAGTCAAACTCCTGTGTGGAGTTAGACAAAATAAATATATATATAAAAAAAAAATTCAAGTGCCCCCAGTCCACCCCAGCTTATGTGCAAATGCATCCCGTGCACATATGTAAATAGTGATCGCACCATACATGTCAGGTATGGTTGAGAACGTTACAGCAAGAGAAATAATTCTAGTGCCAGTAGAGAGTTGCCTGTAAAGAATTTTGAGTACCGTAGTTTGGCAGCATTCCACGGGCATACACAATTTTAAAGCGTGACATGTTAGGTGTTTATTTACTCGGCGTAACATCATTGTTTAGATTTTACCAAAACAATGGGCATTATATTATGTTTGTGTGCAATAAAATTCATTAAAGTGTTTTTTTTTCCCCAAAAAAATTGCGTTTGAAAAACGACTGTGCAAATACCGTGTGACATAAAAATTGCAAAACCCATCATTTTATTCTTTAGGGCATCTGCTAAAAAAAAAATATACAGTATATATAATGTTTGGGGGTTCTAAGTAAATTTCTAGCAAAAAAAAAAATGTAGATTTGTATATGTATGTGAGAAGTGCCAGAATTGGCAAGTGGGTTTTCTTTGTAAATGTCAGTTTTGCAGTTGTGGGGTGTATACATCATACAGTTGTGCCACTCCACAGGCAGGCTAAGGCAATCCTCCAGACATGTTAGTTAAATGAATTTAGCATTTTTAATGTTTTACTTTAAGTGATATTACATTAAAATAAAAAAAGAGGTTAAACTTACTTGCTCTTTGCAACAATATAACACAGAGTGGTCACTTACTTCCTCTTTGGAGGTCCCCCATCAGTGCTGTCCACTTCCTCTGAGTACCCCCTTAGCTAACTGTGTGTTATGGGGGCACCCATGAGGGCATGCTCTCGAGCTAGGTTATGTGTGCCCATAGACACACACAGTGCCGGTAAGCCATGTCTTCGGCTCTTCGCTCAATCCACAAAGGAGTTTGACTAACAGCAGCAGAAGCCTATGGCTCCGGCTGCTCTCAAAATGTCCTGAAAAACAAGGCAAAGAGGAGCAGTGCTGCAGCTGGAGACAGCACTGGACAAATGATAGGAGTCAGGAAGTATTAACGGTTGAGGGAGGGGAACAGTTAGTGTTTTTTTTTTTTTACCATAATGCATGGAATGGAGGGTAAAAAATATTTAGCTTTTAGAACCACTTTAAAATTGCTTCTCCCATCCAAACAGAATTGAAAAAAATAATGTATTGGTACATTACCCCCAATTTCCTTTGTTTGACAATTCCTTGCCTAATGTTTTTTTTTTTTTTAACATTTGGGTTTTGGATTTAGTATCCACACCCCATTAATGTTTTCCAAAACAACATCTAACCATACACATGTAGCTTGTCCCTAATCATCAATGAATATATGAAAACTAAATGAAAGCAGTCTCTGTATACATCAGACATTAATTGATCTGTGCTATTCTGTTCCTATTGCACATACAGTATTGTCTGTTTTGAACCTCAAAAGTCCTATTTATTTATTTATTTCCCATAGCGATTTTCTGATCACAGTGAAGAACACCATCATTAAATTGTATCTAAACCAAAACACGTTAAACAAAGTGCACTTATTCTTTTTGCGCTTCCTTCCCAAATGCATACTTACATGTTTCTGTGACATCCCAGAATTGTTTACATCTCACACACAAGATGTGCTCCCTGCAAAGTATTTCTTAGGCCTCATGTACACTACAGCTGCTAAACTGAAGTTTAGAACTTCTAGAAGCAGTTGGGCGTTTTTTTTTTTTTTAGCAGCCCCTGAACTCTCCTCTATGTTATCTTATGGGCACGTGTACACCCAGTCATTTATAGTTGTTAAGAGGCATCTGTGGTTACAGGCCTTTATTTGAAAGCAGAAAAGTTGCATTCAGGACTGTAGTTTACTGGCATTTCAAATGCCAAATGTGCATTTGTGTTTATAAGCGTTTTTAAAGGGGGAAACATTTCTGATCATTTTTGAACATATAAAAATGTTAAAAAAACACAAATTTTCACACATGCTGTTGCCTGCATCAATGGATGAGTCCAGTAATGACGAACTCTGGTCTTTTCACACAATTTTCTCTGGCTCCAGAGCCTCAGCAGCAGCAACATCAGGAGCATTTCCTCACACATGCTCATGATGGGATCCATAGTAAAAACACATAACATAACACAGCTATCTACCAGCACACTGCTCTCTCTTCTCTCACAGAATAGCTGAAATAGGTAATAATACTTGTTTTTCATGCATTGTGGGCATTTGGGAGGGTCTCCTGAGGTTATCTTTAAAAAAAAAAACGCTTCTAACCTCAAATGCTGATAACTGCTGCTAAACTCGCATAAACTCAGTATGTAAAAGCTATAAAATTTACGTTTTTCATGGTTTCCAGATGTCAGTTTCCAGTGTTCAAAAGAGGTTTTCAACTGCCCTGTGTACATGAGCCCTTAGTCCTATTGAAGTCTGCAATGCACAGACTTCAAAAGGGATGTCTTCTGAGTGTCCTCTGCCTCAGGATGCAGCCCCAGAAAAGTCTCAGAGGAGTTACTAGTTTGCGTTTTTTCCTGCCCTGTATGGCTTCATGCACAGATTTAATGAGAGAGATAAGCTGACCATACACTGCTAGTTTTTTATTGTTCAGACAGCAGGAAACAGAAAAAAGCAAAGAGATTTTTCCATCCACACAAAGGCGGTTGATGGAGGACAACCGCCACCATACATACTGCACCCGTCCCCGTCCATGTTTGCCAGGACATTGCATTCTCACAGCACTTCCTGCTTCTGTCAGGATACACTGATCAGTGGCTGAAGCCGCTGATCGAGGAAAATTTTCCATCATGTATCCTCCATGGAAGTTCAAATGGCTGACTTCTGTTGAGAGGGGACTACCAAACACTGATCAAAATTCGGTCGGTCTCTGCTGAACTTTAGAAAGTCTTCAAATACATAGTATACTAGGAAAAATGTACCTCGTAACATAAAGTAAGTACATAAAGTAAGTAAGTTAATGATCTATATCCTTAGTTCCTGGTAAACTATTTGTAGTTTCATTAATTACAAAAAAAGATTAAAAACAGATAAATACATTACAGTGAATCAACATGAAAGCCTACATTGTGAGTCTGACAAACTCTACTGGAGGCAAGCATTGGGAATAGTGACAAGCGAGCTAGAGAGCAGGAGGTCTAGAGAACAGCATAGAGGACGGCTGATGATGGAGCTTTCACAAATCTGTCCAGGTTCAAGTTTCTAAATCAATAATTTGTAAAGATTTGTAAAGAAAGTTTTAATCCAGCGCTTTTATTCCAGTTCACTTATCTCAGGTTTCTGTTAAGCAGTTCATAGATGATAAAGGGCATGGCCTGACCATTCTCCTAGCATTACATCTTTCAAGCCGTCTGTAACCTTGCAAGTTAACCTTCATCAAACTCGCAAACTTATTTTAATAGAAGGGAGAAGAAGAGAAGAATACTGCTAAAGTTGGCTTATCAAAGGGAACATATTGATAGGGGATGTGTTTACTAACCTATCTGAAGCAGTTGGTGGAACCTACAGACTTAATATTGTGGCCTAGTTATGGAAACCATCACTGATACATAAACACATGAACCTGAAAATTACAACAAATCAGTGCCATTCACTTATTAATCATGCAGGATTCCTTTAACCACTTAATGACTGGTTGGCTATAAAATGAAGAAGATTATTTAGACTTGACCTCGCACTCCATACTTAGCTATGTTTGTTGCTCAAACAGATCAGTGCTAAGGAAAATCTAATGGGCACGGTGGAAAATCTAATGAGGAATTTTATTTAAGCCCTGAGGTATGAACATAAACAATTTGAAAAGAGCATAAAAGCATTGTAGCTATTTGTTACGTTATCTTTGTATCTTGGTATGGAAAATATAATTTTGTATTTTGTAAATTACCAGAGTGGGCAAGACCTGGGAAAGCAAAATTAAAGTAGTAGAAAAGGCTAGAATAATAAGGGTTTAAAAACTTTGCCTCCCTAATATTTTTTTTTTTTTTTACTTCTCTTTAGTGAGGCTACGTGATGGCATAGCTCTGGCTACCCTGTGTCAGTCAACGGCTGATGGGATGGAATTCTGACAACAGGTGCAGCATTGGAGGCTAGCGGTAGATGTCTTGGCTATCTGGATTTAGCCCCATGGTTGAGCTTGCACAGCTACACAGTGGAGCCAAGGTTGTGGGATCACATGACAGCACTGAAGAAGAGTTAAAAAAAAAAGGGGGGTTTACACTGTGATTTTTTTCTACCTTTATTTTTCATACTACTTTAAAATATTACTATCCATCGCTGCCTTTTAGTGAGCTGTAAGATTGATTAGTAGTGATCAATTATAGGTGCAATGGGTTGATTTACTAAAACTGGAGAGTGCAAAAGCTGCTGTAGCTCTGAATAGAAACCAATCAGCTTTTAGTTTTTTTTTTGTCAAAGCTTAATTGTACAAACTGAAGTTAGAAGCCGATTGGCTACCATGAACAGCTGTACCAGATTTTGCACTCGCTAGTTTTAGTAAATCAACCCCATGGGTTTATTGTTCTCATCAAGACACAGGTAATTCATTTCCAGTGGTCATTAGATGGTTTATCTTTACAAGTCTGCATGAACACATTTCTGATACCTCACAATATATCACAACAACAAAAAAAGTGAAATGACTGGCAAGTTTGAGATGGCATCATCAGTCTGTTGCAGACAGGAGGAAACACTTCCTTGGTCTCTTCCTCCTGCTAGTGATTCAAATGCAACACCGTAACTTTACTGTATGTCATGAAGTAAGAGGCTGATCTGTGTTAGGCATTTGCGAATTGCACAATTGCACGAACACTAGGATTTTCGTAAGTGTGTTATCTCTGAGCCAGCATCTCAGTCCAGGAAGTAATGGCTGATCCTGAAAAATGCCTGAACAAAGATAGTACCATCATTCTGGAGAGTCAAGCAGAAGATATAAAGAGATAATGTGAGGGACAGTACTGTGTTCTCTGTGAGTGGTAACAAATAACATACATGCAATAAGTAGCATGCATGAAATTAACGTTAAGAAAAAATAAAATATATATATATATATGTATATATATTTGTAGCTAGGTCTACAGTAATAATTGTTCGTAAAAAACAATCAGAACCATTTTGGAATTTTATTTTCAAAAGACATCAGTGATAGCTTGCTGTCTGAAAAGGCCAGTTACTGTGTGATGTATGATAGTGTCCGCTACCATTTCTTTGTTCAGTGCTGCAGTAAACAATCTATCAGAAAGCTACACAGGCCAAAAAAGCTCCAGTAGCATAACTGTCGAAAGCAAATGACTAGGATTGCTGCATGTTATGTATTCACTGTTGTCTCTTGTTCTTTTTGCAAATAGGCTTCAGTCTGCAACATGTGACATTTATGCTGTCTAGTTAACAGTGAGAAAATTGTTTGCCCTTCTATTATACCCAGTGCAGCTTAAAGGTTAGTAAGCACGGCAATAAAAATGGAGAGGTAAAATTAGCTACACGAGAATGTAAAAGGGAAGATAATGGAATGGGTAAGAAAGGGGCTGCATAATGGGACTGCCTAATACTAATGATTTGTAAATGTTTTTCCTTCTGAATTAGTATGACTGCAGAATGGCAAACACACAAACCTCATCTAATAAGATGCCCTTTCGCTAAAAGTTCTCCTTCCTGCTTTTTATTTTCATATTCATTATTTATGGAAGATAGACAAGAATGCAAATTCATACACTACACTGAGCCATCCTTTGTTAAACTGCAAAACAGAAATAAAGTCTTATAGTAGTTTTACTGGGATCACAAACTAAATGCTATGTTCATATTAATGGGCTTGTGATGAATACAGCTGATGGACTTACTTTGTGTAGTGGTAAGGTCTATACTATATCAAGGTTTTAATAACATCTGTATGGATGATAATATTAATAATACTATCTCTATATCTATGTGTTCGGTTTATACTGCTACCCAGTGCTGTTGGCTGCTTCCAGAGATGTTTTCCAGGCCTGAGTTTACTTGGAGCACACAACTGTTTAGTGGATATGTATAAAAAAAAGTATTTTGGTTTAGCGGCTAAGTGGTCCAAGTGATTTCAGTTTTCTAAAATTTGCATATCTTCTGTAATCTTTCTGCTGTTTTTATTTTTTAATGTACCTAATACCGAGCACAGATCTTCCTTTGAAGATATATCTCTAGAGCTGTATTTCTCTAGTGACCTTCTGAAAATTATATGAGAATGGTGCAGTGCTTGCATACACACACCCATGCACAGGCAAATCTAAATTTCATAAAAAGGATGGCAATTTTAGCTCACCATGGGCATTCCTTTGGGGCCAAGTCTGCCTAATTAGACTAATACGGTTTTATATTTTAAGCTTAAAGAGATATATAGATAGATAGATAGATAGGTAGGTAGGAGGTAGATAGATAGGTAGGTAGGTAGGTAGGTGGGAGGTAGGTAGATAGATAGATAGAAAAACAAAAAGGCAGACATGTATTGCATGCTGCTTGAGTGTATTCGTTATACGTTGGCATACCAAATGCTCAATGAGATTTATAATTTTAGCTCACCATGGGCATTCCTTTGGGGCCAAGTCTGCCTAATTAGACTAATACGGTTTTATATTTTAAGCTTAAAGAGATAGATAGATAGATAGATAGATAGATAGGTAGGTAGGTAGGTAGGTAGATAGATAGGTAGGTAGGAGGTAGATAGATAGGTAGGTAGGAGGTAGATAGGTAGGTAGGTAGGTAGGTAGGTGGGAGGTAGGTAGATATATAGATAGAAAAACAAAAAGGCAGACATGTATTGCATGCTGCTTGAGTGTATTCATTATACGTTGGCATACCAAATGCTCAATGAGATATATAATTTACCACATTTTAACCCCTTCCTAAAACCCACAATCTTACGCTTATAATACAGTTTTAAGAGAATACATCTTACATTGCAAACTGGCACTTAAATCCCTTATTCTTCAGCGTTCACAAAGTATCAGCTGCTAGACAAGAAGTAAATTCAGAGTGATTGCTGGGGTAGATCAGCCAGGATGAGAGAAGCTTTGAGAAGCTTGAAGAAGGACAACTCCTGGAACAGATGTCAGGACTGCAACAAGACAAGCCTAATTTGAGCAGGCACCAGAAAGACACTGGGAGAGGGAAGAAATCAGAAATATAAGGAAGAAAGTGATAAACAGAGAAAGGGGATCTTGTGAAGCTCAGGTCCTATTGAATCAAAATATCAAACGTGAGGCTGCTTGTTGTGAGACTCTTTGAAGATGGCATTGTCACTGGCTCATCTGAAGATACATCTCACCATACCAGCGCCGCACTGTCACAATACAGCCTGTCCTGTGATCACTCCTCCAAACCTTCAGAGACTTGCAAATTATTTTCCTCCTGTCACGCTTTCCTGTCAATGAAAAGTTACTACTAATATGAAAACTACTCGGGTTTATTGTGATTTTAGACAAGATAAAAAGTCTGAGGATGTAGTGTATAGACTGGGTCAGAACTGCAAGGATGATTTGAATACAAGAATAGTTCATCATGAACACCTGCATTTAGCGTGCATCTGTCTATGGTGGCCATACGCGCTTCGATAAATGATTGATTTCTTTTCTGATCGCTCTTTGCCAATAGGAATAATTGATCTAAACCGAATCAATTGATATGTCACACACTGGGAAGTGGATTTTGATTATTAGTTGGGAGATACGATTGTAAATTATTGATCGCATCTCTGTTTCCACAATGGAATCATATAATCTGATCGATCGATTTGCGATTGGATTCACGACCAAAGCATCTGAGCGCTTCCGAATGAACGACTGATAGTTTTCCACGCTATAATGATAACTCAGTTTGATTAAAATTGATCTAAATTGAGTCTAAAAGGGAAATTATAGCTATTCAATTGTTAGCCAATTCGATCACTTTGATCTTATCGCATATCGATAAGATAACAAAATCAAAGCATGTATGGCCACTATATCTATCTATCTATCTATCTATCTATCTATCTATCTATCTATCTATCTATCTATCTATCTGTCTGTCTGTCTTTATACCACATCATTTTTATCACAATGGCAGCCATTAAAATACTTTCAGTTGAAATAAACAAAAGCATTTAGCATTCTTGTATACAACCCAACATGCTTAAGACTGTACAAAGCTCTAATGATGCTTAAATTGCTGAAATTGCTCTAAAACCACTTCATACAATCAGTAATTATCTTAAGGGTTTCTCCACTTTCCACACCATCTTTGCTCTCTACCCTCCCTTACTGAATAAACTTGCTAATATATGTAAAAAACAATGAATGCATTATTTTAACTTACTAACACAAACACATGGTTTCACTTTCAATGCTTAACCTTAAAACATGATCTAGTATAAAATCAAAATCCAAGTCAAAGTGTGTAAAATCGTAATAACTGATCAATGGTTGATGCATGCAAGGAGAGTGTTGTAATTACAGCATTACTGTAGGAATTGAAAAAAGAAAATAAAGTTAATCGTTTTATGTAAATAGTGAAATGATGGTGTTTATGCAGTATGTCCCAGAAGGCTTATAGACACCACATGATTAAAGTTGCAAAGCGTTACTAGTTTTGGGTGTTCAGCCTGACAGGTATTTAGGGGCAGTACTCCCATCCAATCAATAGAGGTCGCTAAAGTTCTATAATATAATATCCTCTGAACTACACTGTAAAAATCAGCCTTCAGTTTTTAAAATACCAAGGGAAAAACATCAAAGCTAAAATAACAACACTTGTATTACAAAGCTTTCACACAACGAATTTATATATTTCAACACACACAAATAAATGTATGCCTGGAATAGACGAGTTCTCTATTTATAATTTAAAACGGGTGATAGTTAAAATGTGTAATGGA